>NLAK01000001.1:0-509154 GCA_002370295.1 Metschnikowia bowlesiae | reverse complement strand
TTGGGACGGCAGAACCTGGGGTCACAACTTCCACAGTACAGGTAGCAACATCTGAGCAGTCAGATGGAGTGTAAGTACCTGGAGTTGGGTAATCACTGTTGGTACCTTCGGTGACAGTAGTGGTAGTGGCACCTGGGGTAATCACCTCAACAGTACAGGTAGAAACATTAGAACAGTCAGAGGGAGTGTAAGTACCTGGGGTTGGGTAATCACTGTTGGTACCTTCGGTGACAGTAGTGGTGGTAGCACCTTCGGTAATCACCTCGACAGTGCAGGTAGCAACATCAGAACAGTCAGATGGGGTGTAAATTCCTGGAGTTGGGTAATCACTGTTGGTACCTTCGGTGACAGTAGTGGTAGTGGCACCTGGGGTAATCACCTCAACGGTACAGGTGGCAACATCAGAGCAGTCAGATGGGGTATAAGTTCCTGGGGTTGGGTAATCACTGTTGGTACCTTCGGTGACAGTAGTGGTAGTGGCACCTGGGGTAATCACGTCAACGGTACAGGTAGCAACATCAGAACAGTCAGATGGGGTGTAAGTACCTGGGGTTGGGTAATCACTGTTGGTACCTTCGGTGACAGTAGTGGTAGTGGCACCTGGGGTAATCACCTCAACGGTACAGGTAGCAACATCAGAACAGTCAGATGGGGTGTAGGTACCTGGGGTTGGGTAATCACTGTTGGTACCTTCGGTGACAGTAGTGGTGGTTGGACCTGGCGTAATGACCTCAACGGTACAAGTGGCGGCATCAGAACAGTCCGATGGAGTGTATGTACCTGGGGTTGGGTAGTCTGTGTTGGTTCCTTCAGTGACAGTAGTAGTAGTGACTTCTCCACACTGGCCTTGAGCGGGAGCAATTTGGTACACCATGTCAAACACATTGCTAGTTGCGCCCGATGGAGAAACAACAGTGCTGCGCAAAATCCATTGTGTTCCACGATTGACGTAAACGATTTTGAAAGGGTAATAAGTGCCAGCCACCAATGATTGCACAATTGAATTAGAAACAGTCGCCGAATAAACTCCGCTACTCTTGAGTCCATAGAAATCGGGGCTAGAGACCACACTTCTCAGGGAGTTAGCGCAACAGCTTCCACCACTACCAAATGAGGCTGCATAACCATCGTCAGCAGCCAACGTGATGTTGTAGTCACCTGTCTCATCCGCCCTGAAGTACCCGACAAGCTCAACGGTAAAGTTGGATGCGGTGATACTTTGGCCATAAATCGTTGCCGTCTGGGGATTATTATTGTTCCTATCACCATCATCGAAGCTAATATCTGTCACACCAGTGGCACTAGCGAAAGTTCCGTTATTTTTGTAACCATTTGTGAAGAAGGATTGTTGATCATTAATTGCACTCCAAATGTTAAATCTGTAAAAAGTAGCGTCGAAACCGGATCTTAGCTCACTAGTGAAACTACAGCCATCAACGGCTGAAGCAACACTGGCCAATGCTCCAAGAGCCACGAAACCGATAGATGATGCCTTCATTGTCTGTGTGGGGAGTTGGGATTGATGGGCAGATGATACCCCTTATATACTTTTTACAGCCATCGGCGCACATTGGAACACAACAACAACATGTGTCTGGGTGCAGGATGTACATGTAGCCACATCTGCGCCCATAGATGTACAATCATATTTAGGCCGATGATGCATGAATGCGCCCCGAGGTCATGGCATGTCGAAAAAACCGCAGCGTGCACCTCGGCAATTATTCGCGCAAATGCAAAATAGATTTTCGGCCGCGACCTCAAGAAAACAATAAAGCTCAGCGCCGCGACTAAATCACGATAACACCTCGCGCTGACAATGTTCGGGGGCTTGAAAAGTCCAGATTGGTGAATATTCTCGAGGCATTGTTATTCTGCGAATCCTCTGCATTCGCCGCTGGGAGGCAGCATTGTGAGGTATCATTCTTCAGCAGGGCAGCTGGGGGCGCCTTCACTTCTACCTGACATTTCACAATGAGCTCAAATTATCGAAGCAGAATGTTTCCTATTTTCAAGAACTTTTCTTAGAAGCTTATGCCGCAGAACGCCTATTTAGCACTTGAAGCGTCATTGCCGTAACATCGGAGCGGAGCGCACCAGGTATGCAGAACCAAATAGCATCTTCGCGGCTTCACCATAAATAGCACCTGCCACCTAAGCTTGCTATATCCCGTACCACCAGTTGTATCTCGTATCCTACCTTGCATCTTGTATCTCAAGTTACATCCGTTATCACGCGTTGAATCCCGCATCCCACGTCTAATTCCGTATCCTGACTTATATTGTATCACAGAGCAACGGTCTATTGAGGACGTTTCCAAAAAGCCCGTGAAAATAGAATTTCTATAAATTCAACAATAGACAGAAGAAGGGATTTGCTCGTTTCCACTTTCCCATTCAAAAAAGTATTCAAAGTAAAGCAAATTAGCTCATGCGCATAGAACTGATGCGGAGATCCCACACATGCAATACTACAAAGCGAAGAAGCTTTCCTATTGCAAGATTCGTGCTTCGCAGGACAAATTAGAAATTGCGCTTGATGCAAGTTCGGTGAGAACTCGTATTACTTTGCGGTCGAAACTGAGATTCGCGCGGGTGCAATGAGACAAGTTCGCATTTGGAATAACTTTTCCCAAAACGAGCTACCGCTGTGTACGCAGTGAGAGTGTTCGTACATTATGCATCACCAGCTGCGTAAATAATTAACTCATCCAAGTACATTCAATGGCCTTCAACAGAGCCCTTAACCACCCGGACAAGTTGCCTTGCATATCAGATATTATTAGATATGTTTGCGCGGAGAGAAGACAAATCCTCTGGTTGCACTGCACATGGTTGCGATATTTATGTAGGTTACTCCCTCGGCGCGCATAGGGAGAAAATTGCCTTCACCCCGGGATTGGCCAGACAAAATATACGGAATTTCAACAAAAAAGAGGAGCATCAAGTTCCGCTAATCAAGGATATGCTTTTTATTAGCTATGCAAGAGAAAAACAGATAAAAAAGCTGAAAGAAAAAAAGAAAAGAAATGAGAATATACTTATGAGGTGTACCGTAAAAATGATTCAGAAAAAACGCCTCATAAGACCTGCTGTTCAGTATTCTTAATGCCATTGCTGGAGCAAGTGTCAATACAGAGAACCAATCAGAAAGCACTCGCAAAAAGGCAGCGGCGAGAGAAGCAGCCTCCAGAAGAAATCCTTATGCTCCAAACATTATGCAGGCACTGTGCGGGACCAATGAAAACTCGACTGATGAAAGCCTCAACGAAACGGTGTTCAATGGGGAGAGGAAAAAAGAAGGCTCGCCCGTTGCTTCTGATAGCACGTGAGTCATTTTCTTCGCTTGACGAGAGTGCAAGTACTCTACCGCAGGCCATCACCATAGGGCCCATGCTTCTTAGCGAACGGGAAGAAGCCTCTCGAGAAATAATTCGATTCATCGAAAGTAGGCAATGCAAAAAGATTTTATTGGCCACTTGAACTTGAAAAAGCCTTTCATGACATATGAAGCACAAATGAGGAAAAGCCCTCTTTGGTTTCGTTAACAACCTTTGCAGTACCTTGTGAAGGATCGGATCACTGTGGAAGCAAGAAGGATCTATGGGTATCAAATTGCCAGATGTGCTGAATATAAAGTCCGGCATATCTGTTGATATGAAGTTGACTGAATGTTCATGTGCGTGAGGGAATGGATGTCCAAGAGGGAGCAGGGGAGGAATTGAGGGTTCTGAATGCCCATGCGACCATGACAATAAATAGATCTTCGCTGGAAACACTGCAGCAGTTCCTCGCCGTTTATGAATTGGAAAGTTATCACGATGAAGGAGAATGACGAAAGTTTCGAAAACTTACTCAGATTTCCAACATACACAAGTTTGGAGATATTGGGGGTAGACAAAGCATGCGCCATGAGATTTCAAAAAGGTACTTTCACAACGAAAAAAACTCATCCAGGCCAGGTACTATCAAGAATGTGAAGGCAATGATGTGCAACAGACTAGCTGCAATCGCGAGCAGGGCCAAAGGCCACTTATGATGGTATTGATGACAGGTCGAAATTCTTGTTGTGACATTATTATGAATTCAATACTAATGTCCATTCAACCCCTCTGACTCCTTGAGGGAAACAGAGTCCGTGGCAAATACCACGATGTGTTGGTTCCACATTATGAAGGGTAAAACTCTCAAGGGCAGCATAAACATAAACGGGAGCCTCGAGCAAAGAAATTGATGTCTGTTTTGGTCTAATTTTCTGATGTCCCTCTTGTTCAGATTGATTTCGATAGTGGGCCTTTGAGGTGTGAGAACCTCCCAAACTTCTTGAAGAGTTCCCATCGAAGTGCTGTTTCCGTACTCAGACCAGGGCAAGCAACGAATCAGTATTCAGAACAACACATCAATTTCTGGGATATTCGCAACTCTTGGATTCACCACCATCAAGAAGACGCATCAAGGAAGTGCGGTCAGTACCCAACCGACGCCAGCGCAGTTGAGTGAGTCGGATCGAGCGCGGGTCTACGGTCACGTGAAGTCGTCCTCGTGCACTACATAACAAATACCCATGAACATCTCAAATTATCTGCTGGCCTTGAAAAGGGAGAAGATACTACATATGCCGTAGTGTCAACGTTCGGAAGAGACGCAAGGCCTGAAATCCCTTGGCTTGAAAGCGACATTCAAAAGGGGGAACCGCCCTCATAAGCACGAGCGTACCTTTTGAACCTAAAAGCTTGGTTCTCAGTGGTGGCGATGCTTGGCACATTAGTCCTAGTTAAAAGCAATAAGCGGGCTTGGGCCTCAAAAGTAAAGCATCTATCAACCTGTGCATTACATGTTGTATATGTGTTACATGCAGGGTTTTACTTGGCTGCAACTCAGTAGTTATATCCTCTTGAGGTCCATCAACTGTACAACCTTCGAGCCCTAGGCGTTGGTTACATCCAGGTAACGACCACGTAGGCAACAGTTTGCCAAAAGTGTCCAGATTTTGTCCCGAATTTCCGCGCACCGCTACACTGTGTAAAATGTGAAACTATGCTTCAGCATCAACGGTAATTTAGCCGGTCTCCCATAATTCATCTACAGTGTGTGTCCCTTTGTCTCCGGGAGTGTTGATAAAAGTCTCTCAAAAATGAATGAATTTCTGTACTGGTTGAAATGATAGGTTGGCTGTTTGTGTTAGATTCTTGGGTCAGGTCTAGTGCTAAGAGAAGTTGATTTCGTTGATAATCCCTTGAACAAGGGGATTTCCTTGATTACATAGCAAACTGGCCAATGCCGCGTCACGGCGTTGGCACCTCATGTCGTGAAGTGGCACCGATCGGGCTAGAATTTTGTCGGTCTAGCGGGGCCATGATTATATAGGGGGTTTTTGGGCCCCGATTGCTGGCGCATTTACAGCCAGACGGGTACCACTCGGTTGGTTCCAGACGAGAATAGTATCAGAGTCGGGTCTGCATCGAAAAAAACAACGACCTTACCCCGAAGAGACGGTCGCAATGGTCACGCCTCTCTTCGCGCGGCGCTTCCGCCGTGTAACCGCGCATTGCAGGTATACATGGGTAACGCACTACCTATGGTGAATCTGACAGTTTGAGCTTACACAAAAAGTGTCTCTTGTGTGTATGGTATTGGTGGGCGAGTAAGTCTCACCTTGATATGTTGGCTTTATACTGATCTGGCCGTAACTCCTACCTTTTATATCGGCTTCATTGACCACAGCCCGTGGAAGGGCCGTGCTGTTATCGCTACAAGTGCCCAATCAGGAGGTGGAAGAATAAGCGTTGTTAGGACATTCGCTAAGAGCTGTAAAGCCTGATAGTGTCGAGCGTTACCATGTGCACTCAGGTGACTCGGAACACATGTGATGCGGTGCTCTGATGGTTTCTTTGAATGAGGAACTCCAGTTGTCATCTCTGTCACCTTACATTCCCTAAGTCGTATCTGTCTATACTATACCGTGACCGAAGACCGTGTTGCCTTTTTGCTTTGTTGCTCCCTCAATCAGGCACGGGGTTCGCTTGCTTGAATATCCCGGTCCCGCCCATGGGGTCCGGAAGCACGGCCTGCATGCAATTGCGTATTTGTCAGCACCCTGACCAACACACGCGCGCTCGGTTTCCCACCTCCCGACCATGGGCGAATTCAGGACTTGTTTCAACGTTGAACACACTGACATGAACCACCCGCGCCCTGCATATAGACGCCCAAGCAGCATCCATGCCTTCGGTTCACCGAGGCCTTGTCTAGATAGAATTTATAAAAGCTGCCCGGAGTGGGGTGTCAAGAACTAGCACTCATCAGCCTAAACGCCACGAAAAGGAAAGAAAGGAGATAATAAGGAAAGGCAAAATCAAGAATTGCGTACCGCCGAACGTGGGTAGTGCGCTGCCCATGGGTGCAAAATTTAATCGACCTAGTGTGGTAAGAGGCGGAAACAGTAACACCGCATAACGCTAAAACTTGATTTCACCTGTTGCAGCATATCGGAGGCTTTTTCAGGGGCGACCAATGCGTCGGCAAGATTAGCCCAATGGGCACCACCATTTCTTGAGACAAGGTATCAAATACCGTGGCCCACGCTTGGCCAGCGTTTCCATGCAGTCCCGAAGGATCCCCTCGCTTTGCAGATACTTAAAATAGACATCTTCCCTCTTGTTGCCAAAGAATCTAGTACATGTCCCAACAAAGCAATGACGACCGAAAGTACCTTTTCTAAGCAGTGATTGGCTGATCTAATTGAGGAGTGACACAAATGATTCGTGATCATTTTCGGCTCAAGATACCGAGACCCCTTCTGCACAGTTTCAGATGGCAGACTGGAACCATACTTATGCAGTGACAAAGTCCAAAGAGTCCGATTACCGTTCATGGGCGTCATTGGAACAACAAAGGGATTTTGTGGCTCTTGGCGGGGAGAGACTCTTTGGCACAAGCAAATCCACCTGAACAACGTGTACCTGAACCTTTGCGTTCTCAGAGGTCACCAAACACGATGATTCATCCGTGACCATGCGCGTGTGATCTTAGGCCTAAAGGTGCATAAATCCAAAATCTCCCGGAAAGTATTCGCGAGGTTAAGGGGCCAGAGGGATGCAAGGCTCATGGATTAAAAAGGCCTTTTTGCCCTGTGGCTAGAGGTCATCAAAAAAATGAGAGTGCTTCATCTTTTAAACCTTCTTTGTCTAGCTGCATGCGCTGAGTCCCAGCCCGTTCCAGCCCATGGGTTACTTGAAAAGAACAAACGACATCAAGAATCAGCTGCTTCCCTCGATTATACCTATCCAGATACGCCGTTCTCCAATTCAGGTACAGACTGCGCGACTTTCGACCCCATCAACATCCAGAAAATGCCCCACGAGTGCATTTATCACACCTTGTGCAACGACTTCACCCAGCCGAGGACTCCAATATGCTTCACTCCTGGGAAAGCTCCCGAGGGGCGTATTTGGAATCAAGACCTCTTCCACTTATCTGACTATTGCCGAAAAGAGGCCATCTGTGGCTATCCTGGGGATATATTCTGGAACGGTTTCTGAAGATACGGACTTAACGAGTGGGTTGATGGCCGAATTCCCGGAAGCTTTGGACCGCTAAAGCTGCAGTAGAAGTGTGCTCCGCAAACCTGTATCTGTTGGAGTGTGACCCCACAGTACAGTGATGGTTATGAAAGGATTAGTACCGAGAATATGAATGGGTCATGGCATTTGCACACCAGGAGTTCAGATACCATCAGCTACCTCTCTACTTGGACTGGAACATTCTGGAATGTGGCATACCAACGAGGAAAAGAGATGACCTTCTGGCCGGTCAGGTATGAATAGAGAAGCGGGCGCGCGGATTGACAAAACCTAGGTTCAAAACTTATCCATCTCTCCGAGTTATGTACTGGAGCAACCTTACCCTGACTATCGATGGCCGTACATATGTGGGTGCATATGATGCTAATATAAAAGCACCATTGAAGTGACACTTGAGAGCCTTGTGTTTCCAGCTGGGAAGTTTGTAAACCGTTTAATTCGGTTGCAGCACCAAACTGGGGTTTAGTCGGATATCTCTAGTTCTGCCACGGAGTGCATTCCTCACTGTCGTCCAAAAGTGTTGCCCAAGTCCCTCAAACATGTGTGAACCTCTGTATTGGTTGAATTGATTGGTTGACCGCTTGAGCTAACAAGGAAAGTGTCTCTTGTGACTTTGGTATTTGCAGACGTGGTAGTAAGCCTCCCTTGACATCTTCATGTTTATTCTAAGCTGTCGCAGCAGTCCCTCTATTATTGGAGACGACCTCCACTAGCCACAGGCCTTTGTAAGGCAGAAGTATGTTCGTGGGGCTTCAAACATGAGATGGTCATTCACCCATTCCCCGTACAGGTGGGGCCAAATATGAATACACACTTCTGAGAGAATGAACAAGGTTCCACCCGGTCAGAACCTAAAGGGAACCCTATTCCAGATCACGTGCAATGGGTGACAACCCTAAATCCTGCACATGCAGTATCGAGTCCAATTCAAGCGAGTGAGGTGGTGTTAGAAAGAAACTTGCTGAGAATCGCTAACGAGCAGATGATTCCCATGGTCCAGAAGGCGGTCCGGGGTGTTTGGTCGGAAGCGCGTTGGTCTTGGATGTTGGTTTCGCGAAGGGTATCAGGATAGATTTGGATACTCCGAAATGGACGCCATTGACGCGATTCAAAAGAGCCACCATACCAGAAGCAGAACATTCCCCAAGTACTCCTTGCTTAACCTTGAGGGCCGCAGTTTCACGATCTGGCAACGCTCACAATAGGCTCGGGGAGACGGGGGTGCAATAGGCTCAGAAAGAGAATGTAACACCGTCATTGTTACTGGGTCCATTTATGGGTCATGAAGATCCACTCGATGTCAATGCAACCGGGGACGCATTTGATGCGAAAATAGTTCCAGCGCCACATGACAAAATAGCCACGCATGTATTGCAAACAGGCCTAAGGAAGCGTGCCATACCATCCAGGCAGGCGTGCCCATACCATCCAGGCAGGCGTGCCAATCCATCCAGGCAGGCGTGCCAATCCATCCAGGCAGGCGTGCCAATCCATCCAGGCAGGCGTGCCAATCCATCCAGGCAGGCGAGTGCCCTTTCCAGCTTCCGTTCTCGAATACTCTACTCTTCAGGGATGAGCAAAATACCTTACAAGTCCAGTGAGTTACGGGCAAAGTCCGGGAATTTGAACACTCTCTTTAGAAAGTTTAAGGCGAAGCACGCACTCTAGAGCTTAGGCTGGTTAGACCTCCTGTTTGAGCTGTTGTAAAGACAACGGCGCGGCCCTATAATGGGCTGTGGTTATTGAAGGCTCCTCTCCAAGATTCAACGAAGGGGCTGCCCCTCAGCCTAAAAGGGTAATCAGAAAATTAACGACAGCAACACTCAGAAAAAAGTCCACTAATATCAGAGCCTGAAGAACAATTCCAGTGTAAGCTCGAACAATCAACAACACGATGTTATCCAGCCCAGTTCTGTAAACCCTCATATTCGAGTGTATATATGTCGAATAGCCATCACACAAGTAGGAAATTTACTCCCTGGTAGTTGTTTTATGGAAAACCGGATAAACCACAGTTTGATCCTGAACCTGAGTTGTACGGTTTACATCCCTCTTACTACACACTTGTTCCGCAGCCTTTTTTTGGGTCCACTGGTTGAAGTGGTAATGCGAAGTAGCTCATGCGTCGTATGTCTTGGTGCAAGTTGCCCGCGCACGACTCATCTGCGAAACGCCTCGCATCCGTACATGCTTGGTACTGGTGACAGGATGATATCCCTTTTGCTTTATCTTCTTGTCTATAATTCTCCTTCAATTGTGATTGTTGTAAGACCGGGACGTCTATGTGCAAACACTTACTGTTGATGGAGATTCAGCAATGCACCAAGGGAATACGCAAGCCGACCAATGAACCAATGGACAAATGGACGATTCCACTGAAGCAGTGGACGCACAGTGATGAGCACTTTACATGGCCGCCCCTTACACAAACCTTGCCGCGCCTTGTCGGGACATGTCTTGACACGGGCGAATCTTAGGTACATGTCCTCCATCTCAGTTTTAGGCCCGCTGGAGCGGTGCGCCACATTTAGCCCTAACGGTCGAAAATAATGCACGACAAGCGAGCGTTTTTTCGGGCCCTCGCGTGATTGGCTGCTCGTCGACAATTGAGGTGAGCTCGTCACGTGCGCACGGCCGGCGTCCTCCGCTTTAAATAGCCTTGCTTTTTTACGTGCTGCTATAAATATAAATGCCTACGATTGGGTGTGCACGGTACTTGAAGCTTCGCGCTCCTCTCTTCGATTGTCGGGCATGGGCATTTGACTGGCGCCCCCGAAGCCGCGTGGGTCGTTACAGGCCAAAGTGGATCTACATGCAGGGATCGCGGGATTTTACAAATTACCCCGGGTGCATGGTGAAACGCCTCGTTTCACTGGACTATAGCCGGTTGATAAACCACATAAATCCCAAGCTCGAGCAGTCAAAACTGCCGATTCTTCAACGGCCTTTCCGTCACGATCGGCGGGTACTGGCCTCCGTGTGGGCGGAGAAGAGGAAACCAAAAGCGTCCAGGCCCCAAGGCGGCGGTGGTAGCTTTGAGCACTTTAGCCGGGTTGTAATTTTCGGCAAAGTGATCAGTGAGCAGGATGGAGCTGCCGAAGCAAGGCAACCGTATTCGGAACCAGCGCATTCGGCTGCCATACCGAATTGGCATTTCCGCGCGCATTCCTTTTCTTTTCTTATGACATTGCATAATTTTGCGGCTGGGCGCGCCTCCTGTCAATCTACAAACACGCCTTCGTCAATCTCGCATATATTAGCGTATTTGTGGGAGTGTGTAAGGCGGACCATTGGTTTCGGGACTTGTGGCGTGTGAAGACAAGGGTTGCATTTTTTTCTTACTTCTGATCTTTTTTTCTAGTTTCTTTTTCTTTCTGGTTTTTTCGACTGCGTTGAACCGCAATTGTCCTAATCAGAGTTTAAGCTAAATGCTGATGCTTGAATGTTACCGTTGCGTAACAATGGTCAAGGTGCTGATCTGTCAAAATATGCATGCGCGCCCATAGACTGCGCAAGCAGGGTTGACGCGGAAGGAAAGCTGAGTTATTAATAAGCCCGACCAATTTAACCAAGAGGCGGCCCAAATTGCAGTGTGGGACAAGGGGCTTGATTTTCACGGAATTCGGACTATGCAGGAAACCTTCTCTGGCTCTTTGTGCAGTTCCCCGTTACCTCCATCATTTTTCTTGTAACATTTTTTATTGCACATAGTGTAACAAGAGAACCAACATTTCAAGGGCATAAAATGGGCTCAAAAAACGGGGCCTGAATCCTACAATTCGCAGAAGGCTGGAACAATACCTGTCTGCAGGCGTGGTGTGCACGTTCGTATATCTGCACATCTCAAATTAAAATGTGATGCCACACGGCAGCCTGTACACTGTATGCAGATAGGAGAAAATTCATATCATCGATTGGTTAAATACGACACGAAATCCGCAGCGCCGGATATGTCCTCTTTCACGTCTTCCCCTTCACGTCTTCCACTTCACGTCTTCCCGGGTACTCTTCTCACATAACAAGGGCGCTGCCATGTTGAAACTCCCCAGGAGCTTTGGCTACAAGCTGAAGATTCTCCTTGCCGGATTCTTGCTCCTCAACCTTGCCGTCTACTCCGTCTACCTCCTAGGACAGGAGAACACATTAACCGAGACGTTCCAATCCTCAAAAAACAAACTCTCGTATTCTTTGCTACAGATGTTGGAAGGCTACGGGTCAGGGTATTTCAAAAAGAGCAAAACCCTGTCCAGAAACCGGAAGGTGCTTTTGCCCGCCAGCTTCGACATTGATCGCGATGCCCTCAATCATCACTTGCATGACACGTCAGCCAGGCATTGGCTGTGGGAAAAGCTTGATCCTTCAGAAATCATCGAAACGCCTCCCATCGCTCACGGGAAGTTTTTTGAAACCGACGAGGCCAAGCTTTTCAACTCCGCAAAGGAGGTGCCCCGGGACCAGTGCTTTCTGGGCACGGGCGAAAGAGTGCCCATATATACCGACCAAATCGACATTGTTCCGGGAAACATCAAAAACATCTTAAAGATCTATCTCGAGGAGTTGGATGACTTCAACGACGAGTACAATGAGGACATCGCGCCCATCTTCGCCGACCATGTCCGGGTGGAACTCGAAAAGGACATCATTGCGCCTTATTGGTTCCGGTTGTCAGGCTCATCCGTGTGGCTCAAGGACTACAATGTGCATATCTTGGTGTCCCGGCTCATTTTCAGTCACCAGAAGAATCGAGTGAGGAGCGATGCCAGTCTTGTTTTGGCCCAAATCTTTGACAAGGATTGGAAGGAGTTAAATGACGTAAGGCTAGTGTTTCCAAGCAACAAAATCGACTCGGCCGACTCGCCCACCTTCGAATCCGACGGGCAAGACTTTTACTCGTACCGGTTTCCCAGAATAATGCCCATTCCCTTCTTCCACGAGTACAAGAAAAAGGGTATGAATTATATTGGCCCCGAAGATCCCAGGATCTTTCTTGCTCGGAACCCCAAGGGCTACGATGAGCCAATGATTGTCTATAACGCTGACCAGTACAGAGAACGGACAAACGACCAAGGACAGAAAGAGACAAAGAAGACGAGAAATATGTTCATGTCGTCCCTTTTCCAGTTACAAAAGGGCAAAAACGATTACAAGGCTAACCCCAAGGCAGACTACAAATACTTCACCAAGACTAAAGAGTTGATGGCGGGGAGGGATGGAAGAACCGATAAAGAAAAGAACTGGACCCCTATCGTGAGTGAAAATCAGGCGTCATTCGGCTCCGACAGATACGTGTATTTCGCCACCCAAGTCTCGAACCTAAAGATCATCAAGTGCGACCTCTATTCAGACAGTCCTTGTGAGATTGATTATGATGCGCCTTCATCGGTGGGAATCCTTAGAGGAGGAACACCGTTTGTGAATATCAACCAGCTTTTAAGGAAGCAGACGAATTTCAACATCCGCAAATTGATACCTGAGGGAAGAGAAATCTGGTTTGGTATGGCACGCGCTCATTTCGTCGACTGCGGTTGCAGTAACCAATTCTACCGACCCAACATGGTTGTTTTGGTCAAGGATGAGGCCACCTACTTTGATAAGAAGACCAACCAATTCGTCACCAAAAACTTTTGGAAACTCTCGCATGTGGCTTCGTTTTTTGGCATGGGGGTAGATATAGTGCCTTGGCATCCTGACAACCCCGATTCCATCTGCCTGGATATTAACGCGTTGATCCCCAATGGCATTGCTAATTGGCACATCAGAGACTTCGGCCACAGCCACGGAAAATGGTACGCGGACGATGTCATGACGCTTTTTTTCTCCATCTCCGATTACACCGTCGACAAAATCAACATCAAGGGATTGCTCCACATGCTCATGAACACCCGCGACAATTCGTTGTTCATGAATGTGCCAACGTTGCCCGCCAACAAGCAATTGAACCAGCCAGTATTGACCGAAGACGGGAAGTTGGAAAAGGAAGTCCCGGGCTTCAGCAACTCCAATATCGATTGTGCTATGGAAGAGAGTCGGAAGTTTTGCAAAAAGTACGCCGAGGAGCAAAAAACCCGCCCCAATGTGTTCGATCCGCTCGAGGTTTCCCAAGCAATGGAGCAGATGGAGGACATGTTGCACGTGATGGATGAGCCGCTTAAGAAAGTCGGTTATTGAATCCGTGCGCACATTCAGGATAAACGAATGAGTAAGGAGCCCTTGCCAACATGCACCAATAGACGGCAAGGGTGTACTTCCCAAGAAGAAGATGGAAAAAAGGAGCGGGATTTGTAGGGGCCGGATTCTCGAGTCCCGTGCCGCACCCAATAGATCGCACCAGGTTACGGAGAAGGTGGCCAGAATATGAAACCTCTCGCTAGGGACGGCGGGGTAGCGCACTAGATGCAGTGCTCGCCAACCTCTTTGGAGGGTCCCAAAGTCGTGTGCAGACAATTCATGCAAGAGATTTCACAATAACAAAATGTCCATACTTAACCTTAAATACGCGGAGCCAAGCGGACCCCAATCGAGAAAATACGTGCCAAAAGTTGCTGCATGACAATGGAGGACCTTTTCCGGAGTGCGCGGACTCCTAACTGCGCAGCCCGCATTCGACAGCCTCCACGTGTCTCCAGAATAGGAAGGCACAGTTATTGCTCACTCAAGAGGCTACGACGCGCATCTCCGCGAACTCCGTCACACCCACAAATGTGCAACATATAATGGTTTGAAACGGCATTGCAAGTGAACCTCTTTTGGCCATCTCGGATCATGCCCGTACACCGTTTCCAATTGGTGCCCCAACCAGGCAACGCGTCCCAAACAGCTAATGCACTTCAATTAGACGGGATTTTCCGATAATGGCTATTGGCGTGGGCTGTTTCGCATGTGAAACCTCAGACCCCTCTCCGCATTCCCTACACTCCCACACACCCTCCCCAAAAGATCCATCAAAAACGGCTGTTCAGTGAGTGAAAGGCACCAGGCTATTCTCTTAGTCTCCACGAGCAATTGCAGCTCTGGGGCAGCCAGGGGCCGCATTCGGCAATTCTTCTTGCAAAGGGACGGGTGTGAACCAATCCGGAAGCAGGCATCATGTATTACGCACCAGCTCCTAGACATGACTGCAATATCGACACCTCTGGCCTGTGATTTCGTCGTGCATTATTTATTTTTTTGGATAGCCTTGTTTTTCCCCGCTAAAGGGGCGCCAAAGGCGGGCATTTGATGATATGCTTTGTTGGATCACTTATAATAGAAGATATAGACTTTTCAACATTGCTGTTCCGGACGACTAATCCGGGACTATTCCGGGACTACTTTAGAGGCCCACTCCTTAAAACACGGAAAACCATGATATCTCACCAATTATATGTGAGCGAAGCTTTGTCAAAAGAACCTAATTGTCAATCATTTTATTGAGTAAAAAGTAGTATGAAATGTGGGTATGAATTATACGTGCTTTTGCACATGCTCGCGTATCCAGATCCCCAACATGCAAGGCTCCAACCATGGATATAAAGCCTCGGTTCGCCCAGGTAATTGCACCCAATTTTGCGCCATGTCTATATCCCAGTCATATGCTTCTGCATCCAAGTCCTATGCTTCAGCATCCCAATCCTATGTTTTTTTCCCCCCACCTCAAACCTCTCGTCTCCTCACCTACTCACTGTTGATCCTATGCAGTGCGCTCATGTACTACCTCGTGACGCTGGCCACCGCTTTCTTCTTAAGAAGACGCTTCAACGCACACAAGCCTCGCCTCATTCCCAACAGCTCGTGGTTTTTTAGCTATGGCGTGCGCGAAATGATGCAGTTGAAGACGCAAGGCCGCTTGGTGGAATTCTTGTGGAACATATTCACCGGCGATAACGAGAGCTATGTTGTTCGCATAGGCGGCCTGGACCTCTTTGTCACCGCAGACCCCGAGAACATCAAGGCTTTATTGGCGCACCAGTTCAATGACTTTGAGCTCGGGCTTCGCTTCTCCCACTTCAAGCCGCTCTTGGGAAGCGGCATCTTCACCTTGGACAATGCTGCATGGAAGCACTCCAGGGCGCTTTTGAGGCCCAACTTCTCCAGGGAAAAAGTGGCCCACACCATGGCCCTTGAGAAGCACGTGCAGAACTTGTTCAAGCATATCCGGAAATACAACGGCCAGCCCTTGGATCTCCAGGAGTATTTCTACCGCCTCACCGTGGACACTTCCACGGAGTTTTTGTTTGGCCATTCCGTGTTCACTCTTTTAGACTCATCCATCGGTGCCCCCAAGACCGAACGTTTCGAAGGGGAAAGCCAGTTCTATGAGGCCTTCAATTCGGCCCAGGCAACATGTGCCACCAGAGCATGGCTCCAGCACCTCTATTGGCTATGCAACCCGCGGCACTTCAAGGAAGCCAACAAGATCGTCCATAACTTTGCCGATTACTATGTCCGCATCGCTCTTTCCATGACTAGTGACGAGATCGAGAAGGCTAGCCAAGACGGATACATATTTTTGTATGAGCTAGTCAAGGAAACCAGAGACCCTGTACTCCTCCGCGACCAATTATTGAACATCATGATTGCCGGCAGAGACACCACTGCAGGATTGATGTCCTTCACCATGTACGAGTTGCTGAAGAACCCCGAGGCATGGGCCAAGATTAGGCAAGAGGTTGACCTTAAGTTTGGTTTGGGAGAATCCGCCAGGACAGACCAAATCACCTTCGAAACCTTGAAGAAATGCACATACTTGAAGAGCGTGATCTCGGAAATTTTGCGGCTATACCCCAGTGTCCCCGTCAACTACCGCTTCGCCAACAAAAACACCACCTTACCTCGCGGAGGCGGGGCTGATGGAGATAGGCCCGTTTTGATTAGAAAAGGCCAGGGCGTGGGCTATCTTATCTCTGCGACTCACCGTAACATGAAGTACTATGGCAAAGACGCCCACGAGTTCGTGCCGGAGCGCTGGAATGACAGGTCAATGAAGCCTGGATGGGCGTACCTTCCCTTCAATGGAGGTCCCCGTATTTGCTTGGGCCAGCAGTTTGCACTCACTGAGGCGTCCTATATTATCGCCCGCATTGCCCAGGAGTTTTCGGTCATTTCTGACCACGATAAGGAGCCTCAGAACTATCCTCCAAGGATGATTTCTCAGCTCACCAACTCTCTTGCTACCGGATGCCACATAGCATTGGAGTGAGCACTGTCAAATATTTTCTTATCATGAACATCCAACCATCATAAAAGAACCAACCAAACGCATGAGCAGAGCGGCTCCAAATCCGATGCTCCATGGACTTTCAGGAATTTCCGCTCTTGCTTAGATCGGCCAAAGGCAAGATATCGCCGCCCGAATGACCCTCCCTTTGTTCAAGCATATTGTCGAAAAAGGTTGTTCTCAACTCCTTCCAGCGCGTGGCATAAGTCGACAATGTGACTAGCGTAGCGCCGCTCAGGATCTGTAGACACCACCACAAGAGCGAGGTTGGGAAACGGCCAGTATATAGCCACACAACTATAAGGTTGATGACGTGAACGGTGACGGCAAAGTCCCAGGCTAACTTCGATCTGCCCACCACAAACGTCACGAACAAAACACAAAGAAGCGAGTCGAAGAGCCAAAGGGCAAAAAGCGTTAGGCCCATGGCGTTGCCTGGCTCCACTAGCTCCCACGAGAACACCCAATTGACATTGAAGTCATATCCGTTCAACAGCGCCACCAAATAAAAGACAACCAAGGCCGTCAAGTAGTAGAACCCTTGTAGGGCTATGATGTGGATGCTTATGCGTAGCGGGGTTAGGGCTGTGCCGTTATCAGATCCCAAGAACTGATATTTGGGTGCCATGTTTCTGATGTAGGTGTTGAGGCGACGTACACGGTCATGGAATGTTACCTGAGGTGCCGCGCACATGACAGGCCCAGTCACGTGCGCATCGATGTTGGAAAAGGCATGATTAGAGACTAATGGACAGAAAAGATTGATATGAAATTTTACTTGAGTCAGAGAGTAAGTTCGGGGATGATTAGTTAAATTCACCATTGAGTGTAAAAAAAAATACTTGTGTGTATTTTTCCTAATAGGTCAAACTTGTAACCCAGTTTGTTTGATACCCATTTTTACGAGATTTTCCCATGCAGCCCACAGAATGCGAAGGGAAGTACACTCTGGGTAATTTCTCCAATCACGGAATCCACATAGAACGTTCCTGCATTCAAGGGGTCAAGGGGAGTTTCTCCAAGATAGTGGAAATCACATGGGGAACATGAAATGTGGGTGCCAGGCAGCGGAATCAAGACGGACAATCAGCGAGTAGCTACTGTATATAGATAGACATGCCGAAATGATGAACAAGGCTCGACCGCTGACTAAAATCGGAAATTAATGATGTCACTAAGCAGATTTTGAGAAAATGAGCATTCCGCTCAACACTTGACCTGTCAAAATACATTACATAAGTTTGGTGGAACGGTGCTGGTCTTACCGTGAGGTTGTGTTGAAGGTGGATTATAATTGTTGAAGGTGCGTTCACCTTTTGTTGAAGGTGCACTTCTTCTTGTTGAAGGTACGGTCTGGGGCCCGGTATTATGAAGTCATCCCGCTTTGTTCTCCGCTCTGAGGATTACACCGGTCTTGGCCATCTTTCACATACAAGTCCGGATGATTCCCTCGTTTAAAAGTACAATTGCATATTTCTGATCTACGTACGTACAAGTCCAACACTTTGATGATTTATTGATACCATTGAAATTGGTGCACGTTGGCAATGTGCTTGTTTCCTATAATTGTCTCCAAGGCCAAGTATCTGTAGTCATACATTCTAGAGCCACAGAATATCACACCTGACATTTTCTTGTTTGGAATACCGTCTTAGTAACATGGAACCCAAATGTGGGTTACAATGTTTTTAAACTCCGGGTACTTTATTGAAGATTCTTCGTGAACACACTATCCGTTTCACTGAAAATTACATGCAAATCCTTCAATATTTTACACAAGCAAATAGCTTATTGAAGCACTTGGTACTGATGATCCGTTTTGAGTTGCATAGGGCGGTTTATCTATAGATTTAACCTTCATTTCATCGTGCTCATCACCGTCTAGATTGCACAATTCGGCAGGGGAACTTTGAGGTTATCATGCCACAAACTGCCATTCTTCTTTCCAGCAAGACTTGGCACAGTGGGTTCCGCTGCGCCAGTGGCTCACACGTTATCCTCCTGATATTCTATGTGGCTGGTGCGGGCCAGCCTCCCATGTTGGGCCTAATCACCATGTTCAAGGGATGTTATGTTCAAAATCCTGCGTCCTACTTTTTTTTTGATTTCTTCCCCGTCTTGGCATTCCGGGACTTGCCCTGGTGCTCAAGACGCTCCCTCTTGGTCTTCTTGTGTATCCTGTCGCCATCCCTGCGGGCCTCGATTTGTTTTCTCTTCTTGGAGTTTGGCTTGGACTTGCTCTTGGTCAACTCGCCTATGACTTTGCTTTTTCTCTTGTCCTTCTCTGACTCGAACCACGTTCTCTTTGGCTTGGAGTATATGTCCTTCTCGTGTTTCAAAAGGTTTTCTGCCTTGTTGATGTCCATCTCGGCGGCTAGCATCTGCTTCTCGGCTTTTTCCTCCTCGAGCACTTCGTCCACCATGGGCATCTTCTGCTCCAACACCCGCTGGACCTTCTCCACCTCATCCCACTTGACACCTCTGCTCACGGCTTTTTGGTTGGAGTCGCCTTCGTCCAACGACTTCATGACCGCCTTCACGATACCCCTGTCTGCAGCGCTCTCGCCGACCAAGGTGATGGACCTTCCCTCCCTTCCTGCTCTTGCTGTTCTTCCGACTCTATGCAAATAAACTTCGTGAGATTTGGGCATGTCGAAGTTGATGACCATTTCAATCTTGGGGATATCTAACCCTCTTGCAGCCAAGTCTGTGCAGATCAAAACAGACACCGTGAGGTTTTTGAAGTCGCTAACATTGCTCAACCGCTGGTCCTGACTCAACGAGCCGTGCAACTCCGAAACCTTCATTCCCAACAACCCAAGCATGATTCTCAACCTGTGGGCCGTCTCCTTTTTGGACACGAAAACCACGATCCGGCTTTGTTGCACCGGATCGCTTTCCTTCAAGAGTTGGTACAACAATGCGGGTTTCATGTCGTCTTTCTTCCTTATACGGACAAACTCTTGTACCAATTTAGCAGCCACCGCCTTAGGAGGATCGATCATTATCCGCACAGGCTTGTTCAAGGACAACTGGATCAAGTCCTGGATCTTGGTATTCATGGTGGCAGAGAAAAGCATGGTTTGTCTCTTGTGCTTCGGAACCAACGACAAGATTTCGGTGAGCTCTGCATGGAAACCCTCGTCCAACATTCTATCTGCTTCATCCAAGACCAAAATTTCCAAGCCATCGATGGAGAAGGACGCAGAGTTTCTGATGTGGTCAATCAACCTACCAGGGGTGGCCACCACGATATCAGGCCTCGACTTCAACTGCTGCTCTTGCTGTCTCAAATTCAAACCTCCCACAGCCAAGCCAAACGTCAAGTTAGGGATAAATCTTCCCAACTTCTTGGCCACATCACATACCTGAATGGCCAATTCTCGGGTGGGCGTCAACACAATGACTCGCGTCACGGGGATTTTGCTGGGCTTGAAGAGTAACCGCTCTATTATGGGGATCATGAATGCACCGGTTTTACCCGACCCGGTCACGGCTCCTGCAACAATGTCTTTGCCCAAAAGGGCAATGGGAATAGATGCGGCTTGGATCGGAGATGGCTTTGAGTAGTTGAGCTGAGACAATCCCTTCAACACCGGACGCGAGAGGTCCAACTCCTGGAACGTCTTGCTCTTGTCATCGATTTCCTCTGCCTGCTCGTAGAACTTGGCCATAGCCTCGGCCGAGTCTTGGTCGTTTTCCGACTCGTTTTCCGACTCGTTTTCTTCGGCTTCCTGGACTTCGGCTGATTGAAGATCAGTCACATTTTCCTCCTCGTCTTTATTCTCACGGGCACCCTCTGTCGATGTAGGGACCCCCATTCCAAAACCATCCAAAGCAAGCTCATCGTCATCCTCCACTTCACTGTCGTTTTCCTCCTCGTCATCCTCTTCTTCACTGTCTTCCTCCTCGTCATCCTCTTCGTCACCATCCCCTTCGTCATCGTCCTCATCGTCTTTGCCCTCCCCCTCTCCCTCTACCAATCCCGATAATCCACCCTTTCTCCGTAAGATGTTATCCAAATTGACATCCTTTTTCTTCGCCAGGCTGTCATCCTCGGCCACTCTGAACTCCCATCCATCGTCGGCGGCGACAGTCTCGAACCCATCTAAAGAAAACTCGAAGTTAGGGTTGATCTCCTTGGTCTGCTTGTTGTCCCTTTTCGGGTCGAGTTCGGCGTCGGAGTCGCTACCCACGGCATTAGTGTCTGCTTCCGAGCCACTGTCCAAAGTCAAAACCAAGTCTTCCTTTAGTGCCTTCTTGCTTTTCTTGCCCATGATTATGTTGTAGCGCCTGCGATGCCTCCGATGAGATTGGTTTTTTGCTGACAAGCCGCGTACTGCATACACCGCCTCCACTGCCGATGATTTGTTGTTAATTGAACTAAATACCATACTCTACCTGAAATAAAAGTTATGCAGGATATTCGACAACTCGTAAATATCATAGAATTCGTCGCCGTCGCTGTCAGCTTCATTGCTCGAAGGCGCCACGTCTGCATACTCCTTGCCTTCCAAAACAAGTAATTGAGTGTTCTTTCTAATCTCCTTGAGCGATTTCAACTGATGTGTGGTTTCAGTCGATAGCTCTTTCTGGTCGGTTTGTCCCTGTAACATCTTCAACCCATCGAGCCACACGGCCTTTTTGTCCTCGGAATTTGTGTAGAAGCTGATGAGCGTTTTGCCCATTCTGTCGTACAAGATGATCTTCTCGTACGAAATGGTTCCCTTGACCGAAATCAATGCGTCGTTTTTGAGTTTGTCCTGCGCTCCTATCAGGTCACCGATTTTGATGGAATCGAGCTTTGCGATATCTTTCAAGGCAATTGACTGCGACTCCATTTCTTCGAGCGTGGGCCTGATCACTACCACATCGCTGAACTCTTTGTAATGGAGATACTTTCTGTTGGGACTCAAGATGATGAAATAGTAGTTGGGTCCCTCCGTTTTTTTAACCTTCGAATTAAACAACCTGGTTGCATGCTTCTCGGTGTGGACCCAGGATCCTTTTAAAAGCTGTATCACTCTCTGCTCGCAAACGAAATCACTGACTTCGCTGGCCAAGGTCTTGTTGAAATCGGGGAATCGGACATTCCATTTCTTGGCGTGGGCAGTTTTCAATTTGTCGAACTGAACGTGTCTGATTTCTTCACAAGACTTCACTGTGAATTTTTCCAACTCCTCTTCGATGTTGTTGTTTGTTTGCAAACTGGTCTCCAAAGTGTCGATATTGATCCTAAGCAAATCAATAATTCCTGTGATATCACGGACATTGTCCAAGTTGGAATTGGTTTCTTGCCACATCCGCAAGCACAAATTCATCGAGAAGTAGATCATCAACTCCCACGAAAGAATGTGGCTCTTTAGACGAGGGTAGGTCTTGTAGTTTTGAAAGACCTTTAGCCAGAGATCAGTGCACTCTGAAATAAAGAGGAACATGGGGAATGTTCTGTTGTGATCGCTCATGATCAACTCCTCGTGGAATTTCTTCTTGAACGTCATATTTGGGTCTTTCAAAAACACCTTCAAGTCCATGGCAAGTAAGATCGTGAAGTTCTCAGCAACAAAGTTCTTGGGGTTGGCGGTAAAACCTGCCTTCACATATTCTTCTTTGGATGCGGGAGTTCCAAACTCATTTAAAGCCACATCCAAAAAGACGAACAAGTTGGTGAGCATCACCTGATGCGATACCATGGACATATTGAACCGGGTCTTGGCGAGGTACTCGTTGAGCCGGAAGTAGGAACTCTCGAGGTGGGAGATGGATTCAAGAATCTGCGGGTCATTTGTCTCGATCAAGTTTCCTATGGTGGAAAAGAACTTAACGTGTTTGAGGCGACCACTCAAGGTGATGATGAGGTCGAAGTTAAACTTCAACGCCTTGTCGATCAAGTCCGTCACCAATCTGATGGAGTTCAAAAGAATCTTTGTATCTGAGACGTAGAGTTTGGCCGTTATCACGTCGATAGTGTCCAAATACGTAACCAAACTATGATACAAGGGCAAGTGGATGTCGATGGAAGAGTCTGCGTAGTTTTGGGGGTACGGGCCACCGGCGATGGAAATCACCGCAATCTTCAAAATGGCCTTGTAGGTCTCCGTGGACATCTTGGGCGAAACGATGGAGAACAACGAATTGAACAACCCTTCATCTAAGACATTGGCGAATTCAGGCGACACCGCCACGGATCCGGGCGCTGACACGCAGTCCAAGAGCTTGGCGAGAACGACGATGGAGTTGACCTTCTCCTGCTTGTCCTTGCCTAATATGTTGTTCTTGAGGATGGAAGAGTAGTTGAGTGCGGTCGCATCGTCAAGACTGGATCTGGAGATGTTGGCCTTGCTCAAGAGGTCGTTGAGCTTATGGTTGATGGTCCGGGAAGACTCGGACATGGTGGCGGGATTTGCGGATTCAAAAACGTGGCTGTGCACGGGACTGCTCGGTCAGAGACTGGGCTGGGGAAAAGGTGGCGCCGATGATGGTAGACGAGTGGGAGAGCTGGCACTAACTTGGACGATAAGTGCAGGATCACCTAATAAAAAAAAGGTGGCACGATTATACCCCAAAAAAACTTGTGGTGGCCGATGGGGAGGACGTGATGTTTATGAGGAAAATGTGGTGTGGTGACGGAAGCAGCTCGAAAAATACGACACCGGGGGGAGTGTGTGGTACACGTTAATGGTGGGAAGAGACGATTGACGCGCGGCGATACTCAAGTGCACGAAAAACGACCTTCTCGAGTACGTTCCAATGGGGGAGGGCGATTGACGCGAAAGATTTCTTGGTGGCGGCGCTGTTCCTTGTGCGTGGATTCCGGGTTGGACCTGAGACTTCTCTCGTACTCGTGACAAACAGACTAGTGACGATGTGGGGTATTCTAGAGGGCTGGACCGAGTATGGGGGGGGGAGGGGGGAATCTTTTGCCTCTTATCATTAAGCGGTTACCCTGAGAGGGTTTTTCAGCAGGACGATCTGCACAAAGGGCAAAATGGTGGCCGGCTTTCGCTGCTTTGAGAATATAGAGACGGCAGAGAACATGTCGGGACTCGGCAAAGTGTGCATGTGCGCCTGCGGCTTGCATGGAACGCCCGCCTCGTGCTCGTGTCCGCCCCAGGAGGCGCATCTCCACGACTCGCATACGAATGCATGCCTTTCTGCTCGGACATACGGCATGGGGCCTATCGTAGGCGTATAATCTGTGCGCAATGGCATTGGTCACAAACCTATACCGGTTTCGCATACGCAAGTCGGACGCACGCAAAACGTGTGCACATGCAACACCCAACGGGTGGTTCATGCAACACCCAACGGGTGGTTCATGCATCTTACGAAGGGAGCGGACTCCACCGCCAGGACCGCGGCCCCAAATGCCTGGCGCGCCTAGCCCATTGTCTATTGTTAGCCTCTTTCTTCGTTGTTCTCTGTTGTTCTCTCCTTTATCTGGCATTGTGGGTGGCTGGGTACACTATTGCCGCGGGGGCCGCCGAATTTGGGCCCAGCGGAGTTAAATATCCGAATGCATTGGTCAGAGAACTTACTTCCACCTAATGCTACGTTACAATACATGGAAACCAGCATGCCGCCCCGCGGGTGTACTGGTGTAGCTGGAAGGGTGCCTAGCTGGCAAAAAAGCGGCCTTTTCCAAAGCAATGCAACGTGCTCAATTGAGGCATTGCCTGGATCCAAGCTCCTTCCATTATTTCTGGGACTGGTAGGAAGGCAATTCCAGCAGTCAGGGCTCTATAATGGTAACGATGCGTGAAGAATGGCACCAATTAGGTGGAATGGCACCAACGGAGTGGAATGGCACCAACGGAGTGGAATGGCACCAACGGAGTGGAATGGCACCAATGGAGTGGAATGGCGTTCAACATGGCGGTAAGTATTGGAGGCACACGAGCTTCCAACGAATACAACCGATAAGCTGGGATCAGATGGGCGGTTGGGGTTCCAGTCACTCCATCCGCTACAGGGGCTGAAGGTGCAGGACGCGACGTGGCCGCGCCATGCTTGAAGGTGATGCTTCGGTTTACTCACGCTCACTACGCCACTCACACTATGTTGGATTTCTCAAAGGTATGTTCTCCCTCGTTTCCTTCTTTTACCGCCGCTAACATAAAAGTGCTTGTCGTTCTTGGATAATTCCTCCATTGATTGGAAATCGGTGGTCACGTCCCTTTTGATTGGGAAGTATGCGTTCGAGACCTACATCGATTACAGACAGTACCAAGTGTTCCACAACACGAAGCCGCCGGCTTCCATCGAAAAAGAGGTCACGCAAGATGTGTTTTTGAAATCCCAGGAGTATTCCAGAGCAAAGGCCAGATTTAGCTTCTTCTCCAATGCTGTTGAGATCCTCAAGGAGATTGCTGTGATCAAGTTTGACATCTTGCCTTACTTGTGGAACCTCACCGGCTCTCTTTCGGTGTCCTTGTCTAGAGTCGCCTTTATCAACCGCTTCTTTGGCACTTCCGTGATGTCGCAGAGCATCTTGTTTTTCGCTGTCACTACAATTCTCTCCACCATTGAATCGTTGCCTTTTTCTTTCTACCAAAACTTTGTCTTGGAGGAGAAGTTTGGCTTCAACAAGTTGACCTTGAAGGTCTGGATCCTTGACTCGCTCAAGTCGGTCGCATTGACCATCGTCTTGGGCTCGCCCTTTGTGTATGGATTCTTGAAGATTATCGACTCCTACGGCGTTCAATTTGTCTCGTACGCTTGTGTGTTTGTGTTGGTGGCCCAGCTCTTCTTCATGACCGTGATCCCGACCTTGATCATGCCATTATTCTACAAATTCACCCCGCTTGAAGAGGGCGAGTTGAAAACGGAAATTGAGAGCTTGGCCAAAAAGAACAACTTCCCTCTCACCAAGTTGTTCGTGATTGACGGCTCCAAAAGAAGTGCCCACTCCAATGCGTTTTTTGTTGGGTTGCCATGGAGTAAGAAAATCGTTCTTTATGATACTTTGATCGAGCACAACACCACCGAGCAAACCGTGGCTGTTTTGGCCCATGAAATCGGGCATTGGAAATTGAACCATTTGCCTCAGATGTTGCTTGCTACGCAATTGAACGTGGCCTCCATTTTCGTGTTGTTCTCGGCTTTCCTCGAAAACAAGTCCCTTTTCCACTCCTTCGGCTTCTACCAAACTTACCCTGCATTCATTGCCTTCACCTTGTTTTCCTATGTGAGCTCCCCCGTCAACTGCGTCACGCAATTTGGAATGAATATCTTGTCGAGAAAAAACGAGTTCCAGGCTGACGAATTTGCAAAGGGCCAGGGCTATACCGATGACTTGGCCGCGTCGTTGATCAAACTTTCCACCAAAAACTTGAGCTCTTTGAACTCAGACTGGTTGTATTCTGCTTATAACCACTCACATCCAATATTAGCCGACAGATTGAATGCCCTTGGGTATGTGTCCAAAGAGAAGATTGGGAATGTCAAGTTGGACATTGAGAAGAAGGATTGAGCCATGGAAACGCGTCAGAGGAGAGGTAGCTAGTCGTTTTAGCTCCAAATTGATTGCGAGTTTCGATGTATGGTGAAAAGTTTTTTCATGACTGGCCAGACGAGCCAAGGCTTCGACCTTATAGCCTTAAATCTGTGGCGCCCGGCCCTTTCCGTATTTATTGTTGTACATCTCGTAAGTCTCCCTCATCTGAGCGTAGATCAAATGAGTTTTTCCAATGTAGTGGTCCGCCAATCTCCGGTCACTATCAAGCCTCGACAAGTAAGCCCCGCAAACCTCGCAAACCTGGAGCTTTTGTTGAGCTGACTGGCCCACATTCTCCGCAATGACTCTCGCCTGCTCCGCAGCCACTTCTCTTTGCTTGATGACACTTTCTAGCAACGTGCTGTGCTCAAGAGACTTCTGGATTTCGTTGGCATCGGCTAAGGACTGGACCTCCGACGTCATGAGGCCGATCTTCGTGTCTAGGAGCTCCAAATCTTTGGTCACCGAGGCGATTTTGGCCTGTTCTGCCGGCGTGTGCTCTAGCCTCTTGAGGGCCGTTGCTATGTTGAAGTCGATTTCGTCGATGTACCTGCGTAGGATTCGTAAGTACTCGATTTCAAACTGCGGAAACGTCTCGCCCTTGTTCTTTGTCCTATACTCGTACTCCAACTTGTGTTTCTCTAGATGTAGCGAAGGGCATTTCCCCATGTCAATCTTCGTGCCGGCAAACAAGTCGTATGGACAGCTTCCGACAAGAAACGCCTTGCAAACACGGGGACTGGACATTTCAACCTCGCGGCGCTTCACCAGCGGCGATATGAGCGCATCGCGCCCCATGAGTTGTTCCAAGAGAAGTCTTTGCTCATTAGCCATTTTTGTCTTTTGACCTCGTGGGGGATTTCTTCAGCTGGCTTTTGATCTCGCGCTCTTGCCAATTGGAGAACGCTCTTGTGGGGAGGACGTCGGAGGCGGTAGGTGTAGGAACCATGGGCGATGCGAAGTCACCTCTGGGATATACCTGCATATAACACAACCGGTCACCTGACCAGGGGCACTGTCAGAGCGGCTTGAGAAGGGGACATCTGCGGCCCTCGATTCGGGGGAGTGAATTTGGGACTTTATCTATGTGCATAGACGGCCCTCCAGTTCGACCTCATCTTGTGTGTACGGGTTTGCCGTCTGCCCACTGGCGCTTAACTCATGTCAGAATGCTAAAACCATGTCAGAATGCTAAAACTTTGTCACAGCGCAGAACAACCCCAGCCGCACCCTTCTACTCGGCGCCCCATTGCGGCAAAGTCTCGTGCACGAGAACAACCATTCGCAGGGCGTGAACCGCTGCGCTCCGAAAAAGCCAACCTGCAGAAACCAAAACCGTGTCGTTTCGAAATGACTTCGGTCAAGTGTGGCCGATTTGTACTGCTTGTGCTCTATATCTGACAGCACAGGGCAAGAATTTCCGCTCTTGCTGGCCATCTATGAACTGCCGCGCTGGACTAGAACATTCAAGAGCCATGATGCAAGGGATGTGCTGGACCCAATTCGCTTCCAGGACTAATTCGCTTCCAGGACTAATTCGCTTCCAGGACTAATTCGCTTCCAGGACTAATTCGCTTCCAGGACTAATTCAATTCTCCTGGGACTAGTTCCCTTGATTCTCCAGAGACCTTGCTGCGCGAAATGACGGTCACGGCGAGTATGGCGATGACGGCCATGGCGAGTATGGCGATTACCGAGCACTGCAATACGCTTTCCATGCGAACATCCAAGCGAACATTCCATGCGAGCGTTTCAGTCCTCTGTGCACAACGTACTTTGGGGGCTAGCGCTTCGCGCTAACACGGGCCCGCCGCACATCCGTGCACCCGCTAGTCTCCGCGCCGCCTTTCCCGTAGAGCGCACGGCTGGCCCAATGCTTTTCTGACTCACTCCACTCCACGGCTCCACACCCTTCACCTCACAGATCTAAGCATTCGTATATGAAAAAGTACCAACTTATAGGCCGCCGTGCAGCAGTCAAGCAATTGCGGAAATCCCAAGCGTACCCGGTGCTACATATATGTCAATTACCTTACGAAATCCTCACCTTCATCTTTTCTTGCTTGCAAGATGACATCAGTTCCATTCTCCTGATCGCCGCCACGTGCTCCAAATTCAACACTATAGTCCTGAAGCTTTGGCTCTACCGGCTGCTTAAATTCAAATCCGCATCGCAGTTCTCCAAGTTCTCTCTGGCCCATCTTCCCCATTGGGGATCGTCCTTCGCCAAACGCTTCATTAATATCGAGCCCAGCGCCAAAATCAACTTCATCACCTCGGTGCACCTTATCAACCCGCCTTCGTTCTCCAACCCAAATACCCTGACCAGCATAGCCGGCAGTTACACGGTGAATGCCCTGGATGGCGGCGTCCTGGAGTATCAGCATTACGTGAGGGATCTCCGGACTCTCTTCAACGAAGCCTATGGACTAAAAGAGGTGAAGATCTCGCAAATTTCCCCGAGATTTGAGTTTTCCCCCAGCATCCTCAACTCCAGTACTACGCTGCATTTGATGTCCAAATTCAAGCCCACCAAGCAAACGCGATGTCTTGATACTCTTGAGCTATCTGCCCAGTCTGGATGGATGTTTCCATTCAAGCTAAACCACTTGTCTTTATTTCTCAGTGTTTTCTACAAGATATCGCTGTTGCGGCTCACTAATTTCGCCATCAGCGAACAAAAGTTGCAAGCGCCTGACACGGATCTCAAAGACGTGACCATAGATTCCTTGAGTTTAAATTCTTGCATTTATATGGAGTGGAAAAAGCCGCCGCAGAGAAGGCAAGCTATCGACATATTCCTGAAGACCTCTGAACTTCGACTTTCTTCCATTCAGAACGGCACGGATCTATCTCTAATCGACGTCTTCAAGGTCAATGATCAGCTTTCTAGTCTAGCGCTAGATATAAGTTCCCTGGTGTTCTACACTATTGATGCAACCGAAAACCTGTCCAAGTTCAATTTTCCAAAATACAACGAGTTCTTCAAGCTTGTTTGCTCTGGAAAAGGTGGGTACCAAAGGTTGAAGTCGCTAACGCTACTCAATTTTGACTTATTTCACACCATGTCCCACGATCATAAGAAAGCATCGACCAACATGGACCATCCAGAATCAGAGGATACTAATGAAGACTGGGAACCTTTGAACACAAATACGTTTGAATACTTCATGAAGTTTATCTCAAATATCCCCTTTCTTACCCTCGTCGTCAAAGAAGCCCCGCAGGTGGTTCGTACTTGCAAGAACTGTGGGCTCACGACAAAAGATCAAACGAAAGCAGTATCGAGTCTCCGAGAGAGCGAGTGGAACGTGATTCTCGAACCAATTTTGAGCAACAAGGAATGTTCAGTTTTCATTTATGACCACAAATCTGAACCTCTAT
The DNA here is from genome assembly GCA_002370295.1 of Metschnikowia bowlesiae. NCBI lineage: Eukaryota > Fungi > Ascomycota > Pichiomycetes > Serinales > Metschnikowiaceae > Metschnikowia > Metschnikowia bowlesiae. The sequence continues at coordinate 479,495 of NLAK01000001.1, read as the reverse complement.
TTTGGAGGAGGGCCAATATAGCCAAAATGGATTGTTAGCGACTGCCGCAAATGACGTGCGTCCTTGGTGGGCCTGCCTAGAAGGTTTGGAATATCGAGGTGATGATTAAATTTACGGCAAACGAAAATATCACGCTGTAGTCATGCAAAACCCTCGCCGCCTCTTTCGTAAGTTAGTAACGTTGCGCGGATATGCTCAGCTGCACCAAACACTATGACTGGGGAGGTTTCACCGAGAAGATCGACACAATCGCATCATTGATCTTCAGAAGCAACTCGGACACGAAGCTGTGCAGGGCCGGCTCCGGGAGCCTTGGGCGGTCGAAGCCCTCGTCGGAGTCGGAGTCCGATTCATAGTCGTCTTCGGAGTCCCCATCAGCCAGGTCCGAGCTTGACAAAGGATCCGCCATCAACGCATCCACTCCGTCTTCGCTTATGCAGTCGTATTTATACATACCGTTTTGGTAGCTGCATTCTGGATCGTAGTTGCCGCTTGCTTTGACGGTGGTAGACTCCATGAAAACTTGCTTCCCATCGGTGTCGAATACTTTGTATGGGGACACTAGGGCGTTGGGCCGAAGTTTGACAAACCGTCCTTTTCTAGCATCAACCCCGCGGGCAATCAAGTCGTTGGCCACCGGCTGGGGGAGCTGGTTTGCTATATGGAGATTGGCGTACGCGGGTTTGCATCTGGGTGGACCAGTGGGCTTGTCGGGCTTGGTGCCATGATATAGTTTGGGGTTCTGGAACACCTCTTCCACCAGCTTGATCTGCTTGCGAGCACTGTGGAAGTCGGAGAGTAACTGGACATTTCCATCGGGAAGGATCCTCACGAGGCCGTATTGATTGGGCTCCTCGGAGAACTCGTAGATCAAGCCGCCGCCAAAAACATGGAGCATGTCACCGGAGTAGATGGAGCGCACCTCGTCGAATTCCCGGGGCCTGATGGTGTTGCAGCCATACCTAATATTAGTAATGAGCGGACCCGAGGGCGTAACAAAATAGTGCACATACTCAGAAAAGAAGATGGGCCTTGTGTAGTCCGCATACGCATCCACCAACGTGTTGTAGCCACTGGTGTAAAATGTTTGCTGCCCACACCACTGGTACGTGTTGACGCCGTAGAAGTCGACCGAGTCAAACGAGTCGCGGTGGGCACACTCCAAGTACTGCGCCAAAGAAACACGGTACTTCAAGTCGTCTGCCGCAGAGTACCCGACCGGGATGATGCGGTCGCTATTGGAGCGGATGTACTGCTTGAGATCTCTCACCACCGCTTTCACGTACGGGGGAGAATGCGTTGCCGACGACTCGTCGTTGATCACCTCGTTTCCAGCAAAGAAGGCCAACGTGTTATTGTAGCCGCTGAACTCATGCACCACCAGAAAGATGTTGTTCATGTACTCTCGCGTGTAGGTTGCCCAGGGCTCGTACCGGTTCAAGTGGTGGCCGGCTACTGGCGAATTGACATCCAAAACCAAGTAGATGCCTGCCGCCGCCAAAGCCGTCATGCACTCATCGTGGTTGAGCTGGGGGTTGATATTGTAGACACGAATAGTCTAGGGTTAGTACCGGTTCAGAGCGGGGGTTTTCCCCGAAAAAAAGACCCCACGGCCCTTCCAAGCTGCAGATTTCAAAGTGCCCTTCGTCGTTACATACGTTGATGTCTAGTTCCTGGAACAACGCAATATCTCTTACACACACTTGGATGTTGGACAACGGGTCCGAGTCTTGACCGCTGGATGAAGAGCCTCCGGGCTGGTAATCCACGCCCTTGATGTAAAACTAAAGGTCAGTATTGTTGAAGGCTACTCCTGCTGGGAGCGACTGGGGAAAGGTCATACGGGCTGCTTAGTGACGCTGTCGATAAAGTGTCTTCCTTTCACGGTAATGGGGTTGATCAAGGCGGCTACTGTGTAAGAGAATGCTAAAAGATGAAGAATTAGCATGGTGGGTGTTTTTTGTTGGAGAAATGAGTTGACACAAATGTTGCTTCCAGACCAGCGGGCGCGTGGGCATTTTTTTTCGCACCCGCTTTTTGCAATTGTGCGACCCTACGGCCGGGACATATAAATGCGGACTGAAGCTGTTTTGAATAAGACCCCACGGAGAAAAGAGCAAGGTGGCTTTTTTGTTAGTACGGGCGCAATATAGGATGTACCAAATTAATTGTATAAGTATGTCAAGAGTCGTGTATCTGAGGGTGACACTGGAACTGTCCACCAACAACTGTGGGTTTCGCACTACTAATGGGTGCAAAATTCGAAGCGCTTTCGCCGAAAAGTGACCACGTCCGTAACCAAACCAAACTGTAGGCGACGAGCCCAAATTCTGCCCGATTTGTCTGATATCAGCACTCTTTTCGCCAAATTCAGTACTAGTATGCTCCCAACTACCCAAAAATTGTTCTTACATTATTTGTGTCAAAAAACTGAATAAAAAAAAATATAATTTTGTAAATTGATATATTTTACCAAGAAAAAAATTTCTATGTAATTTCCGATATAGTGTAACGGCTATCACGGTTCGCTTTCACCGAGCAAACCCGGGTTCGACTCCCGGTATCGGAGGTTTGTTTTTTTTTGCCTTTTCTTACAAAAAGCTAAAACCCTCTTAAAAGACGCATGACGTATGCGCTACAACTAACACTGGCTAACGTTGAATTTATATTAGTCATCAATCTTACTTCTTCTTCGATCCCGTCTTTCCGTCGGGAATGGTGTATAGGACCATCTCCTCGCCCTCTGAAAGGTCCCTTTCGACCTTGTAGTAGCCCTTTCTTTCGAACTGGATAATATCGCCCTTCTTCAATTCTTTAACGTTCAAGTCAGCGTAAGCGTGGGCTTTGAACTCAGTGACTGGAGTGATATAATCTTCAAAGTTATCAGCCTCCTCCAACTTGTCCTTGGTGATCAAGTGATCGAAGTCAACGAGCTCAACCTTGGTCTTGTCATTGGTGTTGGCCAACCAAGTAACTTTCTTCTCGGTTTTACGGAAGTCGCCTTCCAAATGCAACTCAGCTTCGATAGACTTGACCGCATTGCCCTCCTTATGAATCTTTTTGATTATGACATTACCCCAATCCATGAAAGTGACTTCTTCACCCTCAGCGAAACTGGCAGCGTCAGCTTGCTCCACCAAGACCTCGTTACTAAATAAGACCTTTTTGAGGCCCACTTCCGGGTTCTTTTTGTGCTTGGGCTTTTCCTCTGCAACTGGAGTTGATGGACCGTTGGTAAGGTGAACCGGCACGGCGTCGGCGGAGTCAATAGCAGTATGCCTAGGTGCGACCGGGTCGATGACTTTCTTGTTCAAAGCCCAGATGCTCGACCATTCCATGTTGATGATGTTTTTGGAGGGCCCCTGCGAGATGATGAAGTTCCTCAAACCCTCAACGGTCATACCTCTTCTTCTAACACCTCTAACGGTTGGGAACCTAGGATCGTCCCAGTTCAGGACAATGCCCTTGTCAACAAACCATTGCAATTTCCTCTTGGAGAGTAAAGTTCTCATAAAGTTGACTCTTCCAAAGTCCCAGATGTCGACATGACGCAACTTCAAGGCTTTTTGAATCCAATCGTATTGGGGGTTACGGTCTCTGTACTCGTTGGTTCTCAAAGAATGGGTAACACCCTCAATTGAATCAACAACAGGAACGCAGAAATCGTAAGTTGGGTACATTTTCCATTGTGTGCCTGTTCTGTGGTGAGGAGTCAAGTTGCATCTGTAAATCACAGGGTCTCTCAACGCCTTGTTAGGGTTAGTGTAGTCGATCTTAGCTCTCAAACAGTTTTTCAAGCCAAACTCGGTTCCATTCTTCATTTCTTCAGTGAATATCCTCAAGGTCTCTTCCACTGGTCTGTCTCTCTTCTCAGAGGCAATTCCGTCCATTCTTTGCTCTCTCATGGTTTCTAATGGGGTGTCATCACAGTAAGCTTTATCATCTTTGATCAATTGAAGAGCCAAGTCGTACATTTGGTCGAAGTAATCGGAGGAGTAGGTGACTTGATCACCCTTGATGCCCAAAAGGGCCAAGTCCTCAATGATGGCATCTTGGAACTCTGTCTTCTCTTTGGATGGGTTTGTATCGTCGAAACGAATAATCAACTTGCCTTTGTATTCATGGGCAAAGTACTCGTTCAAGATGGCAGCCTTAACATGTCCAATATGCAAGTATCCAGAAGGTTCTGGAGGGAAACGTGTGACGACTTGTCCCACCTTGGCGTTTGGCAAGTTAATGGCAAAGTTGGCCTTGTGGGTCTCCTTCTTCTCACCTTTGGATGCCTTAGCAGACTTTCTCATCTCATTGATGGCCTTCGTAGTCTTCTCGGCCACATCGAATCTAGGGTCTGCCCCGATGAAGTTGTACCATCTGGAAATGTTGATGTAAACCTCATTTTTGAGAACCGAGCCCATAACTGCATTGGCTCTCAACACGCCCCACACCGCAATATCGGCCAAAGACAAAGAGTGGCCCACAATGAAGGATCTGAAGTTCAAGTGAGAGTCCAAAGTCTCCAAATCAGTGGCCAAAGCCTTGAAGTTCTTGTTGGCCAATTTCTCTAAAGCAAACGTGACCCAGGAAGACGATTCCTTGGCGGTTTCAGAGATGGAGGGGGCCAAGGATGCAAGGATTTGCAAGACATCGGCCTCGCCCGCACTCAGCTTACCGTCAATAGTAAAAGAGGCCGTGGCATCGGAAGAGTCGACAGCCTTTTCGTCAACATACTCAACACTCAAGTCTGCTTTGGATTCTGCCTTCACAAATTCAGAGGCAATGATTGAAGGGTAGGCAATGAAGGGTGCCTTTGAGGCAATCGTCAACGTAGGCATTTTCGCTGGTGTTGGTGAGCGGTGATTGAGAAGAGAGATTCAGGAGTGGAAAAAATCCTCCAGGCCACGCCACGTGACCGGCGTTGCGGGGCCGCGCCATCTTGCTGACAACTATAATCTAACATCATCTCCACCCAAAGATCGTCCGGATTAAGGAGTGAATCCAGCATGTCCTCACGGCAGAGCGGAACTGCTCGCCCCACTGCAAAACGGTCGCCGTCTATTCTCGTCACCGACTCTAGAACAAATGTCATTAAAGGCACCAGGGCTCCGTTCGCAGGCCAGAGCTACAAAAAACAGCAGCAACAGCAGCAACAGCAGCAGCAACAAAAGGATCCAGTTTCCAACCATTCGCGGACTAGCCATGGCTCATCAAGCATTCACAGAAAGGTTTCGCCCCGGACCAACAAGTACACGGATATCTCTGTGGACAAGCTCCTAAGTGGACTGAGCGATATACCATCTGCCCAAAGCCGATTACCCCTCTTTAATCAAAACAGCCGGCTTGCAACCCCACCAAAAAGCACCTCACCTCCCGTGAACTCACCTTCCCTAGATCAGAAACGCAGAAACATTTTATCGCAACACTTGCCGGCCAGAACTTCAAAGAATTCTCAGCGCTTGGTACTAATTCCTGATATTCACGGCAGCCAGCAGTCCCGTGGGAACCCCATTTCCGCACTCCCCGAGCAGCGGAACCAGGAGCCCCAATTCCAGGTCCAAAGAAGCAGGGCAGAGCTCCTACCCAAAGATGCCCGAGCCAAAGAACTTAGTAGAGTCACTGCTTACTATATCTGTGAAGAGTTTAATCTACAATCTTTACTGTGTTTTTTGGAAAAGGTCCACAATGTGCAGCCACGTATTTACGACGAGGCGCTCTACATTCCCTATACATTACCTCTTCTCCCTGCGTCTGATGGATTCAGAGTCAAATCTAATGACTCTGCCAAGTCTCTACCAGGCAAACGCTATGTTGAGAAGATGATCAACAAGAGTGAGCAGATTGATCACTTGTACGAATACTACTCAGGGGTAGAGACTCCCGAAGATGCAAACAATTACTCCATGGACCCAGAGACAGGCGCCACAGATAACAGTGGACCCTTTGATCCTTCCGAGCCACAGTTCTTTGCGCCGCCCATTGATGACTCTGATAATGATACCAGCACGAAAGATAGCACCGAAAATAAGGACAGCAACAACTCCAAAGTGAATTCTACTATGGAAGCGGGAAATGGAAGGTCCAGGGATTATGGCAAGGAATTATTACCCACCGAGGCTCACTCAGAGCTCCTCAAGCATCATGCTGAAATGTTTGTATTGGAATACGGAATTGTTGTGTTTTGGAACTTTTCCGAGATTCACGAAAAGAACATTTTGGCCGACTTAGCATTTGCATCCGAGATCCCGGAACCCATCTTATTGAACCCGATTGATGAGCAAGATATCGAGACGGAGGAGTTTCACTTTGAATACGACTCCCAAATACATAGGCCGCGGATTTTCAATGATATGATCACTTTGAGGAGCGGGGACCACCTCATCAAGCTCACAATGTCATACGCCATAGCTCAACTGACGAAGTTGTGTCTTTTCGAAAGCAGAATGGTGCACAGTTTGCAACTGATATCGAAGTTGCCAAAGAAGCTTGCTCTCACCGGGAGATTAGGACTCAAGAGACAACAGCTCTTGAAAAAGTCGGGAAAGCTATTTAAACTTCGCGTGGATGTGAACCTTTCAAGCTCCATCTTGGACACGCCGGAGTTTTTCTGGTCCAGCGAGCCGGCATTGCATCCCCTCTACAGTGCCATTAGAGACTACTTGGAAATCGAGCAAAGAGTACAGGTACTCAATGATCGGTGCAAAGTGTTTTTGGAGTTCCTGAACATCATCAGCGACAGCATCAACGAGTCCAGTACGTCCCGGATCACGATGATGATCATTGTGATCATCTTTATCAGTCTTGGGGTGAGCATATTTGAGTTTTTCCTCGGGATAATATAAAAAGACACACTCTCATGATTGCGATGTTTATAGCCCAAAGCTCCAAAAGTATCACCAATATGTAAGCATCGGTTGCAGGGGATGCACTGAAACAATGCGCGCGTAATTTCCAGAAAGTACACCTAGCCCTGGCAAGCATCGTAACGGCCCATGTTGCCGTCCAGTTACGAGCTCGGAGAAGTTGGAAGCAGGAACATTCACGACTCATATGCAAACCAGAACCCTCAAGCAGACCTTCAGAGAGTGTCCGCCGCCAGCGCTGCTCCTCACACCATGGAATATTTGGACAAGGATGTAGACATGGAGGATGCACCCAAAGTGCAATTCGTGTCTGATTTTGTGTCGGAAACCCGAAATCGGCGACAGTTCGAGCAAATTGGTGATGACATGGATGTTGACCGCTTCATGTTGAAGACGGAAGCAATCCCAGTGCAGGGGAACATCTCATACTTGACCATCGACACGAATTTCATTTTGTCCCACCTAGACGTGGTGGAACAGATCCGGCGCTTGAGCCGCGATTACCATTTAATAATAATAATACCGCTCGAAGTGATCCGGGAGCTTGACGGGCTCAAGACTATGAGGAGCAGCGACTCACGTGACGGCAAGAGTATAAGCAGGCTAGCAAGAGCAGCCATCTCGTGGGTCTTTGAGGCTTTGGCAGCCAAGGACTCGAGTGTCAAAGGCCAGGCCAACAAACAGAAGATCCACAAGTACGCCCGCAATGATGATGCCATTCTAGACTGCAGTCTATACTTCAGGGAACAGTTCCCACACTCGCTCCATATTCTCATGTCAAATGACAAGAACCTCTGCCTGAAGGCGTTGATCAATGATGTTTTGACGATTTCGTTTCAAGAAAACATGAGTGCTCAAGTGATTGCAGAGACGGTTTACCAAGAAAATTTGCATCGGTTTGGCAAAATCGATGGCCCGACGGTTGGCGTGCGTCAGGTGGAGGTTCCGGTGTCCAACATCCCCAATGAGGAAAAGACCGTGGCCGAGGTGTGCCACACGATTTACAAAGAAGTGTCCATTCTAGTGCAGTCAATTGTGGGACGATGCATGAAGGTGGAGTACGGGGACGACTTACATTTGGTGCGCGACTATGACCCCAATAGCAGCGCGTCACTAGATGAATTGGTGCAGCAAATCATTCGGTTCTGGATCCCAGTCTTCTCGCACCGGTTGAAGACGCGCCCCTTTGAAGAGGAGGACAAGCGCAAGGTTCCGGTGCACGATTACGTGCCCCAGGACGTCCGCGAATTGAAGGAGTTCGTAGAGTTCTGGTCGGAATGCTTGGCCGAGCTCTACGACGGAGTCATGAGCAAGACGGAGGTGCAAAGCCTCCGAGTGTTGATCGAGCGCTGGTCTAAATTGAGTCAGTTCCACGTCTAGCAGTTCAGGTCAGTTCCACGTCCAGCAGTTCAGGTCAGTTCCACGTCTAGCAGTTCAGGTCAGTTCCACGTCTACCAGTGCATGTCAAAGTTCGCCCGCACGTCTATCTTCTCTTGATATAGCCTATTTGCAGCCGCCTTCTCAAGCTCGTGCTTCTCGTCGCAGGTGCTCCTGCCGCGCGGGGCTTCTCTCTCTTCACAGATGCTTCTGCCGGGCCAGGGTTCTCTCTCTTGACCTTGTGCTTGAGCTCCTCCTCTTCATCTTCGTCGTGAGCGCGTTTCACGCTTCGATGTTCCTGGCTTCCACCCAAGGCCCCCCCTGGCTTCGAGGCGTCACAGAGACCGCCTGCCTTCCAGGTTTCTCGATCACTAATTGCCAGCATCACACATGAATCAGAACCCTCGGCACTCACGAGTTTCGAGTAGTCGTTGAGTGCGTTTTCGGCAAACTTGTCGAGGAAGTTCTCGTCGAGAACACGCCGCTCCTCCGGGTTTTGCCGCTTGTACTTGTCCATGAGCTCTGTCCCATTGACTGTTTTGTAATTCTCTTCAAGGTACAGGGTATACTGCTCCTTCACAGCGATCGCTTTTCGCAATTGGTGCACCTGGAAGAGAAGATAACTGTGGTTAGCAAAGCCCAGAAGGCACAACGACAGGAAGAAGGAGCACGACACCTGCGCAGGGCATTTTCGGGCCCTCATGGTCCAAACAACGTCCTTGCTTAGCTGCACGGTCAAAGTAACGAGGTGGTCAGAAAACGTGAAGCGTACTTTGCACCCATTGTCGGCGCGGACAGTCGCGCCGTCCGCATCTATAGTAGCGTCGGACGAATCAATGCTGGCAAAGAAGGACTCCAATTGCACCGAGAGATAGTCGATTTTGTGGGAGTCGAAATCCACCAACCCAAGCTCCGTAGCCGCGATGTTGATGTCGGCCGCCGAGGGCTCGTCTCTCCACACCAGGTGCATGTCGGTAACGTAGAGGGAGTAAGGCGCACCCACGCCTCTCGTGTACCCCCAAATAAACTCCCCCTCTTTCGCTGAGAGACGATCCCAGGCTCGAGGCAAACGGAGACCGGCGTGACTAGCGAAATGACCGTGCTTGTTCATACAGTCGATGCACTTGTGGAGATTGTTTTAGACCGGTTGGCACGGACCACGGAAAAAAGGTTGGTTGTTTTGGTTGGCGGTGTTCCCGGTGCAGGGAAAAGCACCTTGGTGGAACGCATTGTCAACGACCTTGAAACACGCCACATCCCAGCAAAAGCAATCCCCCAGGATGGCTACCACCTCTACCGAAGTCAACTTGAGCAAATGGACGACCCCCGCGAGGCCGTTCGGAGGAGAGGCGCCCCGTTCACGTTCGACGCCAAGCGCTTTGTCGCTGACGTAAGCAAGCTCCTTACCGACGCCTCCGTGGCGTTTCCGCTGTTTGACCATGCCAAGAAGGACCCCGTGGAAAACGATATAGTCATTGGGCCCGAGGTCCGCATTGTGTTTGTGGAAGGCAATTACGTGGGGTTGAGCGAAGACCCGTGGGACCAGTTGGCTCGGGTGGCGGACCAGCTCTGGTTTCTAAGAGTAGACTTGGAGCTTGTGAAAAAGAGACTTGTGCAAAGACACGTCGCCAGCGGGGTGTGCAGTTCTTTCGAGGAGGCTACTGTGAGAGCGAACGGGCTGGACTGGCAGAACGCTCAGTACGTGATGCAACACACTCGCGACGCTGACGTTGACATAAGCCTAGCCGAATGCGAGGGCCAAGCCCATGATGTGATTCATGATGTGATTAGCTCATGATGTGATTTTTTTTTTTTATTCAAACTAGGCATGTAGCACGTAAGCTTCATATGCTCAACCACACTCATGCCCCATCAGCTAAGCTTTATGTGGCCCTATTGCAAGAGCACATCTCCGTTTGTCGAAAACTACCCCGAACCAGCGAAACGCCTCGTGGAAGCGTGACTCAACTTATCAGGCCAGAAATCCACCCAAAACACGCTGGACCGGCATATACTTAAGCGTTGCGCTACCATGGCTGGCTTGATACGGACGTCGTGCACGTGAACAGCGCACATGCTACAAAAAACGAGTATGCGTTTTCGCTGCCTCGCAGGTACGAGCTAACGGGCAGACATCATGCGACTTTCATCCGCCGCACAATAAAACCCGGACCATCACCTGCGCTTCAACAGACACCACGGAGTCCAACACTTGTTCATCTCACCACCGACTTCTTTAAACAACAGGCATGAGTATCATTCACGACAAGTCGCGCCCCATTCGAGAAAGGATGGAGGCGCTCGTGCGCTTGAAGCAACAGGAAATCACCACTGCAGTGGCCGAGTTGGACAATGTACAGTTCCACACGGATGCCTGGGACAGAAGCGAGGGCGGCGGCGGCCAATCAATGGTTCTCCAGAATGGAAACACTTTTGAGAAGGGTGGCGTCAACATCTCCGTGGTGCACGGCAAGTTGCCAGCTGCTGCGGTGAAGAGAATGAGAGCCAACCACAAGAATTTAATGGGCAGCTCGGATGGATCCGTCAACTTCTTTGCGTGTGGCTTATCGTTGGTGATCCATCCCCACAACCCGCATGCACCAACGACCCATTTGAACTACCGATACTTTGAGACCACCGACCCTGAGACAAATGAGCTTACAGCATGGTGGTTTGGTGGAGGCGCAGACTTGACGCCGGCATACTTGTACGAGGACGATGCCAAGAACTTCCACCTCAAGCATAAGGAGGCATTGGACAAGTACGACCCGGAGCTTTACGGCAAGTGGAAGGCGTGGTGTGACAAGTACTTTTTCATCAAGCACCGGAACGAGACGCGGGGCATCGGCGGGATCTTCTTCGACGACTACGACGAGAAGGACCCCAACGAGATCTTGAGTATGGTGGAGTCGTGCTTTGACGCGTTCATTCCTGCATACATCCCACTAGTCAGGGCCCACATGAACGATCCTTACACTCCAGAACAAAAGAATTGGCAGCAAATCAGAAGGGGCCGCTATGTGGAATTTAACCTTGTGTTGGACAGAGGCACTCAGTTTGGCTTGCAGACGCCTGGCAGCCGCGTGGAGAGTATATTGATGTCGCTCCCATCCACGGCGAGCTGGGTATACGACCACCACCCGGAACCTGGGAGTGAGGAAGAAAAGTTGTTGGAGGTGTTGCGTACGCCCCGTGAATGGGTATAGGCTAATGGTTGTCTCGGTTGGAATGATTTTGCCTCGGGTGGAATGGTTACACCTTCGGAACCGCGTGCAGGACCGTTGTATAATCACGTGTGTAGTCACGCCACTCACGGTACGGACTGATACTCACAGTAGAATGGAATAATGCTGCCTTGTGCCTTCCAATATTTTGTCCTTGGCGCGTTTCGCCCCTTCATGTCTCAGCCGGGTAATATGTTGACAGTGTGCGGGCCACATCGTGCCGGTGTCCAGTCTATATTCTGTCCGTGCTCAGTCTATATTCTGTCCGTGCTCAGTCTATATTCTGTCCGTGCTCAGTCTATATTCTGTCCGTGCCCAGTCTATATCCTGTCCGTGTCTAGTCCATACCCCGTCCGTGTCCGGTCCGCATCCTGTCCATGTCCATTTCATACCCTATACATGTTCCATCCGCATGTATCACTGTTTTGCGACTGCTGCAAAACCGCCTAATACGTTAGCGACATCTATTTTCTAGCAATTGTATGGTCGTGCATTCGCATGTGTCATGCTCGATCACGCCGTGCAGGTTTGTGCATTTAGTCCTTGAATTACCTAGCTTGATTCAAACTGATGCGGCCCCAGCAAAGAAGAAATGTCTCGGCACCGCTACAGACCACCGCTACGTATTAGGCGCAAGTCCCCACGAACCCGAACATACCCGTTCCTATCCTCCCGCGCCGCCAACACGTGCGGGCTCTGCCCTGCTTATTGACTTGACCCACATGGGCGGCAGGCGCTCCTGCACCTAGCCACGCCGCACCATTTCCGCCCGCTATGCTAGCGCTTTTTTCCTTTCTTCCTGCTTGTAATGACCTAGGTCTTCTCATTCCACATTTTGTATTCCCGCTGCCCCCTCCTCCAATTGGATGAACTAATTTTGGAAGCAACCGTGTTGATATCCCCTCTGTTTTAAAAACGAAGCACGGCTCGGCTATGGTAAGCACTTTTCCTGTTTATGGCCCAACGTTGTTTTTTTTCTCCTGAGAGGTTTCCCAGCTCCTAGCCCCACACACGAATCTGGGATTTGCTGAACACACCAGCTAGACTCGCCCAGAAACTCCCTCCCACCATCTCCCCCCTGAAATGTCCGACTTAGAATCCTTTGCAGATTTAGAAAACATGCGCTCGGCGCACCCAAATACTCAAAGAACCGATGAGGCCTTGATGGACCACCGCAACCAGGCAGAAGCGCTTCCGCCCAATTCCAGTAGCACGACCTTTGACCAGTCCCAAAAGCACCGCGTGCCCACGGACCCTTCTCATTACGGAAGAAACTCCAGGTCTCATTCCATGTCTGCTAACGATGAAGAGGCTCGCATACACATCAAGCCCAGGAAATCCGTGAGAGGGGCCAGACCGCAGGTCCCGAATAATGACTTGCCTCGAGTGACGAAAATGAAGACAAATGACTCTGCTCTTTCGGCTCCCGATGTCAACATCGGTGCTCATTACTCCCGAAGAGAGCGGCGCCCCTCCAGAACGTCTATTGACCTGGAGGCAGACTCCCACGCCTCGAGATCATCGCAAGAAACCGAGGAAGATGTGTGTTTTCCAATGTTACGTGAACACGTCAAAATCAATGGGATCGATTTCGATGAAATCGAAGACTTCATCAACGAAGAAAGACAACGGGGCGCATATATGGAGATGGCCTCGCGCACCCAAGACGAGGTACCCACATCCAATCTCAGCAACAACGCCAAGAAATATTCTCCCAAAAACATCTTGAATCGGGCAACCTCAGTTGCTTCGGAAATTCGGCCCCGTGTGTCTGAAAATCCATATTATCTCGAAGCATCCATGAAAGCTTCAGATTCCTCCGATGACTATTTGAGAGACGAGAAAAGGGACGACGAGTCTTCCGAAGTGGTGAGATTTGGAGGCACAAATGTAGATGGCAAAATCGAGTTGCCTGTGAGGTTCTCGTTTTTTCACTCCGACAATGAAGAAACCATCCATTCGCCCGACATTCCGTCTTTGGTTCAGCCAGGTAAGACCTTCAGTCAGATATTCAAGAATGGGGTCGGAACATGGTGGTTGGACTGCACCTGTCCAACAGATGAAGAAATGAAAACATTGGCCAAAGCTTTTGGAATCCACCCCTTGACTGCGGAGGATATTCGGATGCAAGAAACGAGAGAAAAGGTGGAGTTGTTTCATAATTATTATTTTGTGTGCTTCCATACGTTTGAACCAGATAAAGAGTCGGAGGATTATTTGGAACCCATTAACGTCTACATTGTTGTCTTCAGAGAAGGAGTGCTTACCTTCCATTTCAGTCCAATCCTGCATCCCGCTAATGTGAGAAGAAGAGTCCGCCAACTTCGTGACTACGTTGTTGTAAGTGCCGACTGGATTGGGTATGCATTAATCGATGACATCACAGATGGATTTGCTCCTGTCATCACCGGAATCGAGTATGAGGCTGATGCTATCGAGGACTCAGTGTTGGACTCAGCGCTGTTCAACTTTAGTTCAATTCTTCGCAAGATTGGTCAATCGAGGCGCAAAGTCATGACATTGATGCGGCTTCTTTCCAACAAAGCCGACGTTATCAAGATGTTCGCTAAAAGATGTCTCGAAGAAGATTATCTGCATGCACCTCATGGCGGAGCCTCTCGAGCAAACCTTGCAAGTCTTGCAGTCATTCCTGGTGATAGTGAGACCACCGCCGGCCCTAATTCAGCTAGCGGCATGCGATTTGGACCCAACCCAGGCGCTCCGTCAAATATGATGTCCCATTTCCAATCCCCTCTTGGACGCGTCCAGCCAAGGGCAGACATCGCATTGTACTTGGGCGATATTCAAGATCACGTTGTCACAATGTTTCAGAATTTATCTGCATACGAGAAGATATTCAGCAGAGCCCACTCAAATTATTTAGCGCAATTGCAGGTCGAGTCGTTCAATTCCAATTTGATGGTCACGAAAATCTTGGGCAATGTCACATTGATTGGTACACTATTTTTGCCATTGAATGTGATTACAGGGTTGTTTGGGATGAATGTCAATGTGCCGGGGCAAGGTAAAAATAATTGGTTCTACGGTATCCTCGGGTGCATGGCACTACTTGTTTTGGCGGCATTCACCACGGTCAAGTGGTGGTTGTCTCGCATGGAAAGAAGAGAAGTGGCTCAAGCAAGTGATAAGAAATCCATCAAAACCTATAGCTTGAAGAATAGGAAGCGAGAAGCGGTCAAGTCGATCATCAGCTTCCCGAAGTATGACTGAGAGGGTGTTTTTACGATCAAACTGAATCTTTTACCATACCTGTTTAATATTATTTATCTTGTTTCTTCAGTTTCTTGGCCTTTTTTCGTGCAGGGGCTTCGTGCTCCGCAGGGATCCAGATTTCGTTTTCTCCTTCCTTTTCTTGCCTGGGGGGCCCATATTTATTCCTGAACACCTCGTGTCTCCACTGCTTCAAGTGCTTGCTCTTAGTGTAGCGCCGCTTGTCCTTCAAAGCTTGTTCCTTAGGCTTGTATGGAGCAAACTTCTTGATGCTGAAATACTTATTCAAGTCTCGGTCGTCGGCCAAAAAGATTTCCCTGGTAGACAAACCGTAACTTTCGGGAGACACTTCCCTGTATTTGAACCGGACCTCGTCGCTTTTTCCCGCGGCTCTTCCTCTCTCTTCCTCGACTTCGTCCCTGATTTTCAATGCGTTGGCCTCGACTAACGACTGCGCCTTCTCTTTCAATGACTCCTTCTCTTTCTTGGCGGACTTCTTCTCTTTTAGGGCCTTCTTCTTTTTAGTTATTGGTTCAGCTTCTTCGCCGGGCTCTTGCTGAGCATCTCCAGACATTCCAGGCTCATCTTTATTTTTGGATTTCTGCTCATCGTGGAACTCGGCCATCAACTCATCATCCTCACCCCATTCGGGCTTGCCCATCTCGGACTCGTAGTACTGGTCGTTGAAAATCTCCGCCATTTTGCCATCCCAGTCAGCATCGTCAAAATCGTCATTTAGCAAGGAATCCCCGAAAACACGCTCGATTCTTTCGTCTGCGATATCACCGCCCACCGCTTCTTTGATTCTCGAAAGTCTATCCATGACTTTGTTGATTTTCTGGGTCTTTTTCTTTTGCACCTCCTGCTCTATCTCTTGCTTCTCCTTCTCTTTGATGGCATGATTCTTTTCCCTGGCTCTTTTACGGGCGTTCGTTTTGCCTCTCCTCAAGGTGGCTTGGTTACGAGCGTACGAAACAATTTCTGCTGCGTTTGGATCCTCGAATCTGAAATTGTAGGCTCTTTCGAAGTCTTCCACGGCATCGTCAAAGTCCTGCTCGTCTTCATTGTCCATCTGGTCCAAATTAATCACCTTGTCGTTTTTCTTGGGGATCCACGCCTCGTTTTTGAGATACAGCGACAAGAACTCCTCGGCATTGGTATTGGGATCCACCAGGGCCATTGGATCCTGGGCCTCCTTGGGTTGCGGCTCGGCCTTTTTCTTTTTCAAGAACCCGTCTTCGTCCTCCGAGTCACTGCCGCCCTCGCTTCCTTTGAACGCATTGTCGATATCTTCGAGCAACTTCTCTCTCTCCTCTCGCTCCGCCACCACAAAAGGCTTTTCGCCGTCCACCGTTCCAAACTCGTTATCTTCATCGTCTTTGTAGCCTCCTGATAGCAAATTCATACGATGATAATCCTTCAAATAGAGGGGCTTGTCGCGCGGTCCCTTGGAGAGCTCCACCTCGGAGTCGTCAAAGAATTTGGCATTGGGGTCTAAAAGTTTCTTTGGGTCTTCTTTGATTGCATGTAGCACGGTTTGAATCTGCTCCTCGACGTTTTGTGTCAACAATTCCCCGTACTCATCCTCGACCTCTGAGTCCGACGAGTCTTGTTCTTCTTCCTGGTCGGTTCCCGCCAGGGCCTGTTCTTCGGGGGCCTTCCCTTCGGCGGCATCATCTTGCGGAACACCATGCTGCTGGGCTAAGTTGGCCTCTGCCTCACGGGCCTTCTTGGAGGCGGACTTTTTTCTCGGCATTGTAAAGTGTCGTGGAGCGGTCTGATTGCCATCTCATCGCGCATAGACATGTGTGGTCCGCGGACTGCATACGGACATGCTACATGGCCAGGGTAGTTCCAGCTCTTCGAACTCCCACCACAACTGGAGCACATCATGCGGTCACGTTGCCCCTGCATACACGATACACCGGCTTGTGATGGCTGTTTCATGGGACTTCCTCAGGCTTTTCGGATTGTATGAGCCCTGGACCGAGTCCTAAGGACGTGGGACATTTTAGTGCTTGACCAAATCTCATTCGCAGTGCAGGTGGTCTTGTCTCGGCCCACCAAAAGTGCATGAAACCGCGCCAGAAAAATGCGTCCCTATTAACCACCCCATGACACCAACACTCTAAGAAGCGTCCAAAGTACCCAGTCACGGCACGGCCCCTACTACTCAAGATTACTCAATAACTACCCAAGATTACTCAATAATACCGGCTCATAATGAACCGGCCCCTGCCCTTTCTACGTTCCCACTTCAAGCTTGGATGGAGCATACGACAAAACCAGCGGCTCCGAGAAAAGCCGTCCATCAGGGCCATTCGACGGTCGTTTGCTGCCACCCAACCAATTCGTGGTGCCTCTTGTACATATTGGTTGAAAGACACCGCCAAGGACTCGGATCAAAAACCACCCGAGCGTTGTAAACCCCACAAACTCGTGACTGAACTCAAGCAGGGCCTGGGCTCTGCGGGACCTGTCGCTGACAAGGCCGCCATAAACAATACCTTCCTGACTCGCTCAAGTGTGTCAGCTCAAGAGTTTACTTGGGCAGAAAAAGAGATCATCCAACTATACCAAGATGCAGACTTCTTGACAATGTACAACAAGTTGAATACTCTCGAAGCTCAGGGCATCTCTATTTCCAAAGACATCGTGGCTGACATCATGGCCAACGTGTATGAAAATCCACCGATTGATAGCTCCGTCAATTATTTACTACAGTCCCCGGTGGAGCAGCCATTTTTTTTCATCAAGTACAGTCTACGACTGCAAAGCCGCTACGCCAGTTATTCCACGCATGTCAAGCACTTGTACGATATCGCAACGCTGCTTGAAAAGAAACAATCTTTTGATGATCAATTTTTGAAGACTTATATCTGGCTATGTTACCACATGGAGGACCTCTCGACTTTGCAACGTTTACTGTACAAGTATCTACAAAGCCCCACCTACGACACTCGTACATTGAGCTACATCATCAACGCCTTCACATATAGTTATGATGTCGAGTACGCCAAGTCTTTGTTCATAAGTATCATCGGAATGGGCCGCCCTCTAGATGAGTCCCTATTGTCCTCGACCCTTTTTGCATTCATACGAGTGAAAGCGCTTTATGCCAACAATAGAGAGATCTATAATGCCTGGATGGCCCTGGCTGACTGTGAGAGCCCTCATCCGAAAACGGTAGCAATGTTTGCCAACCAAACGTATATGTATGGCACCGAAAAGGAGATTGCTTCTGTTGAAGCGGATATTCAGTCCCTTGGCTACGAGAATAATTTTCTAGTCCAACTCACAAGAACGCAGACCGCTATAGTATTGAAAGATACAAACAAGAAGAAGACCATTTCGCAAGACGAGATCAAGTCGATCCTTGAGGTGCGCAATACTCTAGGAAGAACAAAGTACGCCTTAAAAGTCTATTACGAGTCGTATATTCGGTTCTTCTCGATTCATTGCGATATGGCCATGATCCAATTCATTCTCAAGGAAATGAAGAAAGACGGCATTCCCCTCTCTAGATACTGCTATGAAATGATCTCAAACCACTATGTCAGCGACGCCAAGTTTTTCCAGCTCTTCCAGTTTATGAAGAGATTCGTGACAAAGTACACTCAATTCGATTTGTTTTTTGTGCGCCAAATGTTCCATGCTTTTATTAAATCCTATCCCCACCACGCAGAGACCTTCTCCAGAGCATTCGATATGTGGATCCAAGAATCGCCAAACCTATCAAACCATGACAAGCATGTGCTTCAAGGAGAGTGCCAGGTGAGTCGGTCCAATTCTTCAATGACTCCATTCAAAAACAGCCCCACAGAGCTCAAGAACAAAAACAAGTACTCTTCTTCAAATTGGGCCCTTCTTGGCTCTTCGTCTGGCAGCTCTCAAGATCGCTCCCATAAGAAGCACTTGGTACAGTCCACAGAGGAAGAGGGTATCAAGAACCTATTGAGGAAAGGGATTAGACCGCATTACTTCTTCATTGAAGATCTTCTCAAGAAGCTGAACAAGCGGGAGCGAACCAAACTTCTCCGCTTTCTCCCGACTATCCGAATGACACGAACGCTGGCCCGACTCAGGATTTACGATTTTCTCTTGGACAACCCCAACAAAGACAAACTAGCCAAATTCTACCGACAAATCGGTCATGAATTAAACACTAGCAACAAGATCTTACTTGCAAGGCGCACATTGAATAGCAATGACTACGCAACAACGGCTGAGATCCTCGATTCCATTGGCTCAAGCGATATGACTGACAGCAGGCGAATGCTTCTTCTCAACTTAAAATTAAGAAATAACTTGGGCAGGAATGATATAGCGGGATGCACCAGAGATATCGAGTCATTTGCCCTAGACAAAATCACCTTGAATCCTTACATTCATATCCAATGCCGTTACATCGAGAAGATGGTGCGGAAGAAGATACAAGCTTGCATCAAACACCAAGAAGCACTGGTACACGGGAACGGAGATATCGCTGAAAAGCATCAGCTTTCAATAGTGGAGGAGCTACGTGACTTCCACCAGAAATTGCAGGGGTTCATAGGAGATGTACAGATCCGTCTCAAGAAAGACCAGCTGGATATGCAAATATTAATAGAAGAAACGTTCCAGTTGTTGAGTCAATGGGCAGACTCACGCGAGAAAACTGGGAGCGGCAAGATCTAGATCTCCAACACCTTTGAACATTCTAGTACACATGTTCATGGCTCCACCATAGGTGACTATGTCATGAACAAAATCGACATCAATCCAGCATCATATGCACCTTCACCTTAGTCTCGGCGAATAGAGCGAATAGACCTGGTGGCATTGTTAGACGCCAGGCCACTGGAGGCCAAGCTCAGATACTTGGCATACTTATCTTTAATCGAGGCATCCGCAGCCCTTGCAGAGGCGGCTGTATGAGCTGTCGACGCTTCGGAAGAAGACATATAAGACTGTAGCGTAGGGCTATTTTTCGCGTGGTAACCAGGGGCTGGAGCCTGCCTCTTGATGGGATAGGACGAGGCATAGCGGTCAGGGTAAGACCTTTTTAATGGGCGGTCGGAATGCGAGACATGTGACTGGTATGGGTTTGACGGGAGGTTATGGCGTCTTCCGGAAGCAGCTGACGATGCGTCTTTGAAGTGATGTGCACTGGGAGTCGTGTAATGGCGCCCGCCCAAGCCGCCGCCCAAGCGCATGGGTTTCCATGAGCGGATTAAACGACCACATTCGATGTCAACTAGGATTTTTCTGGGCTTGGTAGCAGCATCGGGGGGATCCACCGCCAATCCCGTAGGGGCCAATTCCTGGATGCAGTTTGTGGCATCCGACTTGCGCTCAAACACGATGAAGCCATAACCTCGAGATGCGCCTGTCCTCGTGTCTCTTGCTATTCGGATGGATTCTATGCTTCCGAAACGATTGAAGCATTTTGATAGGTCGATCTCGGTCATGGTATAGTATAAGCGAGCAACAAATACTGTTCGCTGAGGATCCTTCAAATACTCATTGGTAGCAAATACCTCACTATTCTCCCACTGGTGGAGTTGTCGAGCAAAAGACTCGGCGTGGGTTTCAGGCTTGGGTTCAGGCCTCTCCAGCTTGGCTGGCTTGACATACTCCCGTTTATACTCCTCACTTAGCAGCCGGAAGTTCTCGAGAGGCGTGATTGTGGGCGTGCACCGGGCCTCGGGCGCATAATCGATGGGGGCCTTATAGATGAAGGGAAGCTTGGGTGTAAAGAGCTTCTGGATCTTGAAGGGGTACTTCTCAGAATCTTCGTTCTGGGTGTTAGTATGCTAGGGAGCCAGATAACAAGCGTGGGAACACATACCATGTGTGACAGGCGTGGCAACGCAGGCCAGTTGAAATATGAAATGGCCAGTGCGGTACTCCATACAGAACTGCCGGTTCGACCACTTCACGCCTACACCACGAGAGAAGGTCAGTAGAATTGAACCAAAGCTTTTCTCTTTCAGTCCAGGGCCTTTTGAAACAATGGGAAAGTCAAAGAGACTAGACTTGATGGATTGTTGGAGCGTGCACGCACAAATTTTGTCACCTGACCATACCCACTTGCAAGACCTGGCATGAGCCATATGTATAGAGTCGGGAACGGGACGAGCAAAGGGCCACTAGGACCGCCCCAAGCACATTCACAGTAACAAAGCCCCATTCAGCAACAAAAGCCCCATTCAGCAACAAAAGCCCCATTCAGCAACAAAAGCCCCATTCAGCAACAAAAAGCCCCATTTAGGGCAACACCCAAACCGCGCAATGCATAGCTGGGTTCCACTCCACGGGCTAATCCTGCATGGCTTCCACCAACACACGCCAGCGTAGACAAGCTTGCGTTCCGGCGGCAACTCCACATTCTTTACATTCCACATGGAGGGGGAGCATAACCACGCAGGGTTTGACTTCGAAACCTACAACCAGCAATTGGACTTCCATCAGCTAGCGATCTTCACTCGTTCGCAGTTGGCCAAGTATAATGGCAAGGACAAGCCCGCCATATACGTGGCCATCAAGGGATACATTTACGACGTGACACATAACAAGAAGGCTTACGGCGAGGGGAAGAGCTACAACAAGTTCGTGGGGAAGGACGTGGGCGGTCTTCTCGGGCGCAACATCATCCAGGAGAAGGAAACGGACGGACTGGCCTTGAAGGAGCCATGGGATCTTTCTGAGTTGACCGAAAAGCAGCTCGAGACTGTGGAAAAATGGCAGCGGTTCTTTTCCAAGCGGTACAAGATTGTGGGACTTGTGGTTGACCACTTTTAGAGTGGTGGGTTGGAGACACGAGGCAGGGGCTTTTCTTGGTACTTGCGCAGCGATACAACAAGATCCCACCGATGCTCTTGGGGATCGGTGTGGCACCATAAACTGCACGGAACAAAAGCTGCTTAAACAACCATGCATGTTCTTGGGTTGACGTACCGCCCACTGAGCGTTGGTGCTCTTTCTAAAAGCGCTCAATGCTTAGACTTGACATGACATGACGTTGGGCCAACAACATCTCAAGCTGCCACGGCACCTTGACGGACCACTCTTTGTGCCGGATCTTATTGCAGTCTTGCCTGCTCTGTCATTGTTCTGCCACCGAGGCATGCATGCGCGGAAATGTTGCGAATGCTTTCGTTGGCTTGCACTAGACATTACTAAACGTGGCAGAGAGCCCTACAAAGCCAGTCTCATATTCATGATAAACCGTAGCTCGGGTCGACTGAGTTTTTTCGATGTTTCTCATGAGGCCACATATACCACAACCAGTGGTCTTGTTCCATGAACCATACCTTGCAAAATTTACGCAGGGGTCGCGGTGTACTTTCAAAAGCATGAAACACGTAGAAGAGGAGGCGCTGCGAAAAGCCTCGCACATCACATGATCGGGGTGCGATCAACTACTCGGCATTGCACTGAGTGCATGCACTTTTTTTTTCCAGGCAACATCTAGCTATATTCTGCAACGAGTTGAAGTCTGAAACAACCTCCTTACAAACACACCTCACGACGGTAGCGGACCCATTCTCAAGCATACCGTTTCCGCCCGTCATTCCGTCTTTTTTGCTTGGCTGTTGCATTGCAATCATATCCTAAACCACCCGATCTTGACTAGCACACCAAGCGTTTTTGAGCTAGTCCATTTTCAAAATCCCCCTGTCAGCCTCCCCATTTTAATCCCCCCCTTTTTTTGCTCCACCAGATCCATCTTTGGGGAAGGGATATCTTCGCAGCCCTCGTAAGGAGTATTCCTCAGTGAAACGTCGTGCGTGGCTTGAATCGAACCGACACACCACAAGATAAAACATACCCACCCAACATGGAGGCCGCCGGCAAAGCACAGCTTCGACTGCAGCTCTTGGCTAGCGAAAATGACGTTAACACCCTTTCAGGATTTGCTGCCAACGGAAGACTGCAGTTCAACGTGCCGAACAACTTCCCGGACCTGCCAGTCCGGACCGGCCAGTTTGGGCCCCAAGCCATTCCTCATCAGCAAAATTACACAAATCATGATATCATGACCTCAGTTCTCGATGCACAACACCCAAACTCGTCGCGAAAAGCTTCCATGAACTCCATGTCAATGCAAAAATTCTTTAGAAAGAAGGGCCCCGACAGTGGAGCTTTTGACGAGGAGACCGGCGCAGACATTGGAGACTTCACTGACGAAGTATCCTTCAACGATATTAGCCGTCTAAAGGGTCCGGGAAGATACAACACCTCATCGTCTTTTGGCATGGACACTACCCCAATCATCCCCGTACTAGGCGGTGTCGGAAACCAAAAAGGGCTCAACAACGTGCAATACCGAAAGTACATGAATCAGCAGAAAAAATTGAATCTTGCTCAGGGTGCTCGTGCTATGTCTTTGGCTGGTGGCGGGAATCCCATGTCTCAACAAGACCCTCGCTCAATGTCTTTCACAAGCGGCCCCTCGCAGAGGGCAATGTCACTCGGGAAACCCATGAACGGACCGGTCAACAATCCCCGAGCCATGTCGCTCAATTCCAATGCGATGATGAGAAATGCTAATGGCCCTCCTCCAAATGGGATGCGCCGCCCTCCTATGCAAAACCCTCGGATGAGTGGAGGTCCCCCAGGTCAACAAACTTATGGCCCAAATTCTCCGATCCAAAATTCTCCAGTCATGCCCAATCATCCTGGCTATGGTCCTTATCAAATTGGGCAGCACACGATGTCCTTGCGTACAGGCCCGTCATATCAACAATACTATAGGGGTAATCCCTCTGGGTCTAGAGCAAATTCCTTGAATAATGTTGGCCAAGCCAACTCAAGATCACTGTCACTAGTTAATGGCCAACGACCATTGGTAGTACCGATGAACAATCCAAAGGGTCAAATGGGCCAAATGGGACAAATGGGACAAATGGGACAAATGGGCCAAATGGGCCAAATGGGACAAATGGGTCAAATGGGTCAAATGGGACAAATGGGACAAATGGGTCAAATGGGTCAAATGGGCCACATAGGTTATGGTGGTCAAAATCCATACACTAATCAAAACTATCACCCTTCCCCTAGTCTGGCTAGCTCGGTTTCATTGGACCCCGGTTTAGCTAGCAGACAAGGCATATTGGAGACATCCACCGATTCTTTGATGAATGTCCAAGAGGAAGACGAGGAAGAACAAGTTGCTGAGAAGCCTCAGCCATTTCGCAAACCACCTTCAACTACCATTGAGGACACAGATGCTATTTATCAATTTGAGGATGGCCAGGAAAGTCCCCAAATTTCTCGCAAATCAACTATAAAGAAGTCCAATTCAATGCGTGTCAGAAAGCTTGACTTGTTCCAAAATGTGGATAACAGCGATGTTGGCCGGGAAAATGCTAATGCAAGGTCAAGAAAGCACTCTGAATTAGCCATCACTGAGGAGCCTACAACCAAAGGTGGTGAGGACAAAGCAGAACATGAGGAAGATGAGGAGGAAGAAGAGGAGAAAGAGGAGAAAGAGGAAGAAGTTGAAGATGAAGAAGAAAAAGAAGAAGAGGATGATGATGATTCCAAGGATTTACCACTGGCCACGGTATCCCCGCTTAAAGATCACTTTGATTTCCAACCAACACATACTGTTGAACAAGCGCTCAATAAAGTGTCACTGAACAATGAGCCTACATCAGCAAACGCTTTACCCCAATCGAAACAAGTTAACCGGCCACTCAGACTCAAGAGCTTGGTGCAAAATACAGCCTTCAGCAAATTCCGGTCACCATCGTACTCGTCTCAGAATAGTTTTGTGCTGGAAGAGACTCCTAAAGAAACACTCTCAAATTCGACTGAAGACAATCAACTTTTCTCCGACAAACTGCATAATCAAGCTAGCAGGGCGAGCTCCGATCTCTCAGATAACGATTTGAGCAACGACAGTGGTCATAGAATGACGCGGTCCGTCAGCGAGAACTCCAGCTCATACAGCACCGAATCAAAGTTAGATGAGGTTGCAAAGGAAGCCCCCAACTCTCCTGGGCATTCAGATTTTGACGGTCCTGTAACTAAAGTATCAAGCACTGCTTCAGGTGAAGAGGACGATGAACTTGGCGGTGGCTTACAAGATGAGGTTAAAGAATTGGATCTCGACCAGGCTGCAAAGTCGGCCCAGAATAAGAGGTTCTCGTCCCTCTCAAGATCAAGTTCGGAGTTGAAATTTCAAGGTCTCGTGCCATCCAGTGCAATATTGAGGGGTGATACAGCTGAGGCGTCCGAGGGGCCGAAGGAGCTAGTTCATCGGAAATCCAGCGCGTCCCTTTCTTCCAAGTCTCGAAGTTTCATCAAGCGTATTTCAAGAACTGGGTCCAAGAGACTCACTTCGCAAGAGGGAGATCTACCCGAAGAAGGCCCCGTGGGTTCTTTAACACCTTTGAAGCACGAGAAAGTCGCTACCAAACCGTTGAAATTTACAAAAGATGAGCTATTGATCATGAACTGCAACAATGATTTGCAGAATGAATTGCAACTCGTGACCAACGAATTAGCGTTGTCAATCAAACGAGAACTCGCTTTGGAGTCTGAAATTCGCTCGAAAAAGCAAGGCTCCGCTAACAAAGATACATCAGAAGTCTCTTCCACTGAGTTGCGTAATACCATTGCAAATTTGCAGGAGAAGTTGAACAAAGAAAGGAAGTTGAGGTTTATAAGCGAAGAGCATGCTATCCTCGCAGAGCATGGTCAATCTCCTAGTGCGTTGAAACTCGACTATGAGAAGAATGAGATCTTCAATCAACTTCTTATCAAGAACGATATGGTGGTCCAGCTCAAGGAACAACTCGAAGAGTTACAAGAGTCGAATGTGGCTGACATGGAGAGCAGCATGCTCCATAAATTTAATGATTTGCTCAAAGAGAACACGGAGCTCAAGGAGAAATTAAACATTCTTGAAAGCACAAGGCTGAGTGATGCGAACGGGAACGCAGGCGACGATCACAGTGATGCTAAGTCGGAAAGCCTGAATCATGAATACTTTGAGTCCCAAATCATGTCTTTGAGAATCCAACGAGATGAGTTAAGAGAGATGATCACGAAGTTGACCACGTCTCAAAATGTGGAGCTCAAAGCAGCGCATGATAGGGTGAAGACTCTAGAATCAAAGCTTGCAAAGGTCAACGCCATTAATGCAACCTTGAGTAAAAGGTCCGAGAAGTCTGACAAGGTGGAAAATAAGTTTGTGAACGGTTCAGGAGGCAAGCTTCAAGGCTTGTCTATCGTTTCGCAGCCAAAGAAATTTTTTGACGACTAATAGCATCAAATACACGATTTATGTTACACATCAAGCTGTGAGGCCAGAGTGAAGAATACAGCATCCTTGTTGCAGAACATCGATCAAAAGTACCTCTCTATAAAAACGCATATAACTTTGCCAATGATGTCGCCCTGGTTCACCAAATTCCTCGTATTATACGTCAGGCGCTCAAACACGGCCTTATCAATGACGTTGTTCTTTGCATTAATTTCGAGCATTTTTAAAGCTTCTTCGGTTCCAAACTCGGGATGCCCTTGAAAAGTCAAAACTTTGATGGGCCCTGAGTCCGTCACTAGACCCTGGATGGAACATTTGGACGTAGAGCCGAGGTTCTGGAATTCGGTGGAGCTCACCAAGGACTTACTACTCGATGTAGGTAAACCATACACAATATCTCGGTGGAATTCAACTAGGTTGATGTGTTCCAAGAACTTCTTGTCTTCCGTCACCAAAACTTCCTTAAATGGAGATTCGGCAATGTCCATTATGCTTTTGTTCAAGGAAATGGTCAGGGT
Source organism: Metschnikowia bowlesiae (assembly GCA_002370295.1). NCBI lineage: Eukaryota > Fungi > Ascomycota > Pichiomycetes > Serinales > Metschnikowiaceae > Metschnikowia > Metschnikowia bowlesiae. The sequence goes on along the minus strand of NLAK01000001.1, from coordinate 453,031 downwards.
TCCCACCTCCCAGCCGTACTCGGCTGCGTTCCGATTCACCTTACATCCCAAATTCTTGGCAATCACTTGATGGCCGAAACACAAGCCGACTATAGGAAAATCATTCAAGACGAGTAATGTGGACTGAATAAACTTATCAAGGTGGTTGAGCCACACATTATCGGTTGCGTAGGCACTTTCACGGGAACCAGTCAACACCACTCCCCGGACAACCCCAGACACGACTAGAGCGGAAAGGTTCTGAAATATCTCCTCCATGGCATTCTCTTGAGAGAGATCGTCACATGGCAGAAAGGCTATCTGATACTTCACGGTGTGGAAGATGCCGGCCTTCAACAACGCACTGACATTATCGCCAAAGTCGCCGAAATCCTCCGCCACCCCTGGTATAGGGGTGTCCAAGACGAGAATGGCCACGTGCGGCTCCATTGGTAAGCTAGATGAAGTGTTGGCAAAATGAAACGCCTCGACGCCAAACCAGGACAATTAAAGAAACACTCGCGGCTTCCCAATTCTCAGCAGAATGTTTTTTTCTGCATGCATTTTGTTTTCAACTTCACTGCGAGGCGCGCTAGATGCAAGATAAGACTCGTGGGTCGGGGCTCGCAATCGGGACATGTTCCGCACCGAGCCCTTGAATCCAGTGCCACTCTTCCTCCACCTCCCTTAAACAGATGTTCTGGCGGAGCTCGCCAGCAGGCCCCTTCTGCAGTCTCTCTACCTTCCGATTGTTAGCAGCTTAATTGGCTCGCGTGAAGCTAGGTGCCTTGTCATGGATCGTGCGCCAGTGTGGCGTAGGTGTGGCCAATCTTCGAGACGCCGAAATGAGGCACAGTTTTGGGCCCTTGGGAGAACCGCTGTTAGCTATTTATAACAGCACAAAGCCGGTGACATTCTTTGGCTTTCGCCAGACACTGGTGCATGGCTTGTTAACTCGCAGGCTACTCTACACTGACTCCAGAGCCTCAATGTACGGGTGTTTGGCGTGCGACGAACTTTTTTCTCCCAAGTTCCCGACCAGAGACATAGACCCCAACCACCCCATACTTGCCCTAGCCAATCTCAGCATCAGGAACTCGCGAGCCTTGTCACTACAAGCTTATTTTTTTTACACCCAAGAACGCCCCCACTCCGCTTGCATCGTGGCGTTTCAACCCCCCGCCTCAGGTGTCTTATTTTTGTCTCACATACATTTTGACGCAGTCCTTAGTCATACTTGACCAATTTATCGATGGAGAGATCGAACACATCGCAGGACACATTACACGGAAGCAATAGCCATTCCAATGCCACAAGCACTCCCATATCAAATCTAAGTGCGGGCTTGAAGTCAGTTTCCCTCGCTGACCAGCAACAAAACGCCGTGAATCTAAATTTACTACAGCAACATCTTCACAACGAGGCAGCAGACTGCCATGTCACACAATCTCGAATCAGCAGATTCTTTTCGGACCAGCCCTCGGAAGGCTACACGTTATTTTCTCATCGCTCCGCCCCGAATGGCTTCAAGGTGGCCATAATATTACTGGAGCTCGAGACTCCTTTCAACACAATCTTCTTGGATTTCAATTCGGGCGAGCAAAGAGCCCCGGAATTCGTCAGCATCAATCCGAACGCCCGCGTCCCCGCATTGATCGATCATTACAACGATAACACGTCGATCTGGGAGTCGGGCGCCATCATCTTGTATTTAGTCTCCAAACACCTCAGAGATCATGGCGAGTGTTCCCTCTGGTCAGATAATCTTGTTGAGCAATCGCAAATCTCTTCCTGGCTTTTCTTTCAGACCTCGGGCCACGCCCCTATGATCGGTCAAGCTTTGCACTTCCGCTACTTCCACTCATGCCCTGTTCCATCAGCCGTGGAGCGGTACACCGATGAGGTGAGACGTGTTTATGGGGTTATAGAAATGGCTTTGGCCGAACGAAGAGAAGCATTGATTATGGACTTGGACAGGGGCAACGCGGCCGCCTACTCTTCAGGCACGACTCCACTAAGCTCCTCGAGGTATTTCGATTATCCTGTTTGGTTAGTTGGTGATCGAGCAACTGTTGCCGACTTATCCTTCGTACCGTGGAACAATGTGGTGGACCGTATCGGGATAAATTTGAAGGTGGAGTTTCCGGAGGTGTACAAGTGGACAAAGTACATGATGAGGCGGCCAGCAGTCGTTCGTGCTTTACGTGGCGACTAAAATTGATTGCAAATACTTTTACTAAGATGACAGAATATGGTTATTCGAAAAACTTTTGTCCATTGATCGTGCGACTGATAATGGTCTCAATGCCAACATCATAGAGATCTACATTAGAGTGGCATCTTTCGCCTGAACGAACTAAGCACATTGATGAATGTTGAACATGGCTTGCTCCAGCGCCACCACGCCTTTTCTCAGCACCAACACCTTTTGGCAGAATCTGGTTCCCTTAAGCCATAAGTTTACTCGTGTTAGTACGCCCATGAGACCCTCGTGCTGTATTAGTAATAAACGGATATTTATCGACGAAATACTAGTACAAGTGGGCATCAAAATCCAGCCGCTCTATTATGTACGTAGGTTCAAACAATTATATTTACTTACTATCTTGCTTGAGAACCAAGGTCACGATCTAAACCGATACTATGCCGCCATTTACGAGTCAATATCAGCTGCGGTGTAGTTGCCGGTTGCGTAATCCCACAAGAATGTGACTTCAGATGGAACGTTAGCGTCGATCCCACACTGAGATCTGTAGTCTTTGCCTTCGATTCTGGACTGAACATAGGTGTTGAAGTCTGAAAGCTCACACGAAAAGCCTGGGCCGGACTGACAGTCTTTGAATGGTATCACGGCATCGTTGATGACATAACGAACGTATGAGTCGCCTCCGCAGTTGTACTTTTCCACCACAGTCCTGGCACCCTGAGGAGTCAATTGAACATGGGAATAAGGGCTTGGGAAAGGAACATGGTCGGTTGGCAAGTCCTCGGCGGGCTCGAACAAACCAAGAGCAGAGTGGAACACTTCGATATCTGTGTCATGGGTGAAGGCCAACAAGACCTTGAAATCGGGTGTTTCTTCATTCAAGAACCGGAGCGTGGCATTCAAGTATGGGGTGGCAGCAACGGCAGTCATGTTGTTTCCAAAAGAATTGCCATAATAAGTCTCGAGATCTCTTGAGTAAGAGTAACGGACGTACTCCTCATTGTTGAAGAGATCACACACTTTGGAAGAGCCTCTCACGTTAATCTCGTAGGCACACCAGTCGAATAAGCTATGGACATCGGCCGCAGTCAAGTTAAAGTCTTGGTTCTGCAGAATGATTCTGTCCTTGGCAGTCTCCAAAAATGAAGTGTTATACTTGGCAACAACGTCATTCTGAGCATCCGGGTTGTAAGCAGTGCATCCATCCCGCGGCGTCAAAGAGTTAGCGCCCATCTCGGGAGCCTCGTCAATAATGTAGTAGTTGACCGATTCGTCGCTGTACTCATCACCCATGAACCCTCTAGCGAAGTACTTACTCGTCTCGTGGCACCTGCCCGAGTTAGAAGTGAAGACCTTGAGAGTCTCGGAAGTCGAATTGAAAAGCGAGCCGTACTTGCTTCTAAAGGACATTCCGTTCCGAGTGGCATCGGCAGTCCCGGCAAACGTGCCCTCCGAGTTGTAAGCGGACGTTTCCTTCTCGTACAAGTTTGAATCGGACACAAAGAAGGTGTAGTCGTTGAAGAACTCCAAGTCACCCTTGAAAGTCCCGTTGTAGCTTTGCACTTTGTTCATGATGGCCTCAAGTTTCTTGCCTGTCCCCTTGGAGGGGTAGCGCTCGCCATGCCTGGACAACAAGTGTACCTGTTCCAAAGTACACTGGTCAGGGATATCGGTTGAGATGCCGTAGCCCGGGTGTTGCACATATGGGCCAGAGCCAGCCAAGAATCTGACCACATTGTATGATTCAACGGAGGCCTGTTCTGGGCTGGCCAAGTCTCGGAAGACCTGCTGACCTGCGAGAAGAAGGCCATTGTTGATAAGTTTAGAGATGGCAACCATTGAAGACGGGGATGTGATTTATGAGCTGGTATTCAATCCACACAGAGGAATCAATGGCTTATGTACCCGTGGGGATTGGTACCTTGCAGGCGATTAGTCCATCTGAAGCACGTGTGTGATGTGAAGTAAACAAGTGCGCAATAAACGAGTGCAATAAACTGATGCATTAAATGAGTGTGCATACAAGTTCATTAAACTAGTGTGAATTAAGCAAGTGTGCATTAAGCAAGTGTGCATTAATTCACATCCTGCTAAAGTGCCCCTGGGGTTAATCAGCTTGGTTATTCAAGATAGTGACATGACGCTTACTCACTAGTCTAGTCCCGATTCCTGGTTTATTTGCACCTTGAATTTGTCCTAATGTTAGTCCCGTATCAAATCCTCCTATCATTTGTCCTATCATTCCGCTCAATTATCCTGCCATCTGTCCACCATTTGTTCCACCTTTCGCCTATCACTTGTCAGATCCTTGTGCTGCCATTTCCCTGCAAATTACCCTCTTGCATCGCTATGGCTCGGCCCGATGCGCACCCACGTTGGTGTATTGACCCTGCTCGCATGATTCCTAAACCAATGGAAGTGGGCCGCTAAACCGCATACCAATGTGTAGGGGCCAATACCACATGGGGATTTCGATCTCGCAATTTTACCCGCTGCGTGCAGATTCCGCCTGGACCCCGATGCGCACGCCCTCTCGTTTGGTACCCCACTGAGACGCATCTAGCTAAGGAATCACTGCTCTTGGACTACTATGACTGCAGCCATTAACTTCTGTTTGATTGTTTTTAGATGCAGCTCGCCAATTAGTGTTTCGTTTCTGCATTCGGGAAGCAATCCATTTAAATTTTTTGCAACATCCATTGCACTCTTTTGGGCTCGGGCCATGTGCAAGCTGCGTGATATCCAAAGGCATCGGATCCCGAAGGATGCACAGAGAAAGCTTATTGGCCATGGTTGGTCCGTAGTAGCCAGTTACTTAATTTGTTCACTTAATCCATTCAACTTGTGGCTGGCTTGAAAATCGACTTCGATTGCGTCTGTGGCAGGAAGCTGAATTTGATCCATATTGTTACCGGCCGTAATAAACTGCAAACCAAGTCGCTCCTCACGGTACTATGTCTTGCTTCTCGTGGTTTGCGAGGTACATGTATTTCGTCAAATTATATATTACCAATACACGAGGTCAAATATTGGCTCAAATAAAGCCATAAATGGTCCTCTTTCTGAACGGTACTCATTTCTTCCCTTTCTTTCCCGCCTTTTTTCCACGATTATCTGATGCATTCCCACCAGGCAAAACCAACTTGACCTTGTTCACGCTTATAACACCATTCAAGTCATTGGGTTTGAGGGAACTCAATATCTCGTGCTCCTCCGGCCAGTCCAAATCAGTGTCTTCTCTTCCTGCATCGACTTTTCGAGAAGTAAAGTAATGCATTGCATCCGTCACACTTTTCCCTTTCTTTCCCATTCCTGGCTGGATTTTCACTTTGTACTTGAACTTGCTTAATGCAGTCCATGGGGCAAATACTGGCACTGCAGTTGCGATTTCATCAGAGGGCTGGGGCTTGCTCAAGAGCGAGTCGAGCAGCTCCAAGTAAAGACTGCCACAGCTGTCTTCGTCTGCCTCAAGGTACTTTTGCAATTCCCTCTCCTCTGCCTTCTTCTCTCTCTCTGCACTCTTTTTAGCTTGTGCATACTTTGTTTCCTTCGCAATCGATTCCTTTTTAGCTTCCTCAATCTTGCGTTGCTTTTCGGCCTCCACTTGCTTCAAGGTGCCTAAAACCTGCATTCGGAGTCTTCTTTCTTCTTCATCTTGATCCGCATACTTCTCATTGATCTTCTTCAATTTGCCTTTCTTTCCTCTCGACACTTTGGTCTCTTTTACCTCGGGTTTAAGTTCGGGTGTCTTCGAGTCAACCTCAACTTTTTCTTCCACTGCAGACACCTCCTCATTATCCACGGGCCTAGAATTTTCCCTCGTAGGCTCTTCTTTTTCAGCCTTGACAAGTGTCATATTTTCAAGATCTTTCTTCTTATTGTTGATGTCAACTTTGAGCCCGTGCATAGCTTGTTTGTCCGTTCGGGCGACGGTGTACTTTTGGGCTGTTTCCTCGTTGGCAAGCCAATAAAACGCAAATCCCATGACCAACTGACATGGCGGCAAATGGTTGGATTTGTTCTTATAATTGAACCTTCCTGGACCCAAGAGCGATCCATCGTACTCCTTCTTGGTAACCTCGTGGCCTTTAAGCCACCATGCTGACGAGCTGACCTTTGCATTCCAAGCAGAAGATGTCAGCAACGCGAATATTCCTGCTTGATACAAGGTAGTGGGCGATATGTCCTCGCCTGGAAACGGGTTCATAACAAAGACTTTCAACGAACCCTCAATATCCGAAGATACAAAGTATCCCTCATCATTAAAATGTCTGTAGTAGATCATATCAGTCTGGGAGTCATCGCGGCCGGCCAAGCATAGATAGTTGTCGCTGGTCACGAACCAGAAAAATTTCTCGAACCAGAATTTTGGTCGGATGACCTTAAGAGCATCAACTTCATTCCTTAGATTCCTGGCGAGATCCCTCTGGATTTTTTTGTCGGCATTCTTGAGAGCTATATTCGAGCTTTTTTCCACCTTGGCTTGCTTACTTACTGCCACTTTTTTGGATTCGAAGTAAGACCTAGAATTGGCAAATGCAGAAAGTGCCAAGTCAATTTCCACAATAACGGTCGGCCTTTCTAATTTTTTGGGCTTCCTTTTATGCTCAGGGCCTTTAGTTTTTTTTGCATCTTTGCGAGTATCCTCGAGATCTGAATCGGAGTCCGAACCGGAATCGGAACTGGAGCTTTCGTCAGAATCACTGCTAAAGGTACTATCCAGTTCGCTTTCAGAGCCTGTCTCATTGGCCGAATTGTTTTGATCTGCTTCATCAGCCGAATCGGAATCAGGGAGCCGCAACTTAATTTTGTTCGCGATTAAATTGAGGGGAGTTATGATGGGTTTGGCTTCCGGTTTTCCCTTGGAAGAATCAAAAACTACAATGTTTTCAATATCGACCCAATCCATTTGCTTATTCAACATGGACTGAATATACTCCTTGCATGTTTCGACTAGATCTGCGTGGTACACAATGGCATTGCCCTTCTTTTCGTTGAGATCCTGTTGAGTTTTTAGCAGTTCGATTTGTTTGTCCCTCTCGTTTCTTGCATTGTTGAGTCTCTTTTGAGCATGCTGCTTTTGTTGCTCGACTCTCATTGCGTATTTGGTGGAGTCGATTGTAGAAAAAAAATCGTCGAGTGTTTTATTGTATCCCTTCACTGTACGAAACCTGAAATTATCCGGCACTTCCTTGTGGGGTATAAATGGGTGGAACTCGTCAAATGTGTATTCGACTGAATCTTTGTTTCCAGGGTCATAGAGCGGATTCTTCTTCTCAACTATGACACCCTCTGATGCACCAGCGGTGGCTTTTTGTAGGAGGCGGAGGTAAACTTGCTCAGTTTTCTTCAAAGATTCCAAAGTTTTGCTCAAAATTTCAGGGTTATTCTCTAATTCCAAGCACAGAGAGGAGGCATTAATTTCATTTTCTTGGAGTGATTTAAGTATCAAATCGCTGGAAAGATAACTAGAATTCACGAACAATAGTTTGTGAATCGAGAAAACTTTCTTCTTCTTCTTTTCGCTGTCAGCCTGGAGCGATTTGGTCTTATGATCCTGGACCCATTGCAATACACCAGCCTCGGTGAATGTAGATGGTTGATCTTCAGGTTGAGTATCAAAAAGGTCCTTTTCGAATGCTCTATATGTTTCATTCACTGCATACCTATCATTGTCAGCGCCAAGATCATTCACAACCCTATGTAAAGATAAAATTTTCCGGTCGTGATCCAATAGTATTATATTGCCTGCAGAGAAAAACTCCAACACCAAGTAATACATTCCATCTGAGAACTGCAATACCAAGATACGGTCATTCCCCACTTGCTTCAACAGCGTCAAACGTCTTGCTTTTAAATGCTTTCTCAATTTGGTAACAAAATTGGAAGGTGCTGGCGCAATTGGCCGCTCGAACTCCGTAGCATGGATCTTGTTGCCGCAATCTATCATGATTGACCGCTTGGAATCAGGCACCGAAAACTTCAACACATATTGCCTTGAGGAGTCGATGAGGCTGTAAATATTCATTAGTCGATAGTTAAGAACCATCTCCTGGAGCTCTCCGGTGATGATACGAAGATCCAACGAAGTAATTCTTTGCTGAGGCTGTTAGTATAATGGCTGGGGAGAAGCACTGCATTGTATAAACGGCTTTGTGCATACCTTCATTATGGGTATAAAAAGAGACGTGAGAGTAAAAGTATCGACCAACGAGTGCCGTGCGATTGTAGCAAGGCCAGTTGGTCGTGCGAGAACTTGCCATCATAGACTAGGAACGCAAAACCTAACCAAGAGATCTAAATTGGGCAAAGACCGACATCGCTGCAAATCTCGTGACTCGCCAAGAATCGGCACCTTGTCGAATTGCAGTATTTTCCGGAATCGTGCATCTGTATGCGCAAATGCTCGTGGAGAGAGAGTGGCACCACAGTCGCAAAACTCTAATATACTACCATGTCACTTGAATCCCAACTAACACCATTGGTGCAGGCCCTCAAAAGAGGCAAGAAGGCGACCTTTTTTGTGGGGGCAGGCATCTCCACGTCCTGTGGGATTCCTGATTTCAGGAGTCCAAACACTGGCTTGTACGCAAATCTCCAGCGCTTGAGACTTCCATACCCTGAAGCTGTGTTTGACATCGATTTCTTCAGACAAGACCCTACTGCATTCTATACACTCTGTGAAGAATTGTACCCTGGCAAGTTTCGTCCTTCTAAACTCCACTACCTCATGCGCTTGCTACAAGAGAACCAACAATTGGCTCGCGTTTACACTCAGAACATCGATACCTTGGAGAGCATTGCGGGAGTGCTGCAGGACAAGATTGTTGCTGCTCATGGCTCATTTGCCGCAAATCATTGCATCGATTGCGAAACTGAAATGGAGGTTGAAACTTTCAAGCTCCTAATGGAGAATAAGACTAAGAACAGGGGTGTCCCGGTGTGTGGGAAATGCGGCGGCTATGTCAAACCGGATATTGTATTTTTTGGTGAGGGTTTACCGGCTCGATTTTTCGATACGTGGGATGAGGACGGCGATCTGGTGGAGATTGCCATTGTTGCAGGTACTTCCTTGACGGTTCACCCTTTCGCATCTTTACCGGGTGAATTGGGCAAGGAAGCTATGCGCGTGCTTATCAACAATGAAGTTGTGGGTGATTTCAAGCACGGCAAACGTAAGTCAGATGTTATTTTGAAACATGATTGCGACGCAGTGGCGACTGCATTAGCCACACAGATGGGCTGGAAGCATAATCTCGACGCATTGGTTGCTGAGGACCAAAGCACGCAGTCTGCGGAGGAGAATAACGTCGAGTTCGAGGCGGCTCTGAAACCAAAGCAAGAAAAGCCGCTTTTGAGCAGCGCACCTTCCCTGGAGGCGAAGAGAGAGGGCAGTGAAGTCGAGCAAAGTGAAGTTGAGCACAGTGAGCCTGAGCAAAGTGAGATTGAGCAAAGTGAAGTTGAGCAAAGTGAATCTAAAGAGGACAAAGAAAATGAAACTTTGACGACAAAACTTGCCGGGCTCTCAGTGGAAAACTGAGTTTGCACCTACTTCTTCCGGTATAAGCGGTAGAAGAAGCGCATATTTTCCAACTTCACCGGGTAACTGATGCTACTATCAGTTATTCTGTACCAGCAAGTTTCGCTCAGATCGACAATTTCCCATGCACCATTGTTTGCACCAGGTCTGCCCACTAGAACAGTGTCAATCAAGAATTGAACCGGAAACTGTTTTTCTCCAATCGTGATGTGAGAATATGAGCCCGCGCTCTCTGCCATCAACAAAAGAGACCCCTTCTTGCAGTTTCTGCTCAAGGAGTGCAAGAACTGTACTGTCTCGGTTCGCTGCTCGCAGAACAACTCGTTGGTGGTGAAAAGGAGTGTCACCAAGTCTGTCTCGTTGAGCTTGAATGAGTCAGGGGAAGCCTTCAAAACATCGGCATGTATGAAATCGGTGGTCAACTTCTGGGGGTCATAAAACCACTTGTTTTGTACATAGGAGGTGAAGTTGCGAACAATAGTTGACCAATCAGCAATGTCCACAATGTCCACGTGCAAGGACGACCCCGATCCTCCGTTTTGCAGTTTAAGCTTGGCAAACACAGAAGCCAACGCAACAAGCTCGGAGGCAGCACCTCCGCCTATGCACAATACCCTGCGTTTCTTCTCTGGGTCTTCGAGCATCGAAATGATTTGCTCACAAGATGCAAACAACGAGCTGTACGCTAGAGCTCGCGCAGGCGTCCAGCGAGCGGCGTACGCAAACCTTTTATCATCATTGTCGAAAGCAGCGAGATAGTTTCTTTGGAACAACTGGCCTTTGACCACTTGGATCATTTCGGGGAGCTCCTCCGATGCGAGAACGTGCTTGAAGCTGTCCAGAAAGAGGTCGATGACTTTGCTGGGTGCCAATGCATTTTCGTGGTGAAACGGGATGCTGTCGTTGGGAGAGATGGTTCTTCCACGTTTACCTGCAGTTTCTTTGTGCTTCATTTCAGTGCATGTGGCGAGCGATATCGTCCAGTGTGTCACGACATGGCATCGTGGGCTAAGGCCGTAGCCCTATGCATCTGCGCTCGCGGCACCTGCGCGCTTGGGGCATCATGTGGGCCGCACACGACCATGAAAATTTATTTAAGAGTGAGGTGCGCCCCTCTCTTTCCTCATCATCAACCTGTGTTAGACGTTGAACCCAGCGCTTGGCCGAACTAAACCTTCGCGGTTGTTTGGCCATTGTTGTGGCGACGCGGATAGCAGATCGGCGCTCGTGAAGTGAGCTCAATTGTCGGGTGGTCAGGTGGGGTCATGACAGCTTTTTAGTAAGCAAACAGCTGCTGCCGTTTTAACGCGGGGCGACAGATGACTGGTCCTCTTCGGAGTTGAGCGGCCATCGGTCGCCTTGCCAGGTGGCAACTGTGTCTTGACTCTGCCTTATCTGGACAATCCCCTCGGGGAATTGAGCAGAGTAACTCTGTCGACAGGTTGAAGAGTGATCGGGTCGGTCTTGAGCTCACCTCTGGGTATTGCGGAAACGCGACGCCTGGAGGTTGCAGCTCGGCCATTATGATTCGTGGCGACATATTCCTCGGCTTTACGAAGGCCATTTGGCCAGTTATCGTTTGAGTCTAAACCATGTTGCTCACATCTTTCTTCAAACGTGTACTACTCTATTGAAGACTTTCAAGTAAATTCGCTCCGCTTCCCAGCTTCTGGGATCTACAGACAACTGCTCGCGTGAAGCTTAGGTATGCTCTAGTCAAAGATTGCCTCTTCTTCGGAAGAGGACGAGCCTGCCGGAGAGGCCAAGTTCGATGCGGACGACGAGTACCCTAAGGTCATGTTCACCGGGCGCGGCAGCTCTGTGCTTTGGGAGATGAGCCTCTGCTTTTTTTGGTTCTCCACTTCAAACTTCATTGTTTGTTCCGACATTGGAGACCGCAACTTTTTGTTCGACACACTATTGCCCGGCGTGTCCGGAGTGTCCGCATAGAGGTCCTCATCGTCGTCCAAAAAGTCAGCTTCTTCCGTTGCATCGTTAGCATTCACATCCACGTGAGTTTCGGCGACATCGCTCATCTGCCCGTAGTACTCAGATATTTGCTTCGAAATGTGCTGGATCAGAACCTGGCGCTGCTTCAACTTCTCGTCATACGCCGCCCTTCCTTTCTCCAATAAACTCTCCAAGTCAAACCCCCCAGCAAACTTCGACGCCGTTCTTCTCTTGTAAAACAATAGGTATGCTGCGCTAGTGATGCCCTCCTTCGGGTCCTCGATGGGGGTAACTCTGCTATCGTTGAAGTAGTACCATTTGTTGTCTTTGAAATTCAACACCGAAGCAGTATAGTGGCCACCCCCGAGGCCTCCAAAATGGTTATCGATGGCAATCAAGTCGTAAACCAAATCCTCACTTCTCGCTGGAGAGTTCACGTACTCGCTCATGTCCAAACCCTCGATGGGGAAGTCAACAACTGAGCTGATCTTGTCGCTGAAGCGACGAGCACTCTGGAATCGTTTCAAGTGAATTGTCAAAATATCACCGGTAGACCATAACTGGATGGTTTTCGTGGCCCTTCGATGATCTTTGCACTTGGGACAATACCACAAATCTTGGCCTCCTAGAACCTCTGGGATGCTGAAGCTTTTCAAACAGTCATGGAGCGAGATGGTAGATTCTTCTTGAAGGCTCCACTGCTTCTTGCTTGCTTCAACCTTTGAATTGGGGATCTTGCAAGGTGCACTCCAGGTCTGGGATTCCGGCGAGTCGAAAAATTGCTTGTAAACTTCCGGCTCCCATTCAATCACGAGCATTGAATTTGAGCTTAATAACGGAGGCCGTTTTTCCTCAGCCGATGCGAGGCCTGGGCTAGCACCGGAAAAGCTCTCGTCAAGATGCTTATTGTCTGTTGCTTTGTCAATTTCGCTACCACTTTCAGGTAGTTTTCCCTCAGACAATAATAAAGGCTCGACGTCAACCCAGTTACTTCCAGCATCAGAATCCTCCGCGTCAGATAATGTCGTCGAAGGCTTACCATCTGAAGACACCGACTGGATGCTTGGAACATTTTGCGATCCATCAAGATTGTTTGAACCAACAACCTCGAAACCATTCGCTTTGGCTTCAGCGTAGTACTTCCTGGAATCCTGGCTCAGGCCCGAATACTCCTCGGCTTCGTTTTGTGCGACAAATTCAGGGTAATGATAGTATTTCCGCTTGAGTGCTGGCAATTTAGCAGCTAAAGGCGCAAGATTCTTAAAGTTTGGCCTGCCATGGGGGATACGTATGCCGCCCGATTCAGCCTCAGCATTATTCTGCTGCATATGTCTCTGAGATCCTCGGTAGCCTTTGAAAGAGCTCTCGTATACTTTCATTTCGAATCCGAAAGACGCACTCACAGACGGATGCGCTAGAGATATATCAGAGTCATATCCATCCGTATCCTCAGGTGAAGCACCTTCCATTTTCTCATCGGCTGGACCACATTCTCTTTTTATGAGGGGAAAGTCATCCGAAGAGAAATACTTGGAGTTGCCAGTCCCCCTTGCCTTTGGGTATTGCTCTTCAAGGTTTTCGCGCGTCAACAATTTAACCGCCTGTTCAACTTTTGCACGAATTGATCCAAAACTGTAGATGTCAGTCAGTTTATCGCAAACCACAAAAAGAGGTATGCCAAATGGCTCTTTGATGGAGTAGGAGACGTCATCATCCTGGACGATATTCACGACAGGAACAATAAGGTCCCGCGTAGGATCATGGGGGATGACATACACAATCACATTATCATCGTCAGAAATCAATTCAGAAATCGGAATGAAATTATTCACCGACACGCTCGTCTGAAAGTCTTTGTAGAAATAATTACGAAAGATTTCAAATAGAAACAAGTGTGTAGGGTCGACTCCGAGGTATTCACCCAAGTAGGCTTTTAATTCATCAAGGTTAGAGGTTTTGGAGAGCTCCACTTCGAGCTCGTATATTTGAGACGCCTCTGACCCGTCTGGAGCCAGAACTATTGTGAATGTGTGATACCAATTTTTGCTAACAGGTAAAGGAAGAGTAAAGTCATTAAATGGATCAAAAGTGATGGATTGTTTCTCACACACGGGACACACTAAAGTAGACTGGTATAGGCCGGTGAAAAGATCCACTATGATGGAGTCGTTTCTTTGTTTGTAAAGATCCCAGCAATCGCACGCTAGCTTGATTATAGCCTCCATGTTCCCTATATCTTCATCCTTGAGCTCGGGTTTCTCGGTGTAAGGCTTTTTATGGATGCGGTTGAGATCCTCGTGAAGAGCGTCTAAAAGCCAACTGAGAAACTCTTGAGTATCCTGCTGCTGGTAGCCATGGAACATCGATGAGTAGCGTCCGATGGTGTATTTAAACTCTCTTGGAGTCACTGAAGAGCCACTCTTGGGGTCGAAGAGTTTGTGTACAAGATTCGAGAAGGAGGTGGCCACTTCGCCATAGTTTCCTAGGGGGTTTGTCCTGTTTAGCTCTCGCTTGTAAAGATCATAAAAAAAATACTGGCACACTTCCGGAATGTGCACAAGACATTGTAATGCAGAGTTCATGTAGCAGGTGTTTCCTAGATTCGAAAGACCGAGGTTGCCACCAGGGTTCAGACCCTGTTCAACGCGGGTCTCCTCGCGCGTTATGTATTGGTCAAGAGGGAAGTCCTGAGTGAGCTTGTTCTGAGGTTCGACTACCAAATGAATTGTGGAGGAGTGCACTCCCTGACTTCTCAAGGTCAAATCCATCACTTTAGGTTCCACAACTTTTGTCTCCGCAATGTCGTTAACAAACATTGAGATAGAAACCACACTAGGTAACTCTGCGATATTTTCCGAGGAGACAAACCAAACCCGCAAGTTGACTTTATGGCCTTTGTACACACATGTTTGAATTGCATAAACGAGGTCGCTGAATGTTTTGGTTTGAGACAAGGAGATGCATTGGGCTTGGCGCAAAGTACGATCGTGGTATGACGGCAATCGAGCATTAGCAGAATCAGTCAACGTATGGATAATGAAGTAAGGGGGCACTCTCTCCAAGACATATGAGGTTTCTGATTCTTTTAATATGTTGCGCATCACGGGCATACCATCCAATCCAAACGTGTCCACCAAAGAGTGAAAGAGCTCCGGAGAGACGTGCATTGACGGTATGGGCTCTGAGTCTTCGTGGTGCAAAGCGCCGTTTTCATCAACGATCGTGGAACAGTTGAGCTTGCCCAAAAACGAAGTCAACTCCGTAATAGACGTGGCGTCTAAATTCATGGCCATATCGAAAAACTCTTTGGGTATCACATACCGGGAACCACCGTCGACGGGTGCTGCGTCTAGCAAGGTGTGCCACTTGGCGCGTGTTTCCTTGAGAAGATTCTGTTGTGCGTGAAGCGGTGCTGTCGTTTGCTTAGAGTCTATCAATGAAGGATCTGGAACTGTGGGAATCGTGGGCATTGTGTGAATTTCGAGAACCGTGTTGGCATCAGTGTTTGGAGCACTGTAGTCGGGACTCGAAGAGTCCAGGTCTTGTGCGGGGATTCCCGAGCCGTCCGCAGCAGCGAGGCCAGTAGGGAATGTCTTGGAATCTGATTCAAACGGCATTTGATCCGAACTTTCGAGGTCTGCGGGTGAGAGATGTAGTAAGACGTTGCTCCAGGCTACATGGACTTTGTGGAAAATCGTGCGCGCGCGTACCCAAGTGGCCATATGGGGTTAAGGTCCCCTGAGACGGTACATCAGCAAAACCACTGGCGGCCACTCTAAAAGCGGCAGCGTCCAAACGAGCCGTGCGCTCATTTACCGACCCCTTGCTTATCTGGACTAGCTAGTATTCCTGGACTTTGCTCGGTTCCTTTGGCTCCAGAAACTCCCCTGCTTCTTGGACAGGAGTTTCCTGCACCTTGCTCTGACCTGGGGCACGGTGAGCTACACACCAGTAGCGCAACCCCGGTGGAACGATCGCTTGGGCTTTTTTAGTAGTCATGGATTTGATATCATCGCGTGCCTTCGATATCATGTATTTTTGGCACCATAATGTAAGACGAGTCGAAAACGGAAGTGCCTGGGGGCCATCAGTTGTGCCCACTGCGTATTGCGCAACCGGTTGAGACAAACCCTTATCACACGTCATACCGCACCAGTAACCCCATCCTTGAAGAGCCACCAACTAATGGCCGCAATCCTCCGGGACTAAAAATTTACTACACTACCGAAAATGGACCCAAACCCTGACGACTCGGCAGACCTCATTTACGATAGGGCGGTGTCAAGGGACAGCTCCCATTGCAACTCGAAGACTAGCTTGGGTCAGTTGCCCGCATTACCCACGCTACCTACTACACCATATGAGAGTTCTTCCCAAGATGTGCCATTTGCCGGCAATGACTCTGCATCTTCTTCCCCTGATGTTCAAAAGAATCTCGACCACGAGAACCCCACGTCCTTCGTGGAATTCGACTTGAGTGCCGCAAACAAGTCCCAGGAAAATATCACGAAGCAAGTGCATTTCACCTCCCCAAAGGAGAAACCCGAACCGGTACTAGAGCCCTCGGTGGCTCAACCGGTGGCTTCTCCCGAGGTTTTGCAGCCTGTGGCTGAGGAGGATTTCTTCGACCCGAACTCTTCCGGGTGGAAAGATATGAAGAAAGTCGCCGACCAAAACTACTACGACGAGATGGGTAACCTCGAGTTTGCCAAGGGCGAGGACTTTGCTTTCTCGGGTCAAGATGTGAGAGCCTACACCAAGATCAATACCGAAGAGCAGTTGAAAAAATACGCCAACTTGAACGAGAAAACCGACTTTCTTTTCCAAACCCGCTCGCTGTCAGAACCCACGAAAGATTCCCATATAGAGGATGAAGAGGAGTTCGACGAGGAGGCCGAAAACATAGAATCGGACCAAGCCTTGAGCGGCACGAAGAGCATGTTGAGCGATTCGCAGAAATTCGCTTACATAGGCATGGCTAAACTCGTCATGATGGACATGGCCACGGAATTGGCCACGCTCAACCAAAGAACTGCGTATAAAATCTCCAAGAAGCTCAATATGAGTCAGAAGAACTTTGCCAACTGGACCCTTTACATCATGTCCAAGCTCTGCGAACATTTGGACATCCAAAAGGAGGAAAAGGCAATGATTGAAAACCTAAGCACTCATGGAGTCGAGACTGTGGATCTAGCCCAAAGCTTGATTCTGATTGAACTGAAGCAAATCAAGTTTGATGAAGCAATTCCAGGGTTCGATCTTCGTTGGGTGCTTATTTGCGATTTATTCCTATTGTTATTGAGTGACGGTTACTATGATAGTCGGTCCAGAACTCTTTTGTTCAGATTTTCAACGCATTTAGGCATCTTGCCATTGGAGGTGTGTCAATTCGAACGAAGAATGATCGAAAGCTTGGAAATGGACACCACAAATAAGACCATCGAGAACAAAGACGATAAGTTGAAAGACCGACTGTTCATTGAAAAACACATTCAAAAGAATAGGAAAAAACGCATGGCATACATTGGTCTTGCTACTCTTGGTGGTTCTCTAGCTATAGGATTATCTGCTGGGTTGTTGGCTCCCGTAATCGCGGCGGGCTTGACTGCAGGCCTTACTACCGTTGGTATCGGAGGTGCCGGTGGCTTTCTTGCAGGTGTAGGTGGCACTTCTATCATCACCACCGGTGGTATCGCCATTGGTTCCAAGGTCGGTAACAAGGCAGGCTCCAGGCGAATGGGAGAGGTTCAAACCTTCGAAATGAAGCCACTACACAACAACAAGCGCTCGAATTTGATCATCACCGTTTCGGGATGGATGAACGGTGAGATGGATGATGTCCGCCTTCCTTTTTCCACAGTCGACCCTGTGATGGGTGACATGTTTTCTTTGTTGTGGGAGCCCGAGATGTTGAAATCCATGGGGCAAACTATCGGCATTTTAGCATCGGAAGCTTTGAGTACTTCGATTCAACAAATTCTTGGCGCCACAATTCTTTCGACATTGATGTCTGCTATTCAGTTGCCCATGATGCTTTCCAAGCTCTCTTACCTTTTAGATAATCCATGGAATGTTTCCTTGGATAGAGCATGGAAGGCAGGGAAAATTCTCGCGGACACACTCATCCTGGGCAATATGGGTGTGCGGCCAATCACCTTAGTGGGATTTTCTCTCGGATCGCGGTTGATTTACTCGTGCTTAATTGAATTGGCTAACAGAGGCGGCTTTGGTCTTGTGGAGAATGTCATTCTCTTGGGAAGCCCCGTGACCATCAAGTACGACCAAATCACGTTGGCGCGGTCAGTTGTGAGTGGAAAGTTTATCAACGGATATATCCGAAATGATTGGATACTTGGATACCTCTTCAGAGCCACTGGAGGAGGGCTTCTGACCGTTGGGGGAATCTCTCCCATAGAGAACATACCTGGCATTGAGAACTTTGACTGCTCCAAGTATGTCGACGGGCATATGTCTTACAGAAAATCCATCCCAAAGATCCTTAAGGACTTGGATTGGGAGGTGTTGAGCGAGGAATTTGCTGAAATCGAGGAGCCGGACTACGAGCAGAAAGAGCGTCAAAGAAAATTGCTTAGTGAATTCGAAGAAGCAAGAGCCAAAATGGAAAGTGAGCAAAGCACAGAAACGAAACCGAAATCTTGGAAGGACTGGTTCCGGCCTAAGCAGAAAAATTGGTGGGACGTCTACGACGATGCGGAAAAGAATGAACGCACGCAAGAGAAAGCGGAAGAGTTTAAAGAGTACAACGTACCAGAATCATATAATTCAACCGGTTCGAAGAGGGAGGAAAGCGATAACCCAACTCCCCGTGAGGACATCTTTGATGTTGGCGCTTTGATGAAAGAAGTGGAAGATATCGAACGTGTTGGCAATGAGGCTTCCTCAGAAGCACTTGCAAAACTAAGAAACGAAACTGAAGAGATACCTAAGGCGGTTGCAAATGAGGATTTGGAAGAGGAGGCCATGGTGGAACCATCTGTTCTTGATAACGTGAAAGATAAGCTAGGTGTGTTCAAGAAAACAGACACGACCAAAGAGAAAGAAGTGAAAGGCTAATACGAAAAAGGAAACATGACTGGCCTTTTTAAATTTTCTACTTATGCTAGTGAAGGTATTGGTCCCCTAGTGTCACATCATATCCTATGTAAGTATGCTGATATTTACGCTCTTTTGCCGGTTGAAATGGAAAACGCGCGTATATTTCAGCACTAAATAAGGCTACCAAAATTTTCCTCAATTTTTCTCACATCGTCAGCCTAATACATTCAAATACAGCAGTATGCCTACGATCCCTGTCGACAAAGCCGACCTATACAAGCTCTTGGGCAGAGAGTACACCACAGAGGAATTCGACGAATTGTGTTTCGATTTTGGAATCGAATTGGATGAAGACACCACCAATGAGTGCCAAGGCGATGAGAGGCCCCAATTGAAGATCGAAATCCCCGCCAACAGATATGATATGTTGTGTATTGAAGGTATCGCTCAAGCTATCAACGAGTTCTTGGGGAGATCTGAGGCCGCTGACTTCACATTGAAGCCTGCGACCCCGGTTGTGAAGATGACCATTGATAAAGCCACTGAGCAGATCAGGCCGTACGCGGCAGCCGCCATTTTGAAAGGGGTTGAATTCGACGAAAGGCGGTACGCTTCCTTCATTGCCTTGCAAGATAAATTACACACAAACTTGTGTCGTAACAGAACTCTTGTCGCTATCGGTACACATGATTTGGACACCTTGACACCGCCATTCTCTTATGAGGCGTTGAAGCCTGAAGACATCCAATTTGTGCCCTTGAACCAAAAGACTTCTATGAACGGTCATGAGTTGATGGAATTCTACGAAAAGGATAAGAATTTGGGCAAATATTTGCACATCATCCAAGACTCACCCGTTTACCCGGTTATTTACGACTCCAAGAGAAATGTGTGTTCGTTGCCTCCCATAATCAACTCCAATCATTCCAAGATTTCGTTGAAGACAAAAAACGTCTTCATAGAAGTGACTGGTACAGACAGAACCAAGACGGACTTGGTGATCAACCAGATTGTGGCGATGTTTTCCACATACTCAGCAACGAAATTTGAGATTGAGCCCGTGCAGATTGTGTCCGAGCACAACAGTGAAAGCAGAGTAAGCCCCAGCATCACGCCCAAAAAGTTTGAGGCCGATATCGAGTACATCAACTCATGTTTGGGATTGAAGTACTCCGGAGAAGAAATTGCAAAGTTGTTAAAGAGAATGTCCTTGAAGGCTACTTCTAAAAATGACAAGACGCTCGACGTCGAAGTTCCCATCACTCGATCTGATATCTTGCATCAGTGTGATATAATGGAAGACGCTGCCATTGGATACGGTTTCAACAACCTAAAGAAGACAAAGGCACAGAGCGATTCGCTTGTGGCTGCACCGCTCCCAATCAACAAGGTCGGCGATATCTTAAGGCATGCCTCTGCCCAGGCTGGATACTTGGAAGTATTGCCATTGACGTTATGCTCGCATGATGAAAACTTCAAATTCTTGAGAAGGTCTGACGATGGCAAAGTAGCGGTCAAGTTAGAAAACCCCAAGACCGCCGAGTACCAAGTGGTCAGAACGTCTTTGTTGCCAGGGATTCTTAAAACCATCAAGGAAAACAGAAAGCACTCGTTGCCAATCAAGGTCTTTGAGTGCGGAGACATTGTGGAGAAGAATGATGCATTGGAGAGAAAAGCTTTTAATCAGAGACACTGGTCGGCTATTTATGCCGGTAAGTCGTCCGGTTTTGAGTACGTTCAGGGATTGTTAGGTAAGATTATGCAAACTTTGAGAACACCGTGGCTTGAGGCGCCCCACACGGAGAGGAAAAGAGGGTATTGGATCGAGGAGGACAAGGACAATGCCACATTTTTCCCCGGCCGAGGAGCCAAGGTCTTCTTCCGAAGCTCTGAGAAAGCCGAGGCCCAACACATTGGTGCCATTGGTGTTTTGCATCCCGAAGTTTTGGGATTCTTTGAGATTCCGTATGCCGCTTCGTCGGTGGAAATCAATGCGGAGGTATTTTTGTGATGCGGCAGCAGAACAGCAGGGTATATACGTTGAACTAATATGACATTCAGCCGTGCATTGCGGAACGAGTGAAGCTGATGATGTAGTGATGATGTAGTGAGGATGTAGTGATGATGTAGTGATGATGTACAGATGATGTAGCTGATGATGTAGCTGATGATGTAGCTGATGATGTAGCTGATAATGTAGCTGATGATGTAGCGATGATGTACAAATGATAAACAAATGATGTAGCACGGTATCACATTTCTGTCGAGGTTTCTATTAAACGTTGCTACCGGATTTCTACAAGGCTTCCAGAAGTTGTGTCCAAGCGAATGTAGCAGTCAACTGTCCTGCAGATTCAAGCAGATGTTCTGGATCGATGTTTGTCCCTCGCTGCATGATACACGCCAGGGCGCCCTCGGGCTGGCAGTGCTGGTCGCGCATAGCTCGTTTAGCATCGCGCTCGCTCATGCTAGCCATCTTGGACACAGCGACAAATGGGACTATACAGGAATATATACAGGATTTTGTGAAGGCGTCACGTCCAGCAAGGAAAGGCAAACTCAAGGGTACACTTTTGCAAGTATTCTCTGCTGAACACGCACCACCAAAGCCCCCACGAGAATCTCGGCCCTACCAGCTTCTTGCAAACACCAAGCACCGCCTTTGTGATCTTTTTAGCCCCCCGTCGTCCGGAGTCCACCCGCGTTTGAGTTACACGAGCCCTTTCAAAACCTAGCGTCGATTGAAATGAGCGGAAAAGCCCCATCCAGGTCATATGACATGATCATGAAACTTCTCCTTGTGGGCGACTCGGGAGTAGGCAAATCATGTTTATTGTTGCGTTTCGTTGAAGACAAGTTCAACCCCTCGTTCATCACAACCATTGGAATTGACTTCAAGATAAGAACCATCGAAAGCAAGGGCAAGAAGATCAAGTTGCAGGTGTGGGACACAGCCGGCCAGGAGCGGTTCAGAACCATCACCACCGCCTACTACCGAGGCGCCATGGGGATTGTGTTGATTTACGACGTGACCGACGCCAGAACCTTTGAAAGCGTCGAGAACTGGTTCCAGACAGTCACGCAACATGCAAACGAAGATGCGCAGATCTTTTTAGTAGGCAACAAGAATGATGACGAGGAAAACAGACAGGTTTCCAGCGAACAGGGCCAGCTGTTGGCCTCGAAGTTGAATATCCCTTTCTTGGAGGCCTCGGCCAAGACCAACGAGAACGTCGACTCCATCTTCTACGAGTTGGCTAGTATCATCCAGGACAACCAAGGTGATCTTGAGCCTCAGCAGAAACCTGCCGGCGTTGACGTTTCGAAGAGTTCTGGAGGTGTTGCTAGCAACTGTTGTTGAATATGTCTTTCTGTAAAGACCCTCCCCTAATATACTATGTTTTGTTTTATTGAGCGTAATCGTAAGCATCGGGCTGTTCAATCTTCGTGTCGATCTTCGCATCTGATCTTTGTATCCAATTTTTGAATCCGATCTTTGTAATCTTCCTATCGAATATTCCTACCTATTTCCTATCCATTCTTCATTCATTTCCTATGCATCCTCATTCATTTTCTATCCATTCTTCATCCATTTCGTATCCATTCTTCAACCACGTCCTGTCCATCCTTCCTATGCACATACCTTTTCACGGTCATTTCTTCAGATTTTCTTGCCAAAGTAAACCCATTGGTCCTCCAAGGGCTTTTCCTCCAATTCCTCCCACACCTTTAACAGGCCCAACTCCCTAGCCAATTTGAGCTCATCGTTGGCCTGGACAACAATCTCCTCAATCAATCCGCCACCTATCTGGTTCTCAATTCTCTCCGTAACGTCATTTTCCTGCACAATCTTCAATCTATTCTGGGTCATTTGTTCCACGGATTGTCTATAAATGGAGTCCTTGGGGAAATGCTTCTCCAAGACTGCCAAGGTATTGCTGTATAAGGAGATCAATGCTGGTCTTGGGTTTGGATGTTGGTAGTAGCCTGTCAATCCAATGGGGTTTCCGGAAGCAGCCTTGACAAGCACCTCTTCGGCTTGTCTCAATACTCTGGTGAACCTCATTGTGCTTCTTCGGTAGTCGGTAGGTGACAGTGAGCGTAATCAGAAAATTCTTTCGCATTTGGTTGGCTCGGGTGTACGGGTTCACCAGTGCACGAGGATGCACTTGCCAATTACTACGTGACGAATTACTTCCAATATCCGGCTTTAGGTTTATGTCGCTTATTCAGTGCAGCCCCAACGAGGGGGATAGCTAGCAAGCCATTGCTTTCTGCGCATCGGGTGCTTGCCTAAAAGTCCCCACCATCAAAGTCTCCGCCTCCCATATCTGCTCCGTCATTTACACCATCCTGGTAAGCGTCCATCTGTGCATCCCCAATGGCATCCCCAATCAACATGCCTCCCAACAAGCCCGCACCAGCACCCATGGCCAATCCCGCCCCGCCGCCAAACCGGCTTTGCTTCTGCTGAACGGGATATTGCTGATGCTGGTATCCGTATCCCTGTTGGGGGTATCCGCCATATCCCTGAGGAGGGTATCCCCCGTAACCTTGAGGGGGGTATGCACCGTAACCTTGTTGTGGGTATCCACCATATCCCTGTTGTGGGTATCCGCCATAGTTGGGCTGGGGGGCATATCCGCCCTGTGGCGCCGGGCCACTGAAACCACGAGAATCATTGGGCTGAGCCGATTGCCCCAGTTGCGAGTTAGGGCCATAGGGAGGGGGTCCAATGTCATCATTGGATTTAAACAGTGTACCGGGGGGAGCTTCCCACTGAGACTTTTTCGAGTTCAAATCCACGTAAAACCAAGTCTTATACTTTTCGTCGAATTTGGCAGACCATCCGCTTGGAACAGATGGCTCCTTAGATGGGTCGTTTTTGGGGTCGAGTGCCATTTGCTGTTTAGACGAAGGTGGCGTTATAGAATGTCGAAATGATAATCGCAATCTCCGTGGAGAAGGTGCGCTTCGTGCATGAAGTTGCCTAGAAAATCGGGGTCCCGTTGGTTGGGTAGACGTGCTGTATGCACCACTTTTGCCGCACCGAGCCGGCTGCTCCTCATTCTCCAGTGCGTGGGTTGGGCCTTGTGTTGCTGCATGCTGCGACTTCCCTGCCGCCAAAGGGACTTGTCCCCGCTGCACTACTGTGCAGGCCTGGACATTGACTGATTTCCTGAGGCGTGGAGGCGCAATGGTGATATCTTTTGTGCACCGGCGGCTGCAAAAACCGCGGCGGTGGTTTGTACCCGATACTATTGACTCCTCTTTAGACATCGCTGAAACCCCGAAATCCCCTACTCGGTAGAACGCACCCAAGCCTTTCTAATGTCGTTTGAACTACCAAGGTATTTCTTCCCTGCTCTTCTCCTCACTTTTGCCGTTGCTGAGTACTTGAGCTCTCCACACTACTACTCGGCCTTTGAGTTTGAGAGGTCGCCATGCTTCCAAAAACTAATTGCATGTTCCGATACGAAACCTGCCACGCAATGTTTAGCGGAACATGGAGAGAGAATCCTTCTCCAGGCCAAACCGGTGCTTACCAATGTGGGGTTCCAGGCCGCCCAAGTGTGTGTTGACCAGGTGAAAAGGCTGAGTTTCCAGGATTCCGAAGTCTTGCTCAATGTGCAACGATGCTTCTACTTGGCAGAAATGTTTGCTTTATCGCCTTATGCTCCGGCCCAAAAACCTTTATTTGCAGCAAGGTCTTTTTCGCGTACTATGGCGGAGGTGCCCATATTCGTGTATCTCGTGGCGGCATTTTCTATGTATTACGTTCTCAAAAGCGAGGGTTTATTTGAAAAAATCAGCTCTGAGGCAGTGTACCTGCGCATCGAAAAGTGGCTCGAAGATATGATCTTGGAGTTACACAAGTCTTATTTTCCGGCGTTGCAGACCCTCATGGAGTCAGTGAGTGCTGTTGAGGGGCCAGTGCGACTGCCAAAAGGCGTCAAGATGCTCGAAAATGAAGATTCCTGTGAATCGTCAACTGCAAAGCCTTCCCTCCCCCGAAGTTTTCCGTGCTCCGTACATGGGCTCAGTCGGTTTCTCGAAATTGAAGAAGACTTTCCGCCTTTGTCGGATCAATCGTCATCTAACGGCTCTATCACCGTTTGCAGCGAAGAAGACGTGATTGTTGAAAAGGTGAAGCCGTCGTTTGATATCTCCAAAGAGTCAGGCAGGGCTGCCATGAGGGCTTACGTGGAGAAAAAGATGAGAGACAACAACTACAAAAAGCCCCTCCCTACCGTCAGGTACAGGGAAGTGCCTCGCAGAGACTCGCATCACAAGAGGCTCAGGCGGGTGTTTATACCCCGCCGAGGTTGGGTAAGTTTGAGGAGAATAGAAATGGAAGAATACCAGGATGGTAGAAATGCCCTAGTGCGGCCCGGCTGATGAGGCGTGTGTCAATCTACTGGCTGATGTGCAGTGCTAGCTGGGTCCAGTGCTAGCTGTATAGTTAAAAAGCATCTTTAATATTATCTGAAGCCGAAATATGTCCACGATCCAATCAATTCGCTCGATTATCTGCGCCCCTGCAACAGACCATTCTGCGAGTGACTCCTACCCCTCAGTAGGCAAGGGCCGAGTGCACATAACCTTCGATTGGCATTCACTCTGCATAGTCCATAGCCGTAGATAAAATTAGCGCAGAACATCTGTAGATTTGCAGTAAACGTGACTACATTTTAATTTTTGCAGACAATGCAAGTTATGGCTTTTGGGTTTACTGCAGATTTGTCGCACGCAAGCAAAAGCGAAGCTTGAACCCACCACCCAAGCCCATGGCGCGTTGGACAGTGGCACCGATTGATACTTCAAGAAAATGTATCACATTGATCTGTGGCTGCTTTTATTCCGATTTCCTCGGTGCAAGTCCATGACAAATCCATGACATCAGCGAACCACCAGCAAGATTGAAGCTGTGGATGGGGCGGGGTTCATGCAAGCCTCCATGATTTTTGTATGCAGTCGCATCTCACGTAAGCCCATGGGTTTGGGGCACATGTGATTTTCGCGTATTCTTGTTTGGCGCACTTTCACATGTTCAAGAACTCACCTCTTTTCATTACTAAACCGTCTCTTGATATATAACAATAGCCGTTACCCGGGAAAAATCACCCGTCCCTTTGCGAGCCTCTTTTTGAAACCAGCTTTGCAATCTATTACTGCCCAGGCAACAGCACACCTGAAGCTGCTGCATAAACACCTATGGAGCTCCCAAAACAAACTAAACGGAAATTGTCGGAGTCGATTCCTTCAGGCCCCCCTTCCTATGAAGACTCATACACAGAGCAGCTCAAGCCCGCTGACTCCGATCTGGCTCGAGTTCAAATAGACAGTCTAGATCCAGTGGGAAAAGACTCCGCCTCGGAGCTAGCTTTGGAGCATGATATCCTGGGCGAGAAGAAAGGAGATGCCGATTTGGTACTGGCTGCAGAAGCTCTAACACGCTTGAACACCTTGACACCATCACCGCCCAGCGACGAGAGCCGAACACATTCTCAATACGCGTCTCCCCTTTCGGGAACCCCCACAGAGGGCACCCCTCGGCCACTTCATCCCATAGTGCAGCTGGTGAACACAATCTCCAAACTCCTGTTGGTGAGCAACGCAGTCAAATACTACGAGACCTCCAAGAGAAACTCGGCCACTTTCAACTATGCCGCCGGAATAGTTGAAAAAGCAGCCATGCCAGTATTTAACAAGATCGAGCTCAACTTGAACAGTATCCATCAGAACAGACTCGAAAATCGAGCCAAGGTCAAGAGAAGGAGGAAATGCAATGGTCCGCAGGACAAGAAAGATATCAAAAAGAGAATCAAGTTTTGCTTGCACATTTTGAAGCTTGCAAACGATAATATCAGTGGGAAAGTAGCTGTTTTGCAGGATAGAATGAAGGACACCAGTGATAAGCTGATATCAGACGAGACTTTGTACGAGCACCGCAACATTCTGTGCAGTGCCTTGTCACCACAGAGCACCAACTCACAATACTCCGCTGGGTCGACTCTTACCCCAGAAAAAACCCAGGACACGAACTCGGAAATTGCAGCCACCATGAAGAAAATCATACATATCATCTCAAATTTCCGTCCCAGCTCCCTCAGCGCAGAAGGCCAAGAAGCCCAAGAACTGGCCTCGAACGACGGCGACGTCAAGTTGAGAAGCACCATCCGCGAGATTATCTTCAAATTGCCCGCCCAAGTTTGCCAGAACAGCACTAGCGGCTCCCAAAAGGCACTTGCCACAGATAGGGTCATTGTTTTTGCACGTGAGTCTCTAGATATGATCGGCCGCTTGACATCTGTTTTCAATGAGCAGCTCGAAAAGGCAGAGCTGTGGGTCGATGGGCCTACCACGAGCGTTTCCCCTCGGGCAGAAAGTTCCCCCAGCGGCGGTGATGAATTCATGAAGGATAGCTCGCAGGAGAATTTCGACACCGGCGCAAGAAGCCCCTCTTATATCCTCAGCACCGAGAAAAGATTCCATTTGAACTAGCGCAATCTCGGAAGATGCCATCTTGCGAATAAAGCAGGGTATTCATAGAATCTAATAGGGTGCCGGGTCCATTTACGAACAGTCCACGCACTATAGGATTAATAATAATCAATGTCATGTTCATGCACCTCGCTCGGTCACCGCTTTCCATGTACCCCGGATCTCGAGGTGTTTGAGTCCGCATCGTGCATTAGTCTCATGTGCGGAGGTTGCGGGCTGCAGTAAGTGGGGACAAGTACTACCTTCCATCTTCCCGGATGGAGAAATCCAGCACATTTGACTGCCTACGCCCGCTACAAGCACGGGCCAGGTGAGTACACCCGACCCAATTACTTAGTTGGGTAAAGTCGCAGTGTGGGACTGCATATAGAATGCATGTATATTACTCTTTTGGGTATATTGATGGAGCATCAATTTCGCAACCTTTTCTCAAGTCCAGGACCGGTAATTCCGCACAGCAGCTTTTATCCTCTTTGGGTAGCTCGGGAGTTTCCAAGAACAGAAACCAATATGTCTTCAGGATTTGGTATATATTGAACCCGAACCCCTAAAGTGTCGTTTTCCAAAACATTCCCCACTTTAAGACGGCCTTTCTTACTGATACCCTTTTCCATAAACACTTGACCGTCTACTAGCGTTGCTGCCATGGCTACTTTATCGATAAGCGCCACTGACCATGTCAAGGTCAGAAGCTCATGGGCAGATGTCATGGCTCTCAATCACTTCAAGGACCAAAACTTTGTGCACAGTTTGTTCTCGAACTTGATTTCGTCCAATGACGACGTCAAGAATCTCTTTACCAAGCAAGCGGATTTGAAGGAGCAGGAGCGGTTGTTCACAGAACTTCTCAAGTTCACCATGCTTTATTTGGATAAGCCTGATGTCCTCCAAGAGTGTATGGATGAATTCATTGCCGAAAACCCAGTCCTCGTCAAGTTTGGTGCCGCATACTTGGAGCCTATGGGCGCAGCCCTCATAAAAACCTTGCGTGCCTCCTTGGGAAGTTCGAAATTCAACTCAGGCTTGGAAACCTTGTGGATCAAGGTGTTCATATACGTTGCTAACTGCATATTGCAACATGATCTTTCCGACAACGAGTCTCTCACGAGCACGAAGTCCATGTCCTCCCTTATTGATGGAGAAGTGCAACCTTTGTCATACAAGAGCTTTTCCTCGCCCATGCCAGCGTTTACTCCTTCATTGAGAGGCGTCACTCGCACCAATACCATCAATATTGATCTCCAGGGTAATGACAAGTATAAAGGCTTCCGCAGAAGCGTTAACGAGCCTCAAGCAACTGTCCAGGTTGCAGTTCCCGAAACGCTTTCGGGCTCTTCGACGCCTGAGCCTGTTATCACTCCCAGATGTCACCGAAGAAATACCAGTGCCCAGCTCCAGGAGCTAGGTTGGGGTATACAGTCCATACACTCCAACACCTCGCCTGTGACGTCTCTGGCGGAATCTTTCGACCCTCGCCGCAAGAATGTTCACAAGCGAACTCCCTCGGACATGAGTGTTGGTATGGAGAGCCCCGAGCGCAAGGCTTCCTCCAGCACTTACGAGAGCCCAACCAGGGATGTTGAGAACACTTACCAGATGGAAGATGAGATGAATTTCAGCAGTACCTCCGTGCATGAGCCCCGTCCCTCAGTTTTTGACTGCAACAGTTTTGGCATCAAGGGTTTGGCGCCTATTGCAGAGTCAGAGAGCGACGACGAGAAGTCAGACTACTCGGTGGGTAACACCTCCTCCAATTACAACTCCCTCGAGGAGAGGGACTACGAGTCGTCCTCGCGCACCTCGTCTTTTTCGTTGCATAACTCGGACTACAAGTCATCCATCTCCTCTGGTTCTGGTCAATCAAGATATATGGATAAGACGAGCAAGGCGCACCCAGTGGAGAAGAATTCTTCGTATATCCCTGATTTTCCAGCACCTCAGTTCGGTTCGCCTCAGTTCGATTCGCCTCAGTTCAGTGCACCTCAGTTCAGTTCGCCTTACGCTCAGAAGAGCTACCTGACCTCTGTACCGTCTCTCCTGTCCAAGAGCAGCGGGCAACGTGCTTCATTGGGCTTTATGAGAAGCAGTTACATCTTGAAGAAGGAGATGACCGACTTTGGATGTAACCTCCCGGAAAATGTTATCGCGGCCATTGACCAGCACGAAGAGAGACATCAGCACCAGGCTGAGTCCTTGATCAACCCACGCACCTCCCAGAGTTTATACACTGCTCGTGAGAAGAAGACATCCCCTCAGCGTGGACCCAAGTACAGTGCCTCCGTTATTCCCCTGAATAAGTCAGTGAGCCTCGAAGTAAAGAGCGATGGACTGAGTGATCGGCTGAGTGGGAACACTAGCACCAGCAGCGGGCGACCCAAGAAAGAAAAGTCGTCCTTTAGAAAGAAACTCGGGAGCTTGTTTGGGTCTTCCAGTACCCCGACTTCTGCTAGTGCTTGCACACCCAGGAGGAGAATCTCGCTACCCATCGGGGTCTCTTCCTCTCTGAACCAGAATCTCGTGCAATCCCAAACGCGTGACACCGGCTCCACTGCACCTTCGATGTACTCTTCGAAGTGCATCTCGTCTGCAGACATCCGGGCATCCAAGCAGGCTGGCGAGTCGCTTCTGAGGAAAATCCCTGCCGGCTACGCAGCGTCTGTCTACCTGAGGCCGGGACAAGAGACTGCATCTTGTCACACCCGGGACTCTGGCACAACCAGACATTCCATCTTCAGAAGCCACAAAAGCACGAGGGAAGAGGATAGGAAGACCAACAAGTATCTTGTGAAAAAGGTGCCATATAAAACCGTTTATTTGAAGGACATCATCGCCTAAAAGAGGGAATGGGAGATGTGGAAAGGATTGTTCGCTGCGGCACATCAAAGCAAAGCTTCACGATCTCCTGTCTCATGAGTCACCTTCCGGCCCCATCACTATTTTACGTACTATAATTCCAGTCTTGAAATGTTTGCACCCACCTAAGTATTCTTGGAATGTATCCACCCGCCAAAGTATTCTTGAAGTGTATGCACCATCGAAGCATTCTTAATGCTAATACCATCCCATCATTGTTGAGAAGGTGCTTAAGTGCATAGCGCAGTGCTGCTATTGACCCCGTACACCGACCCAGCTGTCTTGTTAGCGAACTCAGGTTGAATGGTCACGCTACTGATGCCGAACTCGAGAAGAATCTCCCTCACTTGAGTAAAAACTTCAACAAACGCATTCTTGTCTATACGCCCGTCGCCTTTATTGTCATGAATGTTGGAGTCGGGTGTTTGTTCATTCAATTCAATGTGCAAAGAGGCAACAAGAAAATCTTCGTCCAAATTCCACACATGGAAGTCGTGAATGGCTTTGATGGAGGGAAGAAGAGTGATTCTCTTCACTATAAGGTTGGAATCCAAATTCTGCGGGGTGGCCTGCAACAAGATCTTGCACGACTTTCGGCAAAGAGGCAATGCTGAAGAAAAGATAATCAAGGTGATAAATAACGACACAATTGGATCGCTATAGAATCTCCACGAATATTCGGTTCTCCAGATAAAAAGAGCAGTCACTATGACGCCAATGTTGCCCAACGCATCGCCGAGAACATGCAAGAAAACGCCCTCCATATTCATGGACTTCAGCGCCTTCTTCTTGTGTTGGTGTTTGTGGCCGTCGCGGCCCACTAGAGAACTTCTCTCATTGTAACTCTCCACTACGGCATCTGGCATGTACTGCGAAATGCTGTTACTCGAGTTGGCCTCTGTGTAAGAGTCTGCGTGGATGTTCAGCTCCTCATCCCCGGCATCAGCGTGGCTGTGGCTATGCGAAGAAGGCCCACTGCTGTGGGAATGTCCATGGCTGTGGCCATGCTCGTGGAACAAGACGAGCCCGAGTCCGTTGCTCGCCAATCCAGCAAATCCCACTATCAAAATGAGCTTTGGGTTGGATATTTCCGGGGGGTCGAAAAATCTCTGGATCGCCTCGATAACAATGGTGAAGCAGAGCGCAATAAGAAAGACCGCATTCACCAAAGCACCCAAAATCTCCGCTCTTTGCCATCCGTATGTATACTTGCCATCGGCAGGCTTAGATTCCTTCACCCTCACCGCCCACAACGCAATGAACAAGGATATAATGTCATTAAGCATGTGGAACGAGTCAGCGATTAGCGCCAATGAGTGGACCGTGTAGCCGATGACGGCTTCCAAGAGGAAGAAAATGGTGTCGATCACCAAGAGCGTGATGATCCTCACTTCCTTGCTTTTCATGTTCAGACACGGAAGAAGGAGAATAGAAGATAGTAGCGATTGGTGGGCAAAAAAAGTCGGGTGTGGTAATGCTCACTTTATATCCCTCTGTGTAGGATTCGCCTCAAGCTCTTCCCTCCGGGTTGTATAATAATGCTGCTCAAGGGTTGCGGGGAGATACGGGGGGGGGGGAAGGGCACAATGCATGCATCCGACCGCAGCCAAACATGCTTCGGCTGGCAAATCAGTTCCTTGACTATTCCCTTCAATCGATTCATCTCTGCATCGCTGTCTGCATTAAAATGACGGCTGTCGCATGCAGCACTAGTACTATGACTATGGGCAGGGATGAAAAGCGCATGAAACCGTCTTTCGTAAAAGACAATGTGCATGCTGGATATAAAGCACAGTCTACTTCTGGCCCATGCCAAAAGCCGGTCCAACGCAGCTAGGTTCCTCCGCACGCCGTTGAAGTATCATACTTGTGTCTAGTAGCGTAGGCTGAACTGACAAGATGCGCATTGCGGATTTTGAATCATCACCTATGGTCAAATTTAGGGGACGAAGCTGGATTTACATTGTCTTTTACCCTCGCTTAATGGCACTCGCTTTGTGCCCGTCAGCAGTGTGGCCCTTTGTCCGAATTAGCTTGCACATAGACTTAGTGGTTACTGCTTTATTTGCGAAGTCTGCATGCAAAGTGCGGTGCAAATTATCTTTCACATTTTAACTTGTTTATTCAAGACTAGTAGTTTGGTTAAGGTCCCACAAAACGTTAAGAGAAAAAAAAATAGAAAAAAAAGAGAAAAAAAAANAAAAAAAAAAAAAAAAAAAAAAAAAAAAAAAAAAAAAAAAAAGAGAAAAAAAAGAAAAAACGTCCTCAAAAAGGTAAAAAGAAAAAAAAAAACGAAATGACCAAACATGGCCAAACATGGCCAACCATGGCCGAAGATGAAGGCGAATATCACAAGGGGATCGAGTAACAACCCCCTATATACCCATCATATCGTGAAATGAATTAAAAGCGGTTCAAATTCACCAGCAAAGATACTGCGGCAATGCCATGGTTTTTAATGAATGATGGGAAGCATCCCTGCATGTCATTGAGCTAACGGAAATCTGCTCAGCTTGCTCGTAATAACACATATAATACACAAATCAGTTTTAAAGCAAAAGGTATTGCGACAGTAACAGATTCCCCTCTCACGGATGTACTTCTTTGGAAGAACTCATTAAGTCATTAAACGTGATTCTCTGGCCATGCTGCTGAGGTGGGGCTGGCGGTGGGACAGGTGGGTAAACTTGAAAAGGGTATGATTGCATTGGTAACGGAGGTTGAGCAATGGCAGTGGGAGGATACAGATAATTGATGTACCCCTGTGGAGTGGGGTAGTATTCAAATCCTGGCCTATTGCTGGGGGGGTAGAGGGTCACAGGGTGGCTTGGAGGCGCATTGGGTGGCATGCCTTGGTAAATGAAGGCCGGTGAAATGTTTTCAATCTTCAGCTGAGCATTTTGAGCAGGTAGCTGATACTGAGTATTGACGGCATCCGCACCCTCCGGGCTCTTGGCGAATGACGGCTTGGGCAAAGCAATAGCTTCGGGTGATGAGTGAAATGACGACCCTGCGTACGACTCTTGACCCTTCAGCTTGTTCCCGCCGGTGTCAGCCTCATCGGATCTTCCCTTCTTGTTAGCAGGGCGCTTGGGCTTCTTTCCTGCAGAGCTTTCACTGGGAACCTGTTTGGCCTCTGCCCCAAAGTTAGGTTTGACCCCATTAGGAAGCTGTGGCTTTTTCTTTTGCTTCTGCTTGTCCTTCCCAGACTCCCGCAGTTGGCCAAAATCAGGCTTTTTTCCGTTTGGGAGCTGCATCCTTGAATGATGTATAGGTTTGTGTTTCCTTGTCTTCGTGCGACTGGAATCACTCTGATTGACATGTAAAGGGGCTTCGTGCGCCATCATCTTGACGTATGTTTGACTTTGAAGCAGTGTTGTTATCAAGAGGTTTCCGAAGAGCCCAAGATATAAATAATAAGAGTTTCGTAAGATCTGCTGATTAAGACAATAGGTTTCTAGACAAGCTTATAATGGGTGATGAACGTTTATGAAAGGAGGATAAAGTAAAATAAGGCGATTATGAGAACAAAGTGTATTCAGTAGAAAAAAACCTGGATATTGGAAAGCGCAATTGTACGGCCAGTCGTGCCGGGTCCAATAACCACCCCTGTTTGGTTATCGACTGCGCTTCCCTTGCGCACGCGGCAATTTAACTTTTTCCTCATGTCAACGTCAACTGACCATGCTACAGCAAATCCCCATGTAGTATAGCTCTGTATCATCACTAACTACTGGTTAACTATTCGTATACTTATATTCATTAAATCCATATACTGATTGAGTCCGTACACTCATATATCCTTATACTAAAGAACTCCTTATCCTTATGAACCTTATGAACTCTTTATACTGATTGATTTCTGATACTCATTAACTTACACTCATTACCTTATGCTCATTAACACATATACTTGTCAAGCACCTTTACTCATTAACTCAGTGTAATCATTAGCTCAGTGTAATCATTAGCTCCGTGTAGGCATTAACTCCGTGTGATCATTAAGTCCGTGTAGCCATATGTCTAGTCACTGAGATACTACGCTTCTAAACGTTTGGCGGTAGGCGCGGCTATGCAAAACGGGAACGTACATCAAAAAGCACGTGGAACGCTGTTGAATGGGAACAACGCATGCCTTGGTGTCAGGGAATCTTTCGAAAATCGCAACATTTGCCGATCAATCAAGTGAAGGGCCATAGGCTTTAATGTAACGCGCGAATCGCAAGCTCATACACAGTGGATCAATTGGGGCTGGACAGGAATTCTAAGTAAATACCGTCAGAATTCCGATGAGGCACATACCAAAAAGGCACCACAGAAGAACAAAGTTGGGCAGGGCACAGAAGGAAACGGCTGAACCGTACATTGACAATGCTATAACTGCGAGAAACCCGGCAGTACTTGCCATTGATACACCGAACACGAGGTCTAGTTTTTTCAGGTCGAAATTCTCGCCAGCATAATATTTCATGAAAGTATAGCCCAAAACCGCACCTAGAGGCTGAGAAAGACCACCCAACGTAGCGCTAATCCCCACAGCTTTTAACTTTCTCCACTTAACTGCCCCGAAGGAATAATACAAAGGTAGACACATCAGAAACCCTTCGGTATAATTGTGGATGAGCAAACTCAAGAAAATAGAAAAGCCCAAGTCAGGGTTGGTCTCAGAGGTCACATACGTGATGAACCCCTCCGGCAATTTGTGGAGGGTAATTGCAAGCATGGTCTGTATCCCAATGAGAAGTAGTCTAGACCTGGGGGAGTTCACGTGGTGATGGTGATGCTCCGCGGTATTATGATGCGAGTGAGCACTGGATGCTGTGTTGCTTCGTGGTGGCACAACTTCGGTAATGTAATCAGTGCTCTCTCCTGTGTTTGAAACCATCTTTGATGGGTCTTTGGACAGATGGAGCTCAGGGATCTCGCAAAAGTGAAGCTCCCCTGTTCTTTCGTAAATACACCTTTCTGCAGATGAGTAACCCTTGCACTCTCCTAATATGTTTTCATCAAGGTTGGAATCATGTGCCAAGTAGTGGATGATTCCATTGGATTTTCTATGGCTCAACAAAGGGTGTGTTTCATCGGGCCATTGCTGTGTTTCAGCCATGCTATCGAAGTAGGATTCCCTGTCTTGGGCGACGGCATTGGATTCTTCAACATGATCGTCTTTTGTGGGGTCGAAATGGCCATTAGCTTCATCCAACCCATCGGTTGTCTCTGCGAACGTGCCGTGAGAGTGGAGGTGCGAGTCACCTGAAGGGTGTGCATGGTCATGCTTGGACGAGTGCATGCCATCATGAGGATCCAGTCCGACCCTGGCCTCGCCGTCGTGAGAGCAATGAACCACGGAGTTGGAAGTAACAAGATGCAATGCATAGTTGAAGCAT
Organism: Metschnikowia bowlesiae; assembly: GCA_002370295.1. Lineage (NCBI taxonomy): Eukaryota > Fungi > Ascomycota > Pichiomycetes > Serinales > Metschnikowiaceae > Metschnikowia > Metschnikowia bowlesiae. The sequence continues at coordinate 417,555 of NLAK01000001.1, read as the reverse complement.
ACGCATAGTACAATTCCCGCGATAAATGAAAATACAAGCACGGCATTTGCATTGTCGCCGGATCCCAGCGCCAGAATGTATGCTGAAGCCTCTGGAAGAAGCCGGTAGAGGGCGGTCAAAAGCAAACAACCGCAACTAAAGGCTAGTGACCCATTCATGAACATGTAATTTTCCTTGAGGTTGAATGTGTATTTTTGAAGGACCCACTTCGGAGCCACCAAATGGTAGACATCATCCAAAAAAATAATGAAGCACCCTGAGATACATAAAAGCGAAGAGAGTGCGGTAAGCCACCAACCTTGGGACCAGTCTGGGTACAAAACCGCTAGCATAAGTGACGAAGAGTTGGTGATGCTGATGTGAATGACGCAAGATCGCAGGTGGATCAGGTGTTTAGCAAAATATTAGACGACAAGTTATGGTTTCTTATCGAATGCTTTGGTCTGCGCTCAGTCTAGTCTATCGAGTCAATTTTGGGAGGGGTGAAGTGCCACTGGCGAGTAGATTTCAAGCTCTCTGGTTCTGGTACAATGGGACACTTTTGCGACGAGTACCTTGCAGGTCCTTAGTTTGTGTGCCTCTGAACAATCGATAACCGAAAATAGGGTGTTTTGTGGCGAGTATCGCTAAGTTTACGGGATAACGGAAAGGATGCGTTCATGTACTTGAATATAACCACCAAGGTAGTGGCGCTGTATGCCGGAATTGGATGCTGCAGCGTGAAGTTTATTAAACGATAGCGATTCCGCATATTATATGTATGCAGCGAGGGGAAGTGTTCGGATGTGAATGTTACTTAGAAAGTGATATATCTATGTTTATTTGGGATACATACTGTCCAGGCAGGGTCGTATTTTGTGGGTTTTGCTGCATCGGGTATCCCTAGAATGAAATATGTAAGTGTGAAATTGTCATGCATGCGTCTCGTCCAATTCTATACGCTCATGGAACACACCCGATCGAAGCCGCGATTTGAGGCTTTTAGGCCGCGATTTGAGTCAACTTTTCGGCGTCCAATTCAGTCAGCTTTTGGGCCGCTGAATTGAGGCAATTCTGTGTACTGGCTCTTCTTCCCCTTGAAGGGGAGCTTGGATCTCTTTTTGCGGGAAAACTTCACCAGTTTCAAGAAACTAATATCATGGCTTCTTTTGTTGTACCACACAAAGAAGTACATGAAGAGCACCGCCAACATAACACAGGTAGGCATGGTCATGATGATGATGTACTTCTCGTAATCAAGCCCCTCCTCAACATCGTAGTCGTCGCCGTACATGGCCTTCATCTTTTGTCTTTCTTCAGTTTTCTTAATGTCTTCCTGATGACCCTTAGCAACCTTAGCTCTCTGGGCGAGCTCAACCACAATGAATTTCGACATTGGGTCAAATTCATCATCTGCGACGTTGTCTGGTTGAAGAGAGAGAAGAACTTTTCTGTAAAATTCCTTTTCAAGCCATTCGGGCCGCACCTCGAGAGCAAAGAAGCCTTCCTCCTTTGCAATCCAATCAGAGGTGAAAAAGGACCTTTGGCCCAAACTTCCACCTTTCTCCATCACAACAGACCTCTTTCCCAATTCGGACTTGTCGTCATCTCTTTTTGCTCCCAAATCCCTTTTGAGGCCCTTCTGTCTTGCACTTTCTTTTACGTATGACAAATGTAACTTAACATTTTTAACCTCGTCGTCAAAGAAACGGTAGTACCATGTCACAAAATATGTCAGTTCCTGATAGAGTCTGGCGTCGTCCCTAGGGAAACAGAAGGGCTCGGGTGAAGTATCCTTGGCCATACCCTTTTTCTTATAATAATCTGGGGTACATCTCAACAAAGGATTTAACAGGCGATAAGTTAAGTCCTCTTCAATAAAAGATTCTTCGTAGAATACCTCATCTTCGCCCATATTGTGTGCCTTCAACTCCTCCTTGGTGTACTTGACCGTAGTGGCTGTCTGAAACCAAGTGCCGTAGTCAGGCGACTTGTCCTTAATGGCTCCGTTTTTCATCTTAGGCTTGATGGTCTTTGGTGACCCATCTTTATTCAAAGAAATCCACGGCTCTAACCCATCTGTGGTTTGAGGCGCCTTGGCACCAAAAGTGACACCGGCAACCACGGAAGGCGTGACGATTTCCACCTTAGTGCTGTAAATCGTTCTGACCCAAGGCTTCAACGTGGGCTCCGGTTCCGGGGTTCCGTACTTCTTCAACAGCTCCAACTCCTTGTAGTTTTTGTTGACAATAACATCTTTGTACCGTTTTTCGAGGTGTGGTGGCTCGGTCACTTGAGCATCGGCGCTCGACACGGATGTTGCGCCGGCACGGGGGAGTGTTAGAAAGCACGCCAACAGCAAGACACAGAGTGTTAGCTTCATTTGGCAGTTTTTGGGTGGACACTCGAGGGCAGAAACAATGTGTTGGATCCTGACGATCTTAGGCCTGTGAGATTTCAATAGCGCCTCATTAATGATAATAACGCACCTGCACGCATATCTAAATCAATACATAAGTTCTGTGAGGAAACTACATCAAGTTTCCTGGGCTTCAGACATTTCTGAAACTCCAGAAAACGGGAGACTCGATACGATTGCCCCTGAACTATAAATATACGTTCGAACCACGCACGTGTTTCAGTTGTTGGTGACGGAAAAAAGGCAGTAAACTTCAAGAGCTACCGTCAGCTCTTGATACCTTTTCTCGTGCACCAGTTGATCTCTGGCAAGTGATTTCCATCATTTACAGCATCAAAACTCTGCAATGAAACTATGCTTAATTTGCCATGATGTTTTGGAGGCAGATAGTTCTACGGCGGGAGTTTTTTTCGGGTGCGCCTCTGAAATGCGGGTAACTAGTGTAGCCGATGGAGCAATGGCAATTCGATACTGGCCTATATACACGACTCTTCACTTGGAACTTATTTAATATCTCTTAGTATTTGTAGAGCCCCACTTGGTAAGCAAATTCATTCATCAAGCTCGGCAACTCGGGACCTGTAGGTGCCCGAAAGTCACTCGGCCTCACGGACTGGTTGAGTTTCTCCGCAGCCGAGATTGCGAAGTCCCAGAAATTCGGGAACTTCTTCTCCAAATAAAAGGCGACAAATCTGTCCGGAAGCTCATCATTGGTCAATGAAAAAATGTAGGAGTATAGAAGCAATTCAGAGGTGCTGAAATTGTCCTTTTCGAACAAATTACCATATGAATTCCCTGCGTCTGGGTTCAATTTCTCGAAGATGTGAATGACATGCGATACAAAGCCATTGAGCAACCCCAAGCATCGAAGAGCGTTCTTTTTTTCCTTCATTAATGACTTGTGCTTTTCCTTTTTAATCAAGGCCTTTTCGTGTAGGGCGCTGAGAGCGACCTCGTCTTCATTCTCTTCATCCGATTCAGGGACGGCCTCTGTTTCAGGAGTGTCGCCACTATTTCTCAAGCTGAAAAACCCGGTTTTTCCCGAGCTTAAGCCAATGGTCTGAACCTGATCTAGAGCATCATTGTAGAATTTCAAGGGCTGGTTGTACATCATAGGGAAGGGCAAGTATTGGCTGAATAATTTTCTCGTGTAAAGCTCGTAGTTCTTCGAGTTGATGTAAAGGTTGTATTGGTTGATGTACTGGAGCTTGTTGTTGATGAAGCCAATAAGACCGATGTTGATTAAATGCTTGTACGAGGAAAGATCTCCATCTCGTATGAAGCATGATTGTGGTTCAAATTCATCGCAGATAAAGCAACAGGCATGAACAAAACCTTCATACTTCCTTACCACAGAACCTTCCTTGACCAACAAAACGGGCAATTTCCTGCTGTCAGCGATGTTTGTGTTAGAGGATGGCACAATTTTAACATCGACCCCGCTTGGCGCCCGGCAAAGGGAGAGTAGCCATGCCAATGCTCTAGATTCTGGGTCTATCAACGATATATGGTTAGCATTGCCCCAAACATGCAATTCGATAACTCGGGTCATTCTGCCACTCAAGCGTCGGGTCGCATATTATTTCTCGCACGCGTGAGACTAGAATACGAGCATGAATGCTGGCAGAGAGCAAACTTTAATGAGCCACGAGAAAACCACACGCTTTTTGACACACTTTTCCTGGAGCATATCCAAATTCTGCAGAATACATAACGCTTCCAAGGGATTCAAGTCGTCTTACCAGAGTCTTTTAAGGTCGAAAGCTGCTGCGCCCTATGGGAGTGCACATAACCCGCTCAATTTCAGCATCAAATCCACCTCGGCTGGAAAATCCCCACTGTACTTCATCGTCGCAACAATCTCGCTGTCTCTGCTGCATCTGCTGAAGAAACATCTCAATCCGCGCCTTGATCACGCTGAATCTAACTGAGCCTTGGCGCCATGGTAGTAGCGGACAAAAAAGAGAGACTAACGTTGGATGTCATCGGCCAGCTTGAAGAGGAGCTTGAGGAAAACCCCTTCAATCACGCGAAGTGGGCAAAGCTCATCGAGCATGTCACAGTCAAGGATAAAGAAGATCAAGTCCGAACCACATTTGACAAATACCTCTCCCTCTTTAAATTCGACGCCAAGCAGTGGAGCAATTACATCAATTTTGAGTTGAACAGAGGCGATTTCTCTCGCGTTGAAAAGCTTTTCGCCAAGTGTCTTGTTCAGACCACCGACGTTGATATTTGCCGTACTTATGTTCTGTATGTTCGTCGAGTGAATGATGTTATCACCGGGGGCGAGAAAGCCAGAAACACAGTGGTTCAAGCTTTTGACTTCGCTGTCAACAAGGTCGGAATTGATCTCGAGAGCTATGATTTGTGGAGGGATTACTTGGATTTCTTTAAATCGTGGACGCCCGGCTCTAGTTGGGAACAGCAACAAAAGAACGATTTGATCAGAAAATTATATAGAAGATGCCTCGTCATTCCAACTTCCAAAATCGAAACCCTTTGGATGGACTACACCAAATGGGAGAATGACGTATCTACACCTCATAGCGCAAGTAAGTTTATTGCGGACCTCTCCACTTCTTATATGGAGGCTAGATCTTGGAACACTGAATGGCACCACATAACCAAAGACTCCATCAGAAAAAAGATTGTTTCAGCCTCTCCATCGAATGATCCTAATGAGTTCCTCAATAGCCAAATTGCTCTTTGGTATCTGTGGATAGATCTAGAGGAAAAAAACAGCTTACATCTCGATGATTCGGAGCTACAGAGAAGAATAGAATACGTCTACAAAAGAGCCACGTCCATTTTACCATTTGTCCCAGAAATATGGTACAGATACTGTCTCTTTTTGCTTAAAAATGATTCAAACCGGCCGGCTTGCATTGAGCTACTAAACGACAGTTTGTTACTCAATCCCAAAAGCTTCTTGTTAACGTTCAAATGTTCTGAGTTATATGAGAAAGACGTGGCACTTGAAAAGGCTCAAGGGGTAATCCAAACCCTAATCAAACATCTTGTTGAAGAGCACAAGGCAATTGAAGAGAAGGTTCAAAATTTAAAAGGGGTTACCGACGACTCGAAACTGCTAACCCCGGACGAAAAAAACGAAAGCGACGACGAAAATGGCGATGGCAAAAGCAGTGCACTCAAAGCTTCGGGGAAGACCTACAGCGAAGCAGATGCCCTTTTGATTCTGAAAGGCGAAGACAAACTACAGGAGTTGAGCAAGACCGTAACTTTAGCCTATATCAAACTAATGTCCTTGTGTAAGAGATCTCAGGGAGTTAAAGAGGTGAGATCCATCTTTAAGCAACGTAAAAGCTTTAAGTCCATGGGTTTCGAGTTCTACGTTGAGAACGCGTTGATCGAATTCTATTCCGACAACAAGAAAACTGCCGATAAAATATTTGATTTGGCCATGAAATCTTTTGGCAAGGATGGAAGGTTTTTACACGCGTACTTGGAATATTTGATTCTCACTAATGCTATTGGCAGCATCAAGGTATTTTTCGAAGTTGCGATCACCAATTTGTTGAAGGAAACCTCGGCAGACAAGGAAGCACTCCAGGTATCTACCATCAACATCTTGGACCGAAGAAGAAAACTGCAAAGACTAAAAGATAATGAATTCTATATGAAGAAAATTATCAAAAAGTATATCACTTTTGCATCGAGATTTTTGGATCTTGATACTGTTGACTCTCTCGAAAAAAGATATCTCCAATATTTTCCTGAGGAAGATGAGCTCAACTTATTTTCTGACAGATACAAGGTGGGCACTGTGGACGCCATTGCCAAATACGATATGGGTGATATTCAAGCTTTTAGTGGAAGCGATGCTGACCAGAATAATGAGGCTTCGGAGTCTGGGCGCTCAAATAAGCGCAGGAAGATCAGGTCGACCGACAACTACTCTCCCGAAACTAGCGGGCAAGGAAGCACATTCGCCACGTCCTCAAGAAACAGTCCTTTCAGTGTGCCGTCAAAACCTATTCAATCCCAGCAACCCCTGCATGGTTTTGTAGGTCAAAGTATCTACAATTTACTCCTGGTCTTGCCAAATGCGGGTTACTTTGGTCCTCCATCGGACCATGTCTTCAACAGTGCTAAGCTTGTCGAGTTATTTGCCAACATGTCGAACTTGCCCGGAGAAATCTGAAGACAAATTTTTGGTGTTAAGGGCCACCTGAATTTGCGAGAAAAATTTGGAGTTATCAATGATTGAGGTTTTTTCCCGATTACAAAGTACTTTTCGACAGCTTTGTGCTCCTCTAACCGCAATCATATAAGTTTATATATAAATTTCTGAGAGTAAATGTATTTTTCGATCGTCAGTAACCATGCATATATTTCCAAAGCTTCACGGTATTCTATCTTTCCCAAACCTTCTATCATGTATCACGCTCATTGTGTTGCTAGACACGTGCATTTTTGCACCGATGGTCCATACCCGATTTGGGCCCTTCCCCATGGGTCCTGAAGCAGTCCACTCGACGATAGCAGCAGTGGGTAATAACACTGAAGAGTTTCCTATAAGTCTTGGCGAGCCGACGTCCCCATCTGAACAATTTCTCACTTGCCACATTCTAATCGCCAAACTCTATTCCACTCAAATTATTAATGAGTTTGAATTCTTGGACAGCTACGGCGTAGCGAAATTAAGCCGAATTCTCATTCTGCAATCAATCCCCTTGCCGTTCACGAGAGTAATGTCTAATATAAGGGACCTCAAGTTCCCTTTGGTCTTGAACAAGAAGCTAGAGCAAATGAAGGGCCAAGACTCAACAATATTTCTTGCAAGTTCGCTTGGAAACTTGTACACCGCTCAAAAAGTCCTACGACTCTTGATCATCTGTCTCACGTTACTCTCCTTCGCGGCCAATACCATTGTTTTCAATCCCCTTCACCACATAGCTGCTGTTTCAACTGATATTGCCCTTGTTGTTTCTTGTACATCCTTGATATTGACGCTATCGATTTCTCAATTCAGACTACCCATGCGTTACTTTTCAACCCTCATATCCCAATTGTTTCTTTGCTCGCTTTCCATCTCCTTCAACTTGTTGGAGAAATTGATGGCAAGAAGACTTCAAAACCTCACTAAGCCATCCCAAGACTCCGGATTATCTATAAGAGATAAGCGAGTTCCCCCATCTACTCCCTTGTCACGAGAAGTCAAGATTTTCGATGCCTCGCAAAGCCAAAACCCGCGACTGATACAATATGAAGAGCCCATACGTGATGAGGACACCATCTCACTTGATCTCGAAGGACCTATAATGCTTGAGAATAATTATCAACAAAGGGAGTTGGATTTGGCACTTCTTAATCCAAATCTCGTCACTGCGTCGGACTTCGATGCCATTCTATCAACTAATACCCCTTCACCTTAGCGTAACCTTTGGCAAGTGAGTATATCAAAAATTTCGCGTTTCTTCCGCAAGGAAGGTTAGTGTCTCCTCGTAAGTAGGCCTGAATGCCCAATTCATGTAGCATTTATAGATCTCCATCATGTCTTCTTTAGTGAGCATTCGAGACTTTTTGGCGAGAATGTGCTCGGGAATGACCGGGGCCAAATCGTCCTCTGCGCCAGGAGCGATTGATGACAAAGACTCCCTCACGGTGGAGTTGGATCTGAACATAAACACTTGACAAAGGTAATCAATTGCGTTTATATCAAGACCATCTAAGCCGTCTCTAGGTAGCACCTCGACAACCGACACATCGCCACCTAAAGGTAGCACTGAGAGGGTTGGAATGACTACAGGCTGGTCTTTCACTAAAAGATTAGGGTCAAAGGATTCTCCTGCTATGCCAAGAGATTCAACCAGGGGATCAGATATTGCGACTAGCCTTGTATCGGTGAAGAAGTCCCGCTTCAAAGCCGCCCTGTTTCTTTTGGAAAAATTGGGACCGGACAAGAACTTCTGGGTACTGGCCTCTCTGACGAGCAAAACCATTCGGACGCGTCCGTATTTTTGGACCCAGTTTTGGTGGCCGCAGCACTGAATCCACTGGGCAAAAAGGCTCTCTCCTGTCTTGTTAGACGTGAGATTGCCAATAATTAAGAGCTCGTCATGGAGTTTCTCCCTCAGCTGGAATTTGGGCTGAATAAGCTTGTCTTCTTTGATAATGCGATCATAGCTTTCCCATGAGTAGCCATCAAGATTATAGTAATGAAAACCCGACAGATTTCCGGTCTCCGATTTGAGATACGAGATTCGGCTCTCCCACACTCTTTTATTGTCCTTGCTGTCATCGATAATTACATGATTTCTTGGCTTGAGCTCGTAATTTATCATGGTCGAGAGTAATCCATATCCGGAAAACACATCGATGATGTCGAGGTTGCCTTCTGAATTGGGGTACTTTTCCTTGAGCTTAAGAGAGTCAAGGATCATCTGGCAGCTATTTTCACTAGCGATGACCTTCAAACCATACTGATGGTTTGATCTCGGAAGCGCTAGAAAATGTGGCTTCAAGACAGGGTTGACCGATCGAAAACTCCTCATGTGAAGATGTGCCTCTTTGGCTAGTCGTATGCACCTCTGACTAGTGGTGTGCGCTCTGGCCAGTCGTGAGACATGACTTCAATTCGCGAAGCTTTCCAACACTCACCAGCCCTTCCCAGAGTGAACGCTCTGACCTTGTTTCCTAGTGAAATCTATTACAGCCGCCTTGTTTGCTAGAAAAGCCGCTTTTTTTTTAGCAGCATCGGCGGTACTGAATGGTGGAGTTACATTCACGCCCTTTCTTTGAAATTTCCAACGTAAGACGAACCTGTGCAAAATGCGATTCTTCCTGAGTTGAATGTGAAGTTGCATGAGGACGATAATTAAAAATCGAAAACAGCCTTTAAACGCGGTAAAGTCAGACAGTCACCGCACAAATAGCGTTGGTAGCCTGAGGAGTACCGAGGGCCTGGTTCGGAAATCTTCCAAGCCAAACTCATGTTTTTGAAGTCGCTTGGTTGCATAGCTGGAGCCGTTCGCATCTACCACATGCATCACACAGGTTACATCTCACCTACACAGTACTTGTATGTCCATCAACATAATATCATTAGAGCCGAGACACGGCGTCCCATTTAATCTTGGCACTGGCGAAGTGCTCCTTTTCCAAACACAATCTGCAAGACAGGCTCTCGAAATCAATCTGAAACAGAGCACTACCAATCGTGCAGTGCACATACAGGGGGCCGGGGGAAAAGTATACCTCACAAATTGGAGGCTTGTATACATAACACAGGGCCAAGGTGACCTAGAATCACTTAGCATCAAGTTTTCAGATCTCCAGAAGATTCAGTTTTCCCATGCAGTGAAGTCACCATGGTTCGGTCCCAACTACTGGCTGTTTATGCTATATAGCGCGTCAGATTCTTCCTGTGACGGACTTCCCGAGAATGAATGGTTTGAGGGCCTGATAACGTTTAAAGACGGGGGTTTGTTTGATTTCATGGCTAGCCTCGATCGAGTCATTACCGATGCTATTGACAATCAACACATTGATGATGAGCTTCCTCGTTACACGGACATCTAATTCTATGCGCTTCGCGCGTGGCGATTGAGCTGAATTGAATTGCTATCTGTATACCAACCTGTCAGTCGTAAATCATCTATTAAATTATTTTGATTAAGAGGGAAATGGCATATCGAGGATGGCATCAAAGTGATCCACCGGGTCTGGCTCCACGTAAGTTGAGTCCTTTACTGGTTCTTTGATGGCAGTGCCAATCACCGCTAAAGGATTGAGCTGGTGTTGGTCATCAAAATCAGCAAAGTCGGTTGTTTCTGCCCATTGCGCCTCTTCCTCGGGGGAGATATTCTTGTAGGTTTCAATCGCCAAACGCTCGAGTGTCATGGCATCCTTGTACACAATCGATCCTTCCTGATTGTAGATTCTGGCGTTGCTGAAGATAAGGTGAATATCCTCTAAGAACTCCCGTATTGTTGAGTACGTCTTGTTGGAAATTCTTTTCTTGATAGCGTCGAAAGCAAGGGGATGCTTGATCAAGACAAAATAGTCCGGATACAACTTTCGCGACGGTCTGATCAAGAACAAATCACTCAACCGGCGCCCATCATCTTTGTATTCAAGAAGAGTCTCGAAAATGATAGTCATTCGCCTCTGCAAGAGTTCCCTCTCCTCTGGGGCGAGATAATCGATTGCAGGCGTGCTTCGGTTGTTGACTGCCCGTGCCTTTGGCTTTGCTGCTCTGGACTTTTTGGCTTTGGCGCCAGGAGTTACTGATTTGGCTCGCTTCGAAGCTGGCTCGTCATTGGGGAATACCGAGGAATTTTCTCGCTTTATGCCCTCGGATTTTTTGAAGCGGCCTTTTTTCTTCGCCATAGCGTCGTCCTCTCCATCAGACCTGTACCCATCAATCCGTCTAAGCCACTCTTCTTCCGTTAGGTTATCATCATAAATTGCCGTTTTTCTCTCACGATTGCCGCGGCCGTACTCCTCAATGATTTGCTCCTCGGTCTTATAGAGTGTATTCACATCTCTCTGGTAAAAGTCCGGGAGTTCCGATTCGGAGAATAGACGACTAGTGTAATCTACCTCCTCGCTTGCCTTACCTCTTTCCATGTCGAGTTCGCGGAAGACTTCCATTTCACCGGATGACCTCGCAATGATCTGGTTTAACTCATCATCATCCATGTCCTGGTCCTCATCATGCGATCGTTGCCTTCTGTCCTCCTCCTTTTCGAGCAAGGCCCTAAGCAAAGCCTCCTGCTCCTCTGAAGTCGATTTATTATCAAACTTACCAGCCTGGATAACTTTGCCATCAATTTCTAATTTTGCCACTGCTCTTTCGAGAATCATCTCCTCTATGGAGTCTTCTGTAATCAATCTTAAAATTTTAACTTCGTTCTTCTGGCCAATTCTATGTGCACGGTCTTGAGCCTGCAAGTCTTGATGTGGGTTCCAATCGGAGTCGAAGATTATAACGGTGTCCGCAGATTGCAAATTGAGTCCTAGGCCTCCTGCTCTTGTAGATAATAAAAAGCAGAAATACTCAGAGTCTACCTTGTTGAACTCTTCCAAAAGAATAGTCCTATCATCGGATTTGGTACCACCGTCGAGCCTCATGTATTTCATTCCACGCAAACGTAAAAAATCTTCCATGATATCCATTATCTGCGTCATCTGAAAGAAGAGTAGGACTCTGTGGCCGGTCTTTTGAAATTTGGGCAAAATGCGATCCAATAGTTCGAACTTTCCTGCAGTTCTCCAAATATTGTCGTTCGTTTCCAGAGCAGGGTTGATAATGTTCTCAACCTCCTCGTAAACGAAAGGATGATTGCAAATTTTCCTTAATTGCATAAGTTGATTGTTGGCATTTTTGATGGTGCTGGGCTTTTTCCCATTTTTAGACTCACCTGAGAAAAGTGCATTGTACTTCAACATCATTCGATATAATGTTGACTGCAATGCAGACATCTTGCATTTGATAACTCTCTCCACTTTACTTGGCAAATCTTTCTCGACATCTTTTTTCAACCGCCTCAAGAGAAAAGGCCGGAGAACCTTATGCAATCTTCTGATGACCAAAAGAGTTTCTTCTTCGCTCAACTCAATCTTGTCCTGACCACCAGTATTGGCGAATGGTGTGTTAAACCATTCATCGAAGGATTTCACCGAGCTGAAAATTTTCGGAAGTACAAAATTAAGCAAGGCCCAAAGTTCTGGAAGCTTGTTCTGCAAGGGGGTACCAGTCAAAATCAATCTATAATCGCTGTGATAAAAGTTGGTTAAAGTTTCTGACAACTTTGAACTGGTATTTTTCATCCTGTGTCCTTCGTCAATTATCATGTGAACCCACCTGATTTTGGCCAAGAGCGATTTGTCTTTGATGATATACTCGAACGTTGTGAGTAAAACATGGAAATTACCCAGCCGTATATCTCCCTGCATCACTTTTCTTTGAGCAGGGGTGCCCTTGTATGTGATCTTTTTCAAAGAAGGTGCCCACTTTTCAAACTCAAGATTCCAGTTTGTCAATGTCGATAGCGGCACTATAACCAAAAATGGACCTGCAATTTTCTTCACCTCAGAAAGGTATGTAAGTAAAGCTATTGTTTGAATAGTCTTTCCCAAACCCATTTCGTCCGCAAGAATACCATTTAAATGGTTATTGTATAAGGAAACCATCCACTGTAAGCCTTTGAGCTGATATTCTTTCAACGTACCGCCGACGAGGGAAACCGGCTGGACTGTAATTTCTTCCTTGATACGGTGCGCCACTTGATAGTAGTCAAGTTTCTCTTTCTTTTCCTCGAGTTCTTCAGAACGCGGTTTTTCCAGATCTTCACCCTTCAGTGCATCTTGCTGTGTCAAAACAGCCTGGGCCAAACTGTCCAAAAATTGGTTAGTTTTGCTCAATAAATGCTCAAGTCTATCGTCTTTGGTGTGATTGAGCAATTTCAAATATGCTTCCTCATCATTCAGCTTCAAAGCTTGCAAACGCTGCTTGGCCATTTTATCAAGTTTCTTTTGCTCTTCTTTAGCCGTATTAGAGTGAAATCCATAAATTCTCATCGAAACGCGCTCTGTCCTCTCTTTCTTCAAACCGAGCCTTTCCTTCTTTCTCTTATTAAATGAGAGGATCTTTGTGACATTTTCTTGATGTTTCTTGTTTTGGGCTTTCAAGAGAGAGTACAACTGCTGCTTGTAGAGCTCCTCAGTACTAATGACATTATTCAATGATAGGTCCGGGAACTTCGCAAGAAAATTTGGATGTGAATTTGGAAGCAAAGACCTACTGAACCACACATAAGATAAAAGTTTGCCTCTTAATTCTCTTTGAGCAGGCAACAATTTCAATTGGTCGAGCTCAATCTGAGAGTCCTCAATTGATTTGCCATCTGTGGAAGATTTCAATTCCTGTTCAAGAGACTTCATTCGAGCATCAATCTGCAAGCCGATCAAACATTCACGAGTACTCATGATTTCGTCCACATCAATGAAATATGGAAGAATAGAAGGCATAGATACCTTGCTTTGAGGATTGTATAAGTAGTTGAAAGGAACCTCTTCTTCTGGCAAAAGTTGCAGAGGATCTGGTAAAACAAATGCATCAACTTGGGCATGTGGCTTATTGATTGGAACAATCAATTGATCAGACAAATCCTCTTTTTCAGACAATTCACTGTAAAGGGTAGGTGCCATAGAGGGCCTACAAACAGGTTTGGCAAACGTAGGCTCGGCTTGCTTGGGAACTATGGGAGTGGCCGAATTTGATTTTTGAGCCTTGCCCCGCTTCGAAGATGATTTCTTAGTCTGTTCTTGCAGACCAGTAGCGATCTGCAGACCACCACCTACATCAAGATTTGACGCAAGTGAATCGCTCAAGTTCAAATTAGCGGCAGGAACGGGTAGTGGCATTGATTGCGGCGTCTCTAGTTGTGGAGGCTGTTTTTGCGCAGAAACTGTCCGAGCAGAGTTGGCTTGGGCCAGGGATTCGGCGACAGGAGGAACATGCATGGAGGAAGCACTCGCAACGGAATTTTGAGGATACTGAGGATTGTGAGCGCCTTGATTATTCCCAAATGCTAATCTCTCATTAGTTGCGGTATCTATGATCTCTTGGGGAATTGGTGGAAATACCCCCTGGTTCTTGAACAAAAATTTGGCAGCTTGGTTTTGCAGCTTGAAGAGGCGCATCTGCTGAGAAGTGAAAGGGCTTTCAGAAGCAGGGAAACTCAAGGAATCATTCAGTACCGCGGGTCCCCCTAGTCTTCCATTGCCAGTGCTGGGTTGAGAAAGATCTTGCTGTTGGGAAGGAGTCTTGTTATTCATATGAGATAAAGGCGGAGGAGATTGGTGATTCACACCCATTGGTGCCGCATTAGGGCCCACACTAGCATTCATGACAATTGGAGTGCCTAAATGGCTATTGGGATTACTTCCTGCACCGATCACGCTATTGCCGTCTGGTTGCATGGGATTCACAATGGCACCGCCCAAATTGTTGATCATCAGCATGCCTGCACTATTTCCCATGGGCATATAAGGTTGTTTCTGCCGAGATTGTTGATTCGATTGAACGTGATCTTGTTGAAATTGACTATGAAACTGCGGAGAGCCGTGTTGTTGCAGTTGCTGCAGTTGTTGCAGTTGTTGGTGTTGCAGGTGTTGTTGCAGTTGTTGGTGTTGTTGATGTTGTTGATGTTGTTGATGTTGTTGGTGTTGGTGTTGGTGTTGTTGCTTAAGGGCGTCCTGTTGAGACAGAAAATGTTGAGGAGCCAGTAACGGCGTCAGATTCGATTTATGTTGTTGTTGTTGTTGTTGCAGCTGCAGCTGTTGGGTTTGATGGGCCTGCCCTTGCGAATGGTGAGGATAATTTGGATTCTGCTGTTGTTGATGTTGTTGTTGTTGTTGTTGTTGCTGTTGCTGTTGCTGTTGTTGGGGCTGCTGGTGCATTTGTTGTTGTCTTTGTATGGATTGAGCTTGAAAATATCGTATCACTTTCGTCAACTGAATGAACTCAGGAACATTGACAGCATCATCACCGAATTGGTTTTTTAGTTGCTGCCATCTTTGTAGATAGCGCTGCATGTTTTCCCTTGTCGGCTGTCGATTCATTGTGGAGATTGTTATGTACAGATCAACTTATGTCAGAACGAGACCTCGAGTTTTTACTTGGAGTGAGAGTGGTCGTGCGGTGCTCGCGCCACATCTTAGGCAATTTAGCGACAAGACAACGCGTAGTGAAAAGGGATTGTTTTCACTTTTTTCTTCAATGTGAAGATACATTTAGGACGGGCGCCTACGAAATATTACGCAATGGTTTTATGGCGAGAGATGTGTTCAAGTAAAAAAAAGTAGTTATCAACAGTGTTCGAAGGCCCCAACTATGCAAATTGGCCCGAGCGGAAAAGGACACAACTGTCCAAAGGCGAACATTTCTGATAAGCGATGCTGTAATCCTTCAAAATTTGAAGTGATCGACTCGGATGTATGTGTGGCGAATGAGCACCCGCTGGCTGTGGGGACATGTTGAGTCACATTATAGAAAACCTAGCCTTTTGAGCCAGCACTTTTCCTGTTTTTCTTCAATCCATTCATCAAGCTCGAGCTTATGAGGCCCGAATTTGAATCTCTGGGGGCATAGTTGATCATGTTGAAATCCTCAAGTATAACTCCGTTCTCTTTCTTTAGCGCCGGCGTGTTTGGCTCCTCAATCTTCGTTTTGGGTTTGGTTGGGTTTTGCTTTTTGCCTGTGCCATTGCTGCCTGTGCGGCCATTGTTGCCCTTCAAGGCGGGCTTCGGATTCTCTTCTCCAAGCTTTGAGTAACCGTAAGAAGTTGTGTTCACCACCTTATGCAAGGGTGACGAGATTGGGTCGTAGATGTCTGTCTCAGAAAAGAAATCGGAACCTGGGGCCTTCACTTCGAATCTGCCGAGGTCCTTACCCTCAAATAATAGAAGCTCCGCTTCGTTGACGTTCAAAGAGTCCATGCCGAAACTGTCTGCCCAAATCTTCAGCGCAGCGTCCTCAGTAACAAGAATCCATGGATGCTTAGGCGCACCATGCAGTTTACCGACTTCAGTGTTTCGTATGGAGACACACGAACGAATGAGGTATGTGATGGAGCTAGGGATACTAGCCTCTTCATCCAATTCCTCGT
This sequence comes from Metschnikowia bowlesiae, assembly GCA_002370295.1. Lineage (NCBI taxonomy): Eukaryota > Fungi > Ascomycota > Pichiomycetes > Serinales > Metschnikowiaceae > Metschnikowia > Metschnikowia bowlesiae. The sequence goes on along the minus strand of NLAK01000001.1, from coordinate 401,517 downwards.
CAGTTTGTGCAGCATTCCCCCCATGTTTGCTGGACTTGATATAGTTTTTGTAAGCCGGGAACTCCCTATTCAATGGTCTTCTCATCTGGTACTTTGCACAGGTGTTCCATGATAGGAACCCATGTGATCTGTCCTCCAAGATGAATGAATACATGAGATCACCTTTTGGGATGGGTTTCTTAGACTTGGTTCTTTTCGACTTCGATTTCTTGGGGGGTTTTTTCCCGTCTTCTGGAGTTTCCCTGCTCTTGTTTTGGACATCATGGTCGCTGTTGACTGTTTGAGTGTGGACATGTTCACGGTCAACCCCCTCAGAGGGAGCATGTTCACTTTTGGCTTCCTGAGGGGGAGCGTGATGCACGGCCTCTGAGCCAATTGCAAGACCACCGAGGCTCACATCGTCACTTGGGTGTTCTGCCTCTTTTTCAATCATTTCATCAATAAATGCGAGTGCTTCCCTGGCTCGGGTCGACGCGATGGTAGGAACGCTCCTCTTAAGCGCTAGTTCATGCAATGTGTTCATGGGAATGTAGATATTCAAATGGACCTTTTCGTCTTTATCCGAGACACGGGAGCGGAAATGCTCCTTATCAAACCACCTCTTGATGTTGCCTAATCCTAGCGTGAAGGCCGAGTGATCCAAGATGAAATTTGCTTCTCTGCTGTTAGGCTGCTGCTGCATGATCGGGGCTCTGTCGGAGAAATCATCCTCAATGACCGGCGCCGGTTTGATTTGCTCCTCCATTTGTATCGGGAAAGCCGGGTTAAGAGCTCGAGAAAGCCTGGGCACAGTTCTCGGGAAATCCTGGTGAAGTCCTCGTAGAAAGTGGAGACCGTGGTGCGTGCGCAAGATGTGACGTGCACACCCTCAACGTTGCATCCGGAGGGCCTACGAAATGGGTCTCATGCAGAGAGAGGCTCCAAAGCCCCATTTACACCCACGAAAGCCTATCGTAGTGAGGGAGTCAACCTTTGGGACGCCGCCTTACTGATGGGGTCAGCCATTTGAATGCCAACCTACTGGGGAAATCAACCATTTGGACGCCAAGTTTGTAGCAGAATATGAGGGCTGGGCTCATACTGTGGAATCACCTTATACTCTTGCGCCATATCACGCATGGTGAAATGTCTACTAGCATGCCCTCGGGTCTGCTAATATGGTCTACAAGTTGTGGGCTTGATTACAATACAGACACTAAGATGTTAGTTATGGTTGACCTTAGCAATGCTCACGGATCAGATAATTATTAAAGGTTGAATTCATCGAGCGGTGAAGCCCTAACATTAGAGATGCCAGAAAAACATATAGGTGATTCATCAGGTGAGTTGAGCTCAAAAACATACATTTGGTTGGGGAGGCAATGTAAACTGTGCTGAAGCAAAAGAGTAGAGAGCTAACTAACTAGAAAAATTTTCCTCGCTTTATTTTGCGTGCGGGCGAAGATGCACGGGGGCGCGGGGCATAAGCTCACCATTAGGGCTTTGGGCTTCTCAGAACAGAATGGTGAAACCGGTTCCGATGCTTCCTTCCTCAGCGTCGTTGCCGTGGAGAGCCTTTCCGAAATTGAGGCCAACCTTTTGAGCGATATCCTTGAGGACTTCTTTGTCGTTGGGGTTAAGTGCCTGGATATCCTGCTCCAATTGTTTCACCAACTGGTAATTCTCCTCCAAATCGGTGTTGTAGATCTTCTGCTTCGTAATGAGAGCGGACCTAAACTCCCTGAACTTAGACTCTTGTGCTTTTATAGCCTCATCCATGTGGCTGCGTGCTTCTTGCTCTAGCTTCTCATCCTCGCCCGAGTACTTCTCGATTTGCACAATATCATCAAAGACCAAATTCTTCTTGTATAGTAAATACGAGGCCATCCCGTCCTCTTCATTGTTGTGGATAGCCAAGCCTCCATCCTTGTTACTGTTTGATCCCAAGAGCAGTTTCAAAAATCCCCGACGGTAATTGACATAGTGGGTCTCCATTGCACTCATCAAATCAAGCAAATGCTCAGACATAAGAAGCTCTCGGATATGCACAAAGTCGCAGTGCTCTGGGTTCTCAATCTCCACCATACCCCAACCGTACTTCCTAGCCCGGACCAAGTTGCCATCCGGATTCTTATAAAGAACATTCGACCCGATGATGGCGTACGGCGAGTGGGCCTTGATCTTCTCAATGGCAAAGCTGTCGGTGAGGTGCTTGCACACTTCGATACTGTTATGCTTCAAGGTCTCATTGATGATATTCTTAAAATTTTGCAACTCGTCTCGATTCAAGGTGTCACTTCTGGCTACCACGGGAATGAGACTGACTCGTTTCGAAATCTCCTTCATTGCCTCGATATCTAAGGAGCTCAACTGCGTGTTGGTGGGCGAAATGAAGTAAATGCACACATGAACACGATTGTCCTTGAGCTTTTCACGTAGAGGCTGCTCCTCTTGGACAAGATAGGAGCGGTAATTGTACTCGATGTACTTCACAATTGGTAGCCATGTGTACTGGTTATCAATATTGGCCCCAAAGTCAGGCATGTCCACCACACTCAAATTCATGTCCACATGCTCCTCCTGCAAAAAAAACTGTCTATTTCTGACTTGCATGGGCTCACATGGAGTCTTGTCGTCTTCCAAGTCCTCGCCAATAAGAGAGTTAAGAAACGTGGTCTTTCCAGTTCCTCTGCAGCCGGCGAGAATCATGGTGAAATGAACCCCTTTCCTTTTACAGCTAAGCTCTTTTTGAAGCGGAAGCTGAGAAAGGCCGACTTTACTAATCATGTTTCTCAGCTGGGGGATCTTATCCACAACCACCTTCCGTTTGTGGGGTGATTTCAGAGCCGTTGAGATGGACTGGTTTAGGGCCGGCTGCTCGGAAGAGTCTTTTTGCACAAGAGACCTCGAGATGTTCGGCGAAGAGGCCAAGGAACTGGGCTTTGAAGGCAGCTGAGAGTTGGACTCTGACGGAGACATGTTTCCTTCTTAGTTAAGGGGGCTAAACTAGAAGAGCAAAGAAGTTGGGAGTTTGCAAGGGAACAAAAAGCGGTGGACTTATATACACCGGAGCCCGCTCTCAAAACGTGTGGGCTCGTGCACAAACGTGTGTGCATGAGATATGACTGCAAAAGCTAACTTCGCAATCTATGCTCTCTCGCGCGCGAGCCTCAAAGCACAGTTGGGCCCCATTCCAGTAACAAAAGACTTCAGTGCGGGTGAAGAGAGGACGGTCAATGCGGTATTACCTTTGGGGGAAATGCAGTGGAATTGCTGTTAGTCTTTTAAAAATGGTGGCAGATGGCGGTAGATTGGTAAAGCGTTGCTGAATGAAAGGAAAAGAAGTGCGAATGACCGAGTGATGAGAGTGTGAATGTCCAATGAACGCATGAAAGAACGCCGGGCCATCTGAAAACATGCCAGAATGTGGATACACGCCTTCAAATGTATTCTATCTTGAAAATTTTGCAAGGCTTTCAAGGACTAAATGGTTTGGGAAAGATATACCTCATGTTAGTATCATGGAGCTATCCGTATGCGCTACTATGAAGTGAAAGGTGAGTGAAAAAAGTCACTGACGCATTCACAACAATTGCGACAGAATTGTTGACATGAATCCTTCTCTTAGGCTTCGAAGATTCTGTCTTCATCGATGATTACCCCGCCACAGCCCAGATTCCCCTCAGAATGCCCACTGCTCAAGTCAATACCTGGCGATGGCCATCCGTCGCCGTTCTGGGAAGTAGCAGAAAGTCTAGTATAGCAAGCTCCGTTGATGGTGTGTAAAGTTGCTATGTCGAGTTGTGGCGTAAAATTGTTTTCAAGTCGTTGCAATTATTTTCAAGTCGTTGCAATTATTTTCAAGTCGTTGCAATTATTTTCAAGTCGTTGCAATTGTTTTCAAGTCGTTGCAATTGTTGTCGAGTTGTTGCGTAAAATTGTAGTCAAGTTGTTGTGTAAAGTTGCCGTGATTTGCGGATATGAAGGGGCGGCTGGCCTCGGGAGGAATAGGTGGCCGTGAGCGATAGTGTGCGCCGTTCTCATGGTAGTGTGTAGTGTCTGTAGTGCAGACCCTGGAGATTCCAGATTGTGTGAGGTGCGTCTTCTATCTCGGTTGCGCCTCGTTCCGCTTTCTTGGAAAAGTACTGGCTTGGGGCACGCATGCCTGAGCTTCCGTTGAGCACGCCTCTCGTTGGTCATTGGCGGTCAGCCGCCGCGGCGGTGCATGCACGAGCTGCCGCCTTGCTCTCCGCAAAGCCTCTCAGTTGGGAGGCTTTTTGTCCCTCGTGCATTGCGACTATACGTCCTTCCTATTTCGGGCTCGGTGTAAACATTGCATCTTGGGCTTAGCTTGATATTATTTTAATCGACCACTTGCCTGCAATATACTCCACTGCGATTCCAACGACTACTCGGACCGGACGCTGTACTTTTTGGTAATTTCCGCTGCTTTAGGTTGGCCAATTTAGCTCCTTAGGACTCTCGTCTCGACCCCTCCTCGTGACTGCAATCGACTTGGCTCCGCAACCTCCTGACAAGTCAAGCCCCTCAACCCAAAAAGCCGCCGCTTAAACTTACTTGCACTTTTTCTCGTGCCTTGAACTCGTTTCTCTCTGGCTCCCGACACCTTTCTTTCCTCCAAGCCGATGCCCGACGCCCGTTTTGGCCGTCACCTTCGTCCAATACCGACATCTTTACAAAGTCACGCTGCTGCAAAGTCTACTTCCCCAGTGAGACGAAGTACCCCTCATGAAGAACGCCCTCGTTCCAAGTCTTTTTCTCCAGTCAAGAAAAGCCCCACAACCCATGGCTTATCAAGTCACCTTGCAAATGAAAAGGAGTCGGACAATAATGCTCCCACTGCGGCAATGAGCAGAGAGCAGCTTATGCTCTTGTCTGAAACCCCGCTTTCTGACACTCTACACTTCTCCAGAAGCGGCTACGCCATTCCGATTCCTTTCAAGTTGCAAATGCCTCCAAAGCTTGCACCTCCTCCTTCGGGCGATACCAAATCCTCTTCAAATGTGCTCTCTGGCCGTCCTATCCTCATATTCAATGGCACTGGATACGAATCAATGAACTGCAATGCTTCTTCTCACCAAGGATTTAAGTCTGCTTCACCCGGGAAACCTCCTTCAACGGTCACGAACAACAAAAAAGTGGCTCGCTTTGTACAGCAAAATAGCTTCATTCCGCCGGATCAGCTCAGTTTGATTGAGGAAAAATCAGTTGGAGGCGGTTCGAGGGTATCCAGTGCAAATGCTAAAACGCTTCCTTCCTTACCTGATGACGAGGCAGGTACAGACAGGCTACTGTCCACTGGAAAAACGAGTCCAAATAGACGAAACTTCCACTCGTTGGGTCTTATAAACAAAGCGGGAAACCAAAGAGGGCTGATGATTTCAAGAGACGAAAGTATCAATAAGCCGCAGCCCCCACCACGAACGGTCAGCTCTTCTTTAGTGGACTACGAACATGCTTTTGACCTTCCAGAAGGTAGCGACATTCAGAGTCCTCAAGGCAAGCAACCCGACAGCAACATTCCCCCATCCGCAACAATTCGCCACAATATGTGCATGGCACCATCTGAGCTCAAAATCGGAAAGAGGACCTTCTCAGATGAGTCGTGCGTGTCATCTGTTAGCTCTCTCAGTTCGATTGGAGACCTTCTCAATTTCAGCCATGCTTACATGCTGATGCCCGATGAGAACGGAGAAATTCGCGTCACAAGTGATGTGATGAATTACCTCGAGACTGGTAAATTAAGTCGGCATGGTTCTTTGAAGGCCCCGGGCCCACCCCGGTCCATTCCAGACCATGGTGATGGTCAAATCTTCAATTCAAGTACGTCTCACTCGGTTGAATCCCTGCCACCGCCAAAGCGTATGGAACGAACTGAAAGAGTATCGCAATCTTTTTCTGAACCAAAGATTCCAGAAATTCCAGAACATTCTCAAATGACGATATCTCACCCTACTCAAATGATTCCTCGACAGGGGGCACCTAAGGTCAATTCACCAATCGAGGATGGTCCCATTGAACCACTTGTGTTGCATAACAAAATGAACAGGAGCGCTGAAAATACGCTTTTGGGCCAAGAAACCCCTTCACGAGTACAGAGCCCGTCTGCAGACTACAATAATGGAGCAGGGACTGGTTTCAACTTCCCGAACAACTCATCTAATGCAACTAACGACGATAAGGCGAGGAAAAGAGCACATAACCAAAGAGCTTATAGAAAGAGTATGTCATTATCAAGTCACTTTTCTGACGGTCAAATTGAAATCCCGGAGATACTCGAGGACATGTTCCATGCAAATAAAAAGACAACTGTCAATGATGAAGCTTTAAAAGTACCATCTTCAGCAGCCGCTTATCGTCTCAAGGGTCATTCCGGCGAAGCATCATTTGATTCTGATAGCGAGGGTTCATTCAATACTCAATTCCAAGCTATGCAAGCTAAGCAGGCATCAAAATCCCCAAGCATTACAGACAGGAAGCCTCATGATGAACTCCTAGCTAATTCTAATCCTCTTAAGAACTCACATTCAAGACATCGGTCCATGTATAACATCGATTTTGGTCAGAATGATATTCTCAACGTGCTGCATTCAAAAGCACGCCCAATGTCTATGAATTTTGATCCCAGTGAAGTCGCAGATATAAGCAAACGGCTTGGTTCGTTGGTTTTACCGGATGATAAGAGAATCAAGATTCAAGCAGCTGCATCAGGGCCAAAGTTCAAAACCCCAATCAAGATTAACAGTTCAAAACTGGTAGTGTCTCCTTCAAGGTATACCCAAGCTAAACCTTCGCAATTGTCGCATAAAGAGGAACAGTTGAATATCAAGGTTGCAGAGGCCCCAAAGAAAGTTCGCTACCCTGTTGACTTTAAGGATAAAGCCTCAAAAACACAATCTCCTCATGGAAGGAGGTCCAGTTATTTTCACGAGGTTAGTCCCAAAAAATATCCAGTACCTCGCAATTACAACTCGCCTCTGAAATCAGATGTTGCTTCCAGCTACAATTCAAGCAGAACGGGACAGTATACAGAAAGTACTGCGCCCACCGACAATGGCAGCGTTGTCATCGACTTGACCAAAGAGAGTTATGATATTTGCATGGTGAACAGAAAAGATTCGACAACGTCATACAAATCAGTTATTGAAAACACGAGTGACGGCAAGAAAGTGGAGATTGTTCTAGTGGACGAGGATGATGACGCAATGAACCAATCCTATGAGCGGGACGATCTCCTGAGCATTTACTCGCATTACATAACTGGATGGGATGATCTAAGTTTCAGGCAAAAAGATCGCTTCCCCGAATCCCCATCATTTCGGCACAGAGACCATCCGACGCCAATTCTACAACAAACCTCCAGACTCCCATTACGGAATGAGGTGCCAAAGTTTAATGTGAAGGAGTTGCTGAAGACGAATTTGAAGCAACTCGATGGTTCGGACCGGAAGAATAGCAATGGTTCCATGGAGTCGGAAGGGCTGGCCAATAGTTGGATGCCTTCTGAATCTAACTTCCGTGTGAAAACAAATCATACTCAATCCGAGCAATGGAATGAACGGCCAGAGCGCGTCATACCGAAAGCAAAAGGTTTCTTACGCGAGCAACCTTCGGAGACGGAGAAAGTTGCTGTGAGGCAAAAAGCTCATGAGCCTGCGATGGTGAGGCATTCTAATCACTTTGATTATCATGCAAATGGAAACTACGACTTCAACTCATTTATGCTTCAGACAAGAAACTGAGAAGTAATTAATATGTGATTAATGGCATGATATAGAGGCAAATTTTCTCGTAGTTAGCCAAGATGCGGGTGCGCTTCGCTTATCAGGTGTAATCCGAAGTCTTTCGACAAGGAAACACTAGTAAGGCTTGCACGACTTTTGATTGGCAAAGGGGTTTCCTGCTTTTGATATTTCAGGTCGTCATCTGACTCGTGGAACTCTTCATCGTCAATGGAGTGGAGCGACGACCGAATCGAGCCAATTTTGGAGCCAATCTTGCTCTTGGAAGCCCTGTTGTACTCTGCGTGATCCAGACTATTCGTCTTGTAAAATGTGACGGTCCTATTAGACAACTGGAGCTTATTGTTTTGCACGTTGAAATCATGAACCACTTTCTGAGGTCTATTCTTGTATGAGTTGGAGCGCAAAAAGGCACGAGTGTCATCAGAGTCGGTAACCAACGATTCAGTGAAGTCATAATCTTCTGGGAGCTGGTTGATCTCGTCGAGGATATCTTGGCTCAATTGTAATGCATGTCCCTCCAGACTTCTGTCGAAACCTAGAGAAGAGTTACAATCAGAACTTCCGTCATTGCTGTACCATGAATAGCGTTTTCTGCTTTTCGAGTCTGCAGACTGATTGAGCCCCAGTAGTTTGGGCTTTTCTCCATCCTGGGAAGGTTGTTCATCTTCTTTTATCACTTCTGGATGACTTTCGAGGGATTGAAGAGTACTCATCATGTCGGCAATGGACTTTCTCACATCTTTCTTTGTTACCTTGATGGCAGATTCTTCTGGCTCTTTCTGAAGATTATTGTCGAGACGAGAAAGGGTGTTCATCATATCAATTAAGGACTTTCTTATTTGTCTTTTTCTCGCAGGGTCCTCATGCTTTTTGGCCGAGCTTAGACCCGGCAGTGCATGTTCAGTCTCGGGGTTCAGTTCCTTGACTTCGGCACCAATCACTTTATCTGACTCCGATTCCATCGACACTGGGCCCAGGCCTTGAATTGGGACTCTTGGTGACAATCCCTCTGTCTCGCCATCGATTCTCAAAAGGGTTTCCATCATCTTAAGTATAGATAATCTGTTGTTAGCCTTGCCTTTTGTATTTTGCTCTTCTTGGGCCCCACCAAAGTTTATGCCAAGACCCACACTAGGCTCAGCCATTTCACTTTCTCCATCACTTTCTGGGCTGCTTACAGCCATGCTCATGTCGTTGTCAAACCCCCTGGAATGGTGAGATGAAGAATTTAATTCAGAATCATGACTTGGGTTTTTGCTGGAGGCTAAAGGCTCATTGAGCGAGGTGGCTATATCCAGACCACTCAGCTTCTCTCTATCTAGATACGAGTCAATGAAATCATCGTCATATCCTGGAGACTTAGCCCCGCTTTCAAAATATGCCAGTGCGTCGGTATTAATGGTTGCGGACCCTGGTATTCCCTCAGCAGAGAGATAATTCGTTTCCGAATTGGGATGGATACTATCTGCTGTTGAATCCACATTTATGGAGATAGTATCCTGTTGACAAATCGCATCGACTTCTGAATTTGTATCATCAAAAGAATCTCCTCCGAAATCTAGAGCAGCTGGAAGCGCCTCCTCAGAGAGAAAATCGTTGTAGCGATTCGAAGATTCGGGGTTGTCTTCGTCAAAGTTCTCGCCGTAAGCTTCATCGTCATCACTCATTCCGTTGTTCTCAAAGTCGTAATCGGACATCGCGCCGTCCTCGAATCCCATGTCATCCACATTGAAGTAGCCTTCTGCAGATGCCGAGTTGGGCGCAGTTTCAGACTTGGTTTTGTAGTATTTGACTGAGGTGTTCCTGCCACCCCTGACTCCTTTCTCAAATGAGAAATTTGATGAGCAATCCGATTGCTCCTGGTCCTCAACAGGACTTGAATCTGAACTGAAATATTGAATAGCAACCGGAGTAGCCACTTCTCGGACAGCTAAAATGGGCATGTCATTTGAATTTGGGGCCGTCGGATCCACTACATCCAAATGAAGTTTGACTGATGCTTTGCGTGGAGTCGCGTATTGTAGCACTGGCTTGGATGATTGCCTTGTATCTGGCAGAGAGGAGCTGACAGGAGAGCTGGAATTGGTGCGACCGAATGATTTTTCGCCCAAGGTGTCCCGAAGTTCAGCAAGGTTTGTGGCTGGTGAATAATCTCCGGGATATTCCTTTCTTCCTTTTGGAGGCTCAAAGTCGCCGCTCAAGACATTATCCAAGGCATCGCTGGCCGACATAAGATTGGTCTGTTTTGAGTGATGGCCAAACATCTTTTTGATTGGAGTAAGAAGCTTTTTCGGCGAGCTGACGGAGCTCGATTGGTCCGATATGACGTTTTTGGGAGGGGTCATGGAATTTGGATTCGAATGCGCAGTAGGGGGCAGATTCAACTTGGACGACGAAGGCACTTTGTTGAGCCGAGACTGTGGCTTGCGCATAGTCAAGTCTGCTGGCGGACTCAACTCGTGGAAAGAAGAATCGCTTTTTCTTCGGGATTTGATTATGGACCTCATGGCAGACCAAGCTTTGCTTTAAGGTCAGGGGTTCGTTCTGCCCCAGTAGTACTATGAATGCAGTAAGACGTTCAGGAGGAAAAGAATCAAATGGAGCACTTGGTTCTGGAAGCTTTGCAAGGAGGGGTGCACTATGAAGTGCTAATGAGTGGGTTATGGAGTGCTAATGAGTGGGTTATGGAGTGCTAAGGAGTGTGTTATGGAGTGCTGAGGAGTGTTATGGAGTAATGTAGGTCTTTAATTAGTCGCGAAAGTTCCAGTAGCCGCCCGCTAGGATGGTAGAGTATACGTAACAGTGACGGCAAGGGTAGTTTCAATTTGTGTGTTCAGCAAGACGAGTCGGAGATCTCTAGATCCGAGAGGACTTTGGGACGCCAAAGGGTAGTTTACGTGAGAGTGAAGGGCCCAATTAGCCGCAGTGCATAGGGTCACTCAAACGCGTTTAACCTGACCTAAGAGGACCTTGGTATGGTTCCGGCATACCGGGCCCGATAATTACTCCATATCCCTAGACGGGGTTTCTGCACCTGACGTTTCTCTTAAGATATGAAGAAACGCTCCATCTAGTGCAAAACGTGCCAGGCATTTAACCTGAGACACCATTTGTTGTCGCACATTGTACAGGTGGTCGCACATCGCAGGTGTATTCTTAGAAGCATTCTCGAAACTTGTCCACGTGACCAAACATCGGGACAAGATATGGAAGGTGAACTGTTTGATCGACAGCACAAGTGGCTTCATGAGGAATGCATCTTGCAGAGCTCCCGAGAGGTCTCGGAATTCTTGACTTGCCTCGGAAAGTATTTGGCCAACAGCAGATACGCCTTATGGATTGTGGCTACAGAACTGAATGGGTGTCAGTGGTGCTCATAATAAAGCTGGCCCAGCACAAGCCGTGGGGTTGTGATGGGGCGGGAGCGCGACCACTCTAGAAGAGGACGACAAGTGGGCCGCGGTGTCAGGGCTTGAACCCTCACCTCATCGTCTGCACGTGACCCGCGCGCTGCCACCGCAGACTGCCAAACCACCAGCCTGCATAAGCCCTCGCGAAAAATCTTCCCTCACTAGTCAAAAAATTTTCGAGTTTCTTTCTCACTGCCAGAACTGCTCAACGTCAATACATAGAATTCATCATGTTGATTCCTAAAGAAGACAGAAAGAAGATTCACCAGTACCTCTTCCAAGGTATGTAAACTCCAGGGTTATCATGGCCATCCATGTCGATATGCGTTACTATCTACAGATTCAGGTCCATCGGTGTCGGCGAGTTAAAGGAGCCTCATGAAAGCCACTTGTCACCATTTCCACCTCCAAAACCGCTACAGCGTTATTAATCAATCGGTCTTGGCCATCTTCGTGACTTGATCTTATCCATATTCCTTTTTTTACTACCTGACATGTCCTGCCCGTGACCCATTAACATCATTTGAGGGGTCGAACCATATACTAACATACTAGAGGGTGTCGTTGTCGCTAAGAAGGACTTCAACCAGCCAACCCACGAGGAGATTGAGACCAGAAACTTGTACGTCATCAAGGCTTTGCAGTCCTTGACCTCCAAAGGTTACGTCAACACTCAGTTCTCGTGGCAATACTACTACTACACCTTGACCGATGAGGGCGTGGACTACCTTAGACAGGAGTTGAACATCCCAGAGGGAATCTTGCCAATGACCAGATTGAAGGGTGCTCCAGCTGAGAGACAAAGACCAATGTCTAGAGGTCCTCCAAGAAAGTTCGGTGGTGAATCTTCTTACAGAAGAAGAGCCAGAGATTAAGCTATGACCGCTTACATCATAATAGTTTAATTTTGAGTGTATACTTCCCCTCTTGAATAAAGAACATATCGAAAAGAACCAATGTCGGAAATTGGTGCATTATCTGGCCGGTTGCATTGCCAGCGCAGTACTGCGGCAGTAGAATGTTCAGCCTGCTACTTATTTCGGGCTCCAGTCTTCGCGCACAATCCATCCGCGCATATGTTCAGTTCCCTCGCGCAGGCCACGCCCACAGAGGTAATGTGCTACGCCCACAGAGGTACCTTGAGTGTGATCGTGACTGGGCCTCGCGAACTCAAACACTCCCCAGCCCAGAACTGTTTTGCCATGGGTGACCCAGGCCCCCTAGAAGTGTATGAAGGCACGCTAGTAGGTGCCGCCCATTGCGCCTTTTTTTTCCTCACTCGTGATTATTTAATTGCGTGCAACACGTCCCCTGCCCACGTTCTCAGGCGAGATGCTAAGTATTACCTCTTTGGGTGTACTCCTTCGGTGCTGGCACCGGACGCGTGCTCTGAAGCTGGGCCAGGGAACCGAAAAGCGGCCGGCTTGCACCGTGCACTTTTGGGGCATTCCGTGTGCACTCTCATATCGCCCTTTCGGGAGATTGTTATTCTTCTTGCCTGTATATATCCTGCTTGGGCAGTCCCGTTTTTTCTCCCGATACTGCAAGCGAGAATCAAAAATAGAGCTCGCCTGCATACGTCGCCCTCGCAAAGCCGCTCCCAGTGTGGTTCTACTCGACACTTTTTCCATCTTCACCAACTCTCACATCTACTCCACATCTATTCCACATAAACGCACTATATAATGCGGCCCGATGAATTGCCCGTCTACCCGACCCCTCAGCAAGCAACATACACCGCGTCCGCCCACTCTTCGTCTCCTCAGCAAAGAAGAACTCAGAAGCACTCCCAAAACTTGGGCTCGACCCCTCCTCTGCAAAACGTCTACGGCTCCCAGCCTCTGAGCGCTTACAACTATGGCAATATCCCTCCCCAAAACCACTATTCGCTGCCCCATCAGGCGTCGTCGGCATCCTTACACCATCATCTGCCCCCGAACCAATATTACCAGCCACCGGCGACGGCGCCGCCGCAGCAACACCAACCACCGCAACAACAGCAACAGCAGCAGCAGCAACACCACCATCAGTCGCGTATACCTTCACTGAATCTGCAATACCTGAACAATTACCAAGGATCCTCTCACGGCCAACAGTATCAATATCCCCCTCAGTCCACTAACCAGCCCCAATATTACCAGAATTCACCCCAGTATCAAAGCACATCTCCGAACCCACAGTATGGTTCCACTCTGACTGTCAACAGTGTCCCCCATCAGCAACAACCGCAACCACTGCATCAAATACCTCAACAGGGCGCTAGATTTGACTCGTCCTCGCACCCACCTCAAGTTTCTACTCATCCGTCAGGATCTTCGTCCCATCCTCGCCACCATCCCGCCAAAAAGCCGCCGTCGGGAAACTCGATGTCGAAAGAATCATTGGCAGAGCAAACAAAGCTCGCAAATAAGCAACGGCTCGAGGCAGACCTAAGAGCTACGTTTGACAAGGTCGATACAGACAGGTCCGGCCGTATTTCTCCTGCCGAACTATCAGCAGCACTCATCAACTTTGATAATACCGGATTTCAAATTTCAACGGTCCGACTCATGATTAAGTTGTTCACCAGCAAGAACTCCAGTGCGGCTGCGGGTTTGGACTTTGAGCAGTTTGTATCACTATGGAAGTACCTCACCGCTTACAAAAAACTATTTGTTGCAGCAGATGTCAACAAGTCCGGGGACATCTCGTTTGGCGAGTTCCAGCGAATTATAGAGCAGATTGGGTACAAGCTTAACGTGGACTTGGTGCTCTTTTTGTTTCTGAAATTCTCCAACAAAGAGGCTTTAGATAACGGGTCCATTGCGGTGGGAAAGCTCAAGTTCGATTCTTTCATTGAGCTCTTGGTCTACCTACGGAAACTTACTGATATCTTCAAGCAATATGACAAGGAGTTGACGGGTGTGGCTACTATAGACTACCTGGATTTCTTGTTCGAGATCAGTAATTTGACATAATCAGCACCGAAAGATATTTCCCATCCTGATATTTCCCAATTTATGTTTTATTTACCTCCTAATCTTGTATAATTATGATAAGGCAGTAGAGCGTATGATGACTCAATTTAGGTCGCGCTTCATCAAGCCGCGTGATTCCATACCGCCCAAGACTTTCCTTTCACACCAACAACTACATGATCGCCAGAGTACAGCCCACAAGGCTAAGGCCGCTTCTAAGAACATGTCCCAGGCCGTCAATCTTTGCTAGCAAGAGATTCAACACCAGCATCAAGGAAAAATTTTCGGACCTCTCCGAAGCGGATTTCACCTCCACGGGCGAAGTCAACTATTTGAAGTTGATTCTCACATCCAGAGTGTACGATGTCGTGGAGGAATCGGGCTCCCCTTTAACTCAAGCAGTCAACTTGTCACACAAGTGCAATGCCAAAATATATCTTAAACGGGAGGATCTTTTACCGGTGTTTTCTTTTAAGTTACGCGGGGCATACAACATGATCGCTAAATTGCACTCCAAAACGCCCTTGAATGGCGTGATTGCCTGTTCTGCCGGGAACCATGCTCAAGGAGTTGCGTATTCTGCAGCCAAGTTGAAGATCCCCTCCACCATCGTCATGCCCACGGCGACTCCTTCCATCAAGTATAACAATGTCAGCAGGATGGGCTCTCAGGTTGTCCTATACGGTGAAGACTTTGATGCTGCAAAGCAAGAATGTGCCCGGTTGGGGGGCTTGAACAACTTGACGGACATCCCTCCGTTCGATCACCCCTACGTGATTGCAGGTCAGGGAACTTTGGCTTTGGAATTGACGAGACAAATCATCTTAGACGACTTGGATGCAGTCTTTCTCCCCGTGGGTGGTGGAGGCTTGATAGCAGGTGTGGGTGCCTACTTGAAGCAGGTTGCTCCTCATGTCAAGATCATTGGTGTTGAGACTTTTGATGCAGACGCTTTGTATCAGTCCTTGAATGAGAGTAAGAGAGTCACGCTTGACAGTGTTGGTGTTTTTGCTGACGGCACGGCGGTCAGGATTTTGGGTTCTGAGACCTGGAGGCTTTGCCAGAAGTATGTGGACCACGTTGTGAGAGTGAACACCGACGAAGTGTGTGCTGCAATCAAAGACATTTTTGAAGACACCCGGCTGATTGTGGAGCCTTCGGGTGCTCTCGGTGTCGCCGGCATGAAGAGATACATCCAAGAGACCCAAATCGACCACCGTAACAAGTCATACATTCCTGTGTTATCCGGGGCCAACATGAATTTCGATCGCTTGAGGTTTGTTAGTGAGAGAGCCGTTTTGGGTGAAGGAAAGGAAGTCTCTTTCGTGGTGACCATTCCAGAAAAGCCAGGGGAGTTCGCCAATTTGCAGAATATCATCCACCCTCGCGCCATCACTGAGTTCTCTTACAGGTACAATAACTCTGAATGGGCTAACATTTACGTGTCCTTCAATGTCCTTAACAAGAACAAAGAGGTGCCAACAATCATAGAGACGATGCGTAATGACGAGCATAAGTACGAGGTTGTTGACATCTCCGAAAACGAGCTTGCCAAAACTCACGGCCGCTACTTGGTGGGAGGGAAGTGCAGCTCCACCAGCATCACCAATAGAGAGAGGCTCTTCCGGTTTGAGTTCCCGGAAAGACCTGGCGCCTTGACCAAATTCCTACAGCAACTAAAGAGCAATTGGGACATCACGTTGTTCAACTATAGAAATCACGGCAATGACGTCGGAAAGATCTTGTGTGGTTTTGTGATTCCAAAGGAGTCTAGCGAGGCGGAGTTTTATAGCTTTTTGGACAACTTGGGCTACAAGTACGTGGATGAGACAGAGAACATTGTCTATGAGAAGCTATTGAAATAGCCTTCTAAAATAGAACTCAAACAAGGTCAAAGAATTGTTCGAAAGGAATTCGGTATTTCTGAAAAAAACGACAGGACCAATACTTGTTTATAAGAAATTCAATATTTTACAAGAGTACGACAGGGCAGTGTAACGTTGTATATGTACAAGTAGATTATTTATGATCCCGCTGTGACGAGTACTACTCAGCACGACGCAAGAAGGCTTGGTAGGCCTCATTGTTAATATTCACTCTGCCGGTGGCTTTCATCTGCCTTTTTCCTTCCTTTTGTCTCTCAAGAAGCTTCTTTCTTCTTGAAATATCCGCGGCGTGAAGTCTTTGGGTCACGTCTTTTCTCTTGGCTTTGATTGTCTCTCGGGCAATAACCTTATTGTTTACTCGAGCTTGAATTGCCACCTCAAAAAGCTGCGACTTCAAGTACTCCTTGAATTTGGTCACATATTCTCGTCCACGGGTCTGTACTTGCGACCTATGCATCACCTGTGACAAGGCGTCTTGAGCTTCTCCGCTCACACAGAGCTCCAACTTGACAATGTCAGACTTTTTGTAGCCCGAGTCCTCGTAGTCCAAAGACGCGTAACCCTTAGTAGCTCCCTTTAATTTCCCGAAAAAGTCCTCCACAAGCTGGGCCATGGGAAGCTCGTAGCGGAGGAGCACCTGCCCTGTGGTAAGGTATTCGATCCCTTGCTGGATTCCTCTGTTGCCGTCACAAAGAGACATGACACTACCGGTGTATTCGTCTGGAATTGTCATAATTGCATTCACGTATGGCTCCATGAACATTTCAATGTTGTGGGCCCGAAGGTCTGCTCCAGGGAAATCGTCTGGATTTGTGATGATCTTTTCGGAGCCATCCTTGTGCACGATTTTGTAGGGAACAGTCGGAGCAGTTAGAATTATCTTGGCACCGTACTCATTTTCCAAGCGTTCCTTGAAAACGGATGCATGCAAGGAACCCAAAAACCCCAATCTCCACCCGAGGCCCAACGCGTTGGAAGTCTCTTTTTCTAAAGTCACCGAGCGGTCATTCAAAACCAAATGCTCCATGTGGTCGTTCATGACCTTAAACTCACCTCCATCTGCAGGGAAGGCCCCCACAAACACCATGGGCTTGGGCTCTTCGAATCCAGGGAGAGGCGCAAGGCCCTCATGATGGTTATTTTGAAAGAACGTGTCTCCTATCATGGCCTCTCTAGGGTTCTTCATGCCCGGAATGATGTATGCTACTTGCCCTGCTCTGACCACGCTCATGGGCGTTTTATCTGGATACATCACCCCCACTTCTTTGACGTCGTATTTTTTTCTCGAATGAGCCGATAGTAGCTTCATTCCTTTCTTGATCTTGCCATCCTTGACGTAAACTAGCATAACAACCCCAACATAAGGATCATGCCAGGAATCCACTAATAAGGCCTTCAATGGATTGGATGGGTCTCCCATGGGTGCAGGTATATCCTTGATAATCTTAGGTATAATTGTTTCGACGTTGAGGCCAGTCTTGGCGCTAACAGGCAAGCAGTCCTCTCTGTCTAGCTCGAATGTAGACTCCACTTGATCCATAGCCTTGGGGATATCTGCCGCGTCGAGGTCAATCTTATTGATTATGGGAATGAGCTTGAGCCCCATACTGTATGCAAGGTAGAAGTTGGCCACAGTCTGGGCTTGTACCCCCTGCGAAGCATCCACTAGTAATAACGCACCGCCACAGGAGGCGTAGGACCTAGACACCTCTGCCCGGAAATCCACGTGACCTGGGGTATCGACCAAATGTAGAAGGTAGTCTTCCTTGGTATCAGGATCTTGATAGAACATGCTGCACGTCTGTGCCTTGACAGTGATCCCTCTTTCTCTCTCGACGTCTAGCTTATCTAAAACTTGCTTGTTGGCGTCACCAGGCTGTATAACACCTGTGAGTTCTAGTAGACGATCTGATAGAGTCGACTTTCCATGGTCCACATGCGCAACGATACTGAAGTTGCGGTAGTTTTCAAGCGGGATCTTCGAGATGCGCTCTTCGATGGCCTTGATGTGTGACTCCTTGTCGAGGTTAATCTTCTTGTCCTGGAGGGCCACTGTTTTGGCGTTTTTGCAATGACTGGTTGTGAAAGGCTTGCTAAATATGGGGCTCATGGCCCGAATGAGCTGAGTACATGATGAACGAGACGTTGGATGTAGCGAATTCCAACAGACCAGAAGCATCTGTGTGATGGGGTGTGGTTCCGGAAACAAGAATAAAGAGCACTGAGAATTTTGTCGCGCAGTAATTGCACCCAGCATGAGCATGGGGAGCACCCAGCCTGGGGCATGGGGACCACAACTGCTCCAAGCAAACCTGACCTATGCGCAAGGAAAGTGGGGAAAAGCGGGTCATGATTGCTCATGACACGTTCCTCGGAACAGAACGTGTGTAGCAGTGGGATCTCTTACTACTTCTCGAGTACCATCGATCTAGTTACTACATCACAAAATTCGCTTCAATTCGTTTGGTCAATGATTGTAAGGCCCATACAAGAGGCACGTTTGTCTAGTAATAGCTTTGGCGGGTCACTTGTTCTCTTCTCCAAAGTTTTTAACAAAGTCCACCAAGAGTTGCGTGCTGTTCTCTGAAACTGCGTTATAAAGAGAGGCTCTAATACCACCGACGGATCTGTGGCCCTTCAACCCATTGAGATGAAGCTTGGACGCTTCATTGAGGAATTTTGCTTCCAAGTCACCCGAGGGCAAAGTGAAAACAACGTTCATATTGGACCGACTACCTTTCTTTACCGGGAGTTTGTACACGCTGGGGTAGCTCTCCAAGGCGGCATATAAAGATGAGGCTTTCTTCTCATTGATGGCTTGCATGTGCTTGAGTCCGCCTTGAGCCAACAACTTCTCAGTCACCAACTTCAAGATTTGGCATGTAAAAATGGGAATAGTGTTGTAGGCAGAGTTGTTTGCAATTACCGAAGGGAAGCTAAAGGCAATTGGGGCCAACGGGATGCCCAATGCTTTCAAATCTTCATCGGATGGCTGCTCTATCAATGACTTCTTGATGATGTAAATAGTCAAACCAGCCAAACCAACATTCTTCTGCGCACCGGCCATGATTAATCCGTACTTGCTGATGTCGATTTCTCTGGATAATATGTTGGACGACATGTCAGCTACCAACTCAACACCTTCCGGCAAATACTCAGGACCAGGAGTATCGGAGAATTCGTTTCCATGGACAGTCTCGTTGTCACAGACGTACAAGTAAGCGGTGTTCTCCTTGTCTATAGGCTTCCATTCGGAGTAAGGGGGCACGTGGTCAAATTTTGAAGCTTTGGTGTTGACAACAATGTCGGTCTCAAACCCCAACCTAGCAGCCTCCTCGGCGGTTTTCTTGGACCATGCTCCGGTTACCGCATAGGCTGCTTTGCCCTTCTTGCCGGTTCTTTTGGCATAGTTGGCCATCAAGTTGTAGGCGATTGCAGAAAAGCCAGTGGTTCCACCGCCTTGCATGAAAAAGACCTCATAGTCCTCAGGGATGCTCAAAAGTTTAGAAAAGTTGGCCTTGGTGTCGTCGATAATTTGCGTGGCTGTCTTAGACCGATGGGAGATTTCACCCACACCCAAATTCTCACCTTGGTAAGTTAACAAGTCGTAAGCAGCTTGCTTCAAGACATCGGATGGCAACAATGCTGGCCCTGCCCCGAAATAGTGAGGTTCTTCACGATCCAAAGTATCCATGGTTGAAGTAGTGTGTATGCGAGGAAGATTGCCGAATCAATTATACTCGCGACTGCGAAGTAATGAGTCAAAGCACCCTCAAGAGTCATTTCGCATCTGTTGACAAATGATGCTACGTAAGAAGCACCTGCACCTGCACGCTTGTTTCCAACCGCTTTTTGCAATGCTCAATCTTGTTAATCAGGGTCCGAATCTAGCCCCACCTCTTCTTGCCTAAGCGCACTTATGTAATATTGCACCTCGACATCCTCTGCATCGTCTAGTAAGCAACTCATCACACATGCATCGTTGTCAGCCAAAAGAAGAATGATGGTCTTGCATATGCTCACAATCCTCGCTGACATTCTCCAGTCCTTGAGTTTGACTGTAACAGACGTCTCCTCTGGTGTTTCGCCGATGGGCAAACTGTCTTGGCCATCTTGGAACGCAGCAACGCGTAAGCTATCTGAATCCAGGTCGGCAGGTGGCTTCTGTATATTGAGCGGATTGTTCCACGAAATGGTGGTGGTGTGACTCTCTGCCTCTCGCACAATAAACTTGAATTCACCGCCGCCTTTTAGGCTGGCCTGGATGGTCAATTTGTCCTGGGCCGCCGTGTTCTTGAATTTCTCGAGCCGCTTGTACGTGGCGGCGAACTCCTTGGGGAGCTTGATCATTAAATCCACATGGGGGATTTCTGGCTCGTGGAGAAGGTTGTTTTTGCCCTTTAGTATCTTGACGGGAATTCGGAATGTGTGGTTTACTGTGCTGGCGTTGTCGGTCATATCGGAGTAGTATAGGCTCAAATCGGCTACTTTGGAGCTTCCTGCGCCCTCCTTCCGCTGGAGACGAATAATGAAGTCGGTGCTATTGGCCTTCTCAAAGTTCCGGAGCGTCTGTAAAAAGAGCTCTATATTGACTTCGAGCAGGATTCGATCATCATTCAAGCTCAGGATCTCCATCTCCGTGAAAACGCTGGCCATGGGGATCTTACACCACACCTGAGGCTCTTGGGCCACGGAGCCTCGGTCCACCAGAATGACTGTGAGCTGTTGGGGGCTGAACTGAAGGACCACGAATTTCCGTAGGTTGCTGATTAGGGAAAAGCTTTTTTTGAGCACCTCCGTGCTCTGCGTTCGGAGCTTGAGCTTCATGGCAGTGTGATGCTTTTGCTGCGCGTCTCCGCATACAGCGAGGTAACATTTGCGTCAATCCACGTCACACGAGTCTTGGACCTTGTGTCCGTGGCTACAGATAATTAGCTTCCAGGCCGACTGTGCTGCCCAGACCCACTTACGTACCTTATGATGCTCTCGGTCTCAATTTCTTCCATTATCATCTTCATTTGTATTATTTTAACATCTAACCATCGCCTCTTTACACCATCACCAAACCACTGTACACTTGAGCTACCGCGTAGTCTCCGACGTCACCAAGATCCAAATGTTCCATCTGTTGGCTCTATATCTTTACCACTATTACCACAGAGTCACCTCGCAAGAATAGCTTGGCGATGAACCGTTCTTTAGGCGACGACTTTATGATCGCGCCTTTGCTGTTTCTCGCTGTCTCTGTCCAGAGTTCCTTCACATCCTCCAAGATCAAATTGCAGTGTCTGTCAAAAGCCTTGACTTTTGCAATTAGCTTGTGATTGTTCCTGCAATAAATCATCACTGCGGTTTCGTTCGTCACGGAGTCCTGGATTAGGGACATTGGGCCATGCTTGAACTCAAACTCTTCAAGCTGTTGGAGTTCAACCTCGTTGAGCTCGGATCTTTGCCGGTCTATTAGGTCTCTTTGCTGTTAGTATATATTCTACCATAATTACTCTGGATTCATTAAGTCTCTTGCATGTGTTACATACGCCATGGCTTGCGATATCTATTTTTGAGTACACCTGTGGAACGGACTGCCCTTGCACAATCACTGCGCAAGAGTATCTGTGCGCCGCACTACGGTTGCAGCCGTCCCTACATCTACAATTATACATTGTCGCGCTGGATTTGCTTCTTCCAAGCCATGAACATTATTTATTAGGCGGCATTTAACTCTTATCTTGCACCCATAAAGGTGCTGCCAATTTGCACCCTCTTTTGATAATGTTTTCTATTCTGTCTTTCAACACACGCGAGGCACAGACCACTTCTAGCGTATTAAAATCAACGTCTGCTTCCATCTTGCCCACCTGAAGATGAGCCTTATTCCCGTCGAGAACAGAAACAGCCTCACCGAACTGAGCTTTGAGCAATGTCGAGATTCTGTTAATCCGTGACTGTGGATCGCTTCTTTGGTGCATGACTCTTACCGTCAGTTCTGGCGCTACAGAGTCGTGGGGCTCCATTTTCACGGATCCGTGGGTATGTGATTTGGATGTGAGCTTCACAGATACTGGGGAAGAGTCCACAGAGTAGAGAATAGCCACAACGCTGTCCGCTAGAGAGTCAGACATGGCATTACTGTTTATCCATTCCACCACTATCGAATACCCGTTGGATTCCTTGCTTTTGTCGACAGAAACATATATTATGTCCATGATAAGACATTCCCAGTTTTCTTCGTTATCCTGAAGAATTTTGATGTAGCCGAACATCTGCTCGAGATGCCACGCTATCAATGACACTTCTGCTTGTACTTTGAGCCTAATACTAGACTTAACGACCGAAGTTGTAAGTTGCGTAAATTCATGAAGGTCTTCAAGCTGTAGTATATTAAGATCGAAATCTTTGGATATGAGAACTCCGGATAATGCTATGCCTGTGCTGATGAGTGAGCTCTCATCCTCCGTGTCTTTCTTTGTCTCTTCCTTCTGCACTTCTTCTTTCTCCTTAGAAGCATTTTCCTCCACCTCCGTATTTTTGTTATTTTCATTTTCTTCTTTCACCACGTCCATGCTGTCAGGCTCATCTTTAATCGTCGGTTCATCAATCTCACTGATCTTTTTGCTCAAGTTATGAGAGTCTATAAACTCCTTGAGATACTTGCTCTCTGTCGCAGCCAACAATCCCACAACCTTCGCAATTTTAGCTCCATGAATTCCAATAAGCAAGTTTTCGCAATTTCTTGGATTGAAAACACGGACTTCTTCGTCAGTTCCCTTTCTAGATGAGTATCTACTCAAAAGCGCAGATTTGAGTCTACCCATGGGATTACTATCACCATGCACCAAAATGATTTTTTTGGGAGCAACCTCCTCAATGAATCCAGCATTTTGTTGAAAGTCCACATGTGCAGCAAACGAGATTTCATCGACTGAAATACGGCGAGGAATACTGACATCTGGGTTGGTGATGGAAGGAATTGCGTGTGGTTCTGCGAGGATTTCCTTTGCCATTGTTCCTTCGACAGCATAACCAGTCAAAATGAGTGCGTTTTTAGGATCTGGTGCCCACCTCTCGAGTAATTGTCTCGAGACACCACTTTGAAGCATTCCTGGAGATGCCACAACAACACAAGGGCCCATATCCTGAACTTTGTCTATACCCCTAATAGATTTGATGAATTTAAGTTGAAATGGGTTGGATTTCTCCGCAGTAGAAGCAGTCAAGCGAATCTTCTCGTTCATGATGCTAGTGTAAGTCTGGTACACAGCCATACATTTTCTAGCAAGATTGGATGCATAGTAAATGTTGATATTCTGTATATCCTCATTCATTGACCAGTACTCCTCTAAGATCAATAGAAGCTCTTGCGCTCTTCCAAGAGCAAAAACAGGCATCAAAACGCGGCCGTCTTTCAAGAGAGTCGAATGGATTTTTTTCATCATTCTCGATTCTTTTTCCAATCTGGGCTCATGTGTGGCAGTTCCAAAAGTTGACTCGGTAATTAAGATATCCGGCCTTGTGGGTGGTACCTCTGCAACCTTCAAATGGCGGTCCTCCTCTCTGGAGTAGTCACCTGTAAATAAAACCTTCAACCCTCCAATCTCCAAAAAATACATACAAGCACCCAAGACATGCCCAGCATGATACGCCGTGAATCTGATTCCTTCTATTTCAATGGTGGAATGGTAATCAATAGTTTCAATCTTCTCAAAGGAGCTCATCAAGTCGTCGTCCGTGTAGAGGTTTGCAGAACCTCCACCATTTTGGTTGGAGCTGTCCATTTGACGAGCTTCATCTCCACCTCCGGCAATGGATGTGACACGCACGAAATCTGATAGTAACCATCGGTAGATGGCCTTAGTAGCATGAGTCATGAAGACACGGCCCCGGAAATTTGTTTGCTGCATCACGTATGGTAAAGATGCAGCGTGGTCCAAGTGAAAATGACTGATCAAGAGAATATCCACTTTGGATAAGTCATATTCATCAAAAAACGGCAAGGAGTTCATTCCACTTAGACCAGGATGGACCCCCGAATCCAACATGATGACTTTGTTTTTGTATTCGACTATATGGCATGATCTTCCAACTTCATTGCACCCGCCAAGCCCAAAAAATTTGAAGTTGTCCGAGTCCTCGGAGACTGAATTGTCGATAACCATAGCCTATGTCGACGTGTTTGCGAGTGAGTATGAGTATCGCGCTGACATGAAGAAAATTCGTATGCGTATCTCAGACATTCGCACGCACCACGTTCGCTCTATGGCTGCAACATCAGATGGACTACAGAGCTACACATTTCATTGCGACACAATTCAAGAAACGCCGCCTTGAAGATTTATATCTCTTTCACTTGAGCTCCTCTGTTGAAGTTTTTTCCCTCAAGGCCAAGGGTCTCTTGCGCTCTAGAGCATGACTGTTGGACTCTATGGGTGGCCTCTTCCCTCGAGTTGACATAGAGAGGCAGACTACTGCTTCCCGAACTAAATAACTCATGGATCACGTAAATCATATCAGGCTTCCAAATGTACCTGGAGAGCCCTCAAAAAATGTTTAAGCGGTCAGCATAATTAACACAGGAGTACAGCTAAGTAAGCACCAAGTGCACACATGAATCCACATGAAAAAATAGGATCTACAAAACACCCTTTTATATGGGAGAGCTCGAAAGAAGGGGAAGGTTTTCTCTTTTGATTCCAATGCGAGCCATCTTCCCATGAAAAAATTTACACTACAATGCCGTAACTCTGGCCTTCATCTGCATCTGAACATAAATTGCATTCCTAAAAGAGACTAACAAAAGTGCGTGGGCGTAGTTTACTAGAAACCTTTGAGTTCCCCCAAAAAAAAAAAAAAAAACCACGAGTGACCCTAGGCGAATCCTCCGTAGCAGTTTTCGTTCTGTTTCTTTCTGATATCAAGAACCTTCAAAACGTCCTCGGCTGCCTTCGCTCCGGAAAGTGCCATGGCGCCAAACGTTGGTCCCATGCGGTTGGATCCATCCACTTCAGCAAGCTCCATTCCGGCTATAACCAATCCTGGAGCAACCTCTCTTGTTCCTTTGACTATGGCATCTTCGGCCTTGTTCATATCAAGGCCTCTCATCCCTCCTAACTCAAAGGTCCCCGTTTGAGTTTTCACATCCAAAGTCTGTAGACGTTTTGCACAAAACGCTCCAAAAGGTCCATCATGGCCAGTTGTAGAGAGCACAACATTGGCATTGATGGTGTTGGGATCCATACAAGACTGAGTGTCGTGGTTGAGAGCCACCAAGGTCCAATTGGTGACGACACCAGCAATTCTCAACTCTCCAGTGGCCTCGTCTCGGCGAGTGATCAAGTCCTCAACGGTTGTTGCATTGAAAAGTTTGATGTTGGGAAATTGCAACACTTTGGACATCAAAGTAGACATGAATAGAGCCGCATGCTTCACCACCACATAGTGGCCTTCATCTTCATAGCTAACCTCGATCTCATCCAAGAACAAGTGAGCAGGCTTTCTCAACACCATAGCAGAGAACAATTGACCACCCAACCAACAACCACCACCAGGAGAGACAGATGCCTCAATGATAGCTATTTTGAGGTCGGGCCTGTTTTTTCCCAATACATAAGCTGCTGATAATCCGGCACTTCCTGCACCCACAATCACTATATCAGACTCGGCATACTTGTCCAAATCAGCAAAGTATCTCTTGGTCATGGCCCTAGAGACCGTTGACTCTCTGATGGGACTAAATTCAAAGGACTCCCAGTCAGTGATTGCAGCTCCTGCTATTTTGGGAGCACTTGTCTCCCAAGGAATGGTGGTGCTTTGGGGTGGGGCTTGTGGGTTGGAGATAAGAGTAAGAGGTGCCATATTTGGAATTCTGTGTGAAGACTTAATTCTTGGGGGAAATAGCGCAACATTTATACCCGAATTTCTGGGTGGTCATACCTCCAGCACCACCATTGTTGGACAAAATCAATTGCCGCAACTGCGGGCCATCTATGTGCATTTTCTTGTTTGCAGTCATTTCCTTCGTCCTTGAGCAGAGCGGCGAAACTTTGGCAACATGTGGCAAAATGATGTTGGCAATGATACCATGAGCAATGAATTCAAGATTATGCCAGGTAAAGTATTATTTTGAGAAATTCATACTGAACTGTTCTTGAGGAGCCGCTGTCAGTCCTCAGATGTAACCTGCACCAAACACTGGGCTCTAGTAACTAGATTAAAAGCGCACTAATGATACCATTAAGCGCATAGGTCTAGGCGCGACTGCCATCACAATCATGGTCACGCCTGCTCTTTTCATTGAAGCTTTTGAAATATCTCTTCCGAAAGCTTGTCACTTTGTCCTCGAGTAAACCATTCTTCGTGACGCCTTGGTAATCGAAGTCCCTCTTCACATACACAACCAACCGACGAGACCACTTGTTGAACTCTTGTTCTAGTACGTATAGCAACTCTAATTGCTTGTGCTGGGGTACATGTTGCTCCACGAACTCGTCATTCGCCGTGGGCATCCAGAACGCTAGTCTACCTTCAACAGGCAATCTCTCAGCAGCAAACTCAAGAAGATCCTGAAGTAAGTTTGCAAGCTCGTATGGTTTCTTTGGTGCAATAAAATCTCTTCGAAGGTGTCCTAATTCACCCTCGACAATGTTGCTTTCTCTTCCCGCTGCTTTGTCGGGATTCTTAGCCCCACAAACCTTTAGGCCTTCTCTGACTCCATAGGGCGGATCGCAAACAATAGTATCTATCACTAGATTCTTTCTGAATGCATTATTCGTGAAGTCCATAACAAATGTATCCATAAATTGCGACGAGGTTCCGTACTGTTTGAAATTTTCCTTCAAATTTGCTTTGGGCCCTTTCCCTCGAATGGAGCGGGCATCAATATCTGTGCCCAACGGGTATGCGCCAAAGTATGCACCGGCAACAAGAAAGGATCCTGTTCCGGTGAACGGGTCATAAAGAATTTCGCCCGGCTTCACCTGTCCAATGTTGCAACTAACCAACGAAAGCTCTGCATCAAAAGACGTCGTGCCGATGTATTTTCTTTTTTTCAAGTCGTAATTCTCGACAGCGCCAGCGCATCTGGCGCTAAGCTGTACCTCTCTGCCAAACCACAAGTACTTTGGCTTTTCTGCCTTCTTCATACCGCTCACGAAGTATTGCTCCAATATTGCAAAAGTTACTTCAGGTGACTTCAATCTGATTTTTCCCTCGAACCCTAAAAATTTGAACGTCTCGATAGTTTTTCTTTTCTCTTCTGTGCTTTTATTGCCCATGAAGCTCACAAAGTCAAATCTGAATGTGTTTCGTTTGTAGGTATCGAAGAGCTGGGACGAACTTTCTTGGATATTCTTGTGAAGCGAGTCTAAGTCCTCACCCTCTCCCCATAATTCGTAAATTCCTTTCGCCAATATAGATCTATGTATGAGTCTTTTCGCCTGCTCATCACTCTCCAAGCTCACGACTAAAAATGGACATTCTTCCTTGTGATGGCTCAAGTCCACTTGGATTCCGAAAAGACTGGCAAGCGATTCCAATTCAGCCACTCTGAAGGATGGGAACAGATTGGCAAAAGTGATAATGTACTTCTTCATGATGTAGAACCGACCAAGTCTTGTATGTGGAGATGTGGATGCGAAACTTGAGATGCCTGCCGCACGTCGCGACATGTCTCGATGCAAGACCTGGTCGATGTTATACTAATACTTACCATAAATGTGATATCCATTTACCCAGTCTCAAAATCGACTCTTGCTCAACTGGGCTGGCATGTAGTACACGTTCTGGCGTCACATAGTTGCAAAGTGGCGTTCAGAAAAACCAGCGAGAAAAAATAAAAGGACAGCCACCCACGTCTATGGCATGTACAACACACCAGTCTTAGGTACCAAGGAAGCCCCGAAATTCAAACATCATCTCAGTCAATTTTCCCAGCATATCGCCCTGGCTATGTCAGCACGCTTGCAGTATAAAGTCGTGCACATATCTGACAACTACATCAACTACGATTGTTGATAAAGTCATTACTTAGGTGCTTAAACCACTTATTCAGGAGTAAGTTTCAAAGAAGAAAAGCCAAGTAAAAGTTTTCAATCGGATAGATCACTTCAATTTGATTAATGCGTTTCAAGAACTTCAGTTTTTAGCTGCGGCTCCCGCACAGGCCTAACCAGTGTAAAAATTTAGAGCTATGTTGTGAGGATTTGAGACCTCACTAATAATACGAGCGAGATGCACAAGTCGTCTCAAATACGACGAAAGTTGCGAAGCTTTCTCGTAAGAAGACAGCTTCGGTTTTAAGAAGCTGGAAGCGATACGTCTTGATAGCACGTGGTTTTAGTATTCCGCCCCGAAATGCTCAAACGTGTTGACCCATGCCATATTAATGGAAAAGTGCAAGAAAAGAGAAGTCTGGGCAATGTTACGGGCTCTTTTAGTATTGGCCTAGATTCTTGGAGGTGCATATGTTCAACTCGATTTTTCAGGTGATGTGTGTGTAAATTCATCTTCATCTGATGTGCGAATCCACGTTCTTTTTACCCATCAGCCTGGGACTGGACAAAATTGCGAATCACTGCAACATTGAGATGCGAGGTTCCAGACACACATTTTGACTAAAGCCGATATTTAAAAATAATGCACTTCGGGGAAATTCAAGACCAATAAGATTTTAATATGAAGCAACGATACCTTGATCATCCAATTTGGATGGACGGGCCATCAAGTGCACACACCTGCACGCACTGGTGTAGCTCCTTGAAATTCAGCTGCGCAGTCAGAATTCTCCCTCGAATCCTCACTACTAGCTTTATCAGAACCCAAACTTTGGTCTAGCCCTGCAAGGCGCCTTCTCCATCTGCTGGAACCAAAGTCGGGTGCGCGCTAGTACAAGGATCGTATTTTGCAACCGTTACTCCTCTTATATCTCGTGTAACCCTTTGAGCGCAATCAGCTTCAATTTATTGGAAATTTCTCAACGAGTATATACCCCTGTATTTAACCCCGATGAATATATAATTGCCTTTTCTTGTCAGATCCTTCAGCAAGCCAAGTGCCATGGAGAAGGTCTCTGAACTAAGGGGGGTCATCCAGAATTATGGAGAAAAACACGACAAGACTGTGACACAGCATTTGGTACCTTATTTTACGATGATGCCTCATGCTAATCCTGCCGAAGAGTATCTGAGGCGGCCTTGAGATTGCACCCAAATGAGCCCCGAAAATAAGATGGCAGAAAAGGATTCTTGGTTCATGCGGGGTCTCGGGCGATATCGCCGCTAATCGCACATCACAGGTCTACTTGGCGCCCGTGAATAGTGCGCTACACATGGCGGGTCTGTGGAATTGTACTTCTGACAGTCAATTTCTGGATGATTTTAATCGCAAAGTCTGCATAAAATCCTCCTCCAATTCAGTCTATTGACACTTTCGGTTGTGGCCCCCATTTCCCCACAGAGTGTTGAACTTCGACACCAAGGCGGCTAAATTGGCAGAGTAGATAGATGTCAACATCGCGGAGAATAGGAGCTTCCTGAAAGCTAGCCCTAAGTATTTGGAGCTCGGACGGTTTATAACTAATCTTCATTCCTTATTATGTTCCCAGAGAGATTGTTAGAAGAGATTTAAGAAAAAGGTTATATTTTAGCGGTCTTTTGGACTTTGCATAATCCGTTTTGTCTTTAAAATGGTTTAAACAGTAAATAAGTTGTCAAAATTTTACGGCTAATCACTTGGGCGTGTGGCGCAGTTGGTAGCGCGTTCCCTTAGCATGGGAAAGGTCTCCGGTTCAAATCCGGACTCGTCCATTTTTTCCTAACCCGGTCGCACACTTGAGCTCTACACGACTATTTTTCTTCGATGTGCGCCCAGTTAGATCCCCATAGCGGCTTTCCGAATAATTCAACGGTTTAGATCTCGAGACACTGAACATTGTTTTTCAATCGTTTTGGTTTTGTTCAGGGATTTTGTCATAAAAACGCTGTTGCAATCCAAGTTAAAAAGAAGGGAAATTCAAGATGTCGACCTTCGATGACGATGAGGCTCTTTTTGAAGACATCTATGACGATGACACCAGAACAGAAACGAAGTCAGCCCCAGAAGTGACGAACGAGAAAGCCGAGGTAAATGTTACGCAGCCCGAGGCTCCGCCCGTTGCGCCAGAAAGAAAAGTTGACGAGCCAGACACTGCCACGTACTTGCCTCCAGCGAGTGAAAACACTGCTCAAGCCAACCCCTACAACAACAACGGCACGTCTAGTCAATACGGTGCACCAATTCAACAGCAGCAACCACAGTCTATGCAATATCATCAAGTCGATAACCAACATCAAAACCAGGGCCAATATAATGCACCCTCGTACCCTGCAGCAGCTCCACCTGATAAAGATATAGGCAAAATGTTCATTGGTGGTCTCAACTGGGATACCACTGAGCAAGCATTGGTTGACTATTTTTCGAAGTACGGAGAGATCTCAGATCACACAATTATGAAGGATCAAGTTACAGGCAGATCGCGGGGATTTGCCTTCTTGACATTTAAAGACCCAAGATCGGTCGACGAAGTGATCAGGAAAGACCACATTTTAGATGGTAAATTGATCGACCCCAAGCGAGCCATCGCTAAAGAAGAGCAGGATAAAATAGGAAAGATATTTGTGGGTGGTATTGACCCTTTAGTTAATGAAAAGAACTTTTACGACTTCTTCTCGCAATTCGGCCGTATTATGGACGCCCAGCTAATGATTGACAAGGATTCTGGCAGATCAAGGGGTTTTGGATTTATCACTTTTGATTCGCCCGAAGCTGTAGACCGAGTCTGTGTGAACAAGTATCTCACCCTCAAAGGCAAAGCAATGGAAGTGAAACGTGCAGAGCCAAGAGGACAGCACAATCAGAATCAAAACCATAATCAACAGAATCGTCAACAACACATCATGCCTCAAAGCAACCCCTACAATCCTTATGGACAAGGAATTCCCGGCGCTACTCCGGAGATGATGCAGGAATATTGGAAGAGAATGCAGTGGTATATGGTGCAACAGCAGCAGGCTGAGGCTCATGCTGAAGGCTTTGATCAGCCCCAGGAGCAGCCTTTAAATCCTCAACAGCAAGCATCTACCGAAGAAAGTAATCATGATCGTAACAATACTGACGATTATAATACACCAAGTGGCCCCAGCGAACAGCAGCAGCAACAGCAGCAGCAACAGCAACAGCAGCAGCAGCAGCAGCAGCAGCAGCAGCAGCCTAACGCATCGGCTCGTCGAAACGCTCCAAAAGGGCCAAGTGGACCCAAGGGTCCTAAAGGCCCCAAAGGGCCCGCCGGCCGTGAGCGTCCCGCTGACGCTCTTTCTGCTAGGCTCAATTTGCCCAAAGGCCCCAAAGGCAACTTGCCTCCAAGTGGGCCTAGCGGCGGCAACGCTAATGGTAGCGGGAACGGAAACGGAGGTGGTAGGGGCAGTAGAGGCGGCAGAAGAAGAGGCCACAGAGGTAGTGGGGCATCCAAAAAGGAAGAGTTTCACCCATACGGGGGAAAAGGTGGAAGAAGATAGTAGTCGAAATAATAGTTCCTTTGACGTGTATTACTTGAAGAAATAGGTAAAAAGCGTGGTAAGATAAAAGCACGGAATACATCACGAGTATGATTATGCGTACTACCATCTTCCCTTGCCCTTCTTGGACGACGAGTGGGCGTTCTTAGGCGAGCGGGCGTTCTTGGCCTTTCTCTTTTCCTTCAACTGCCTCGACTTCCGAATATCAGAGGTGGATTTTATCTCCAGCTCCTGTCCTGGCTTGGTGTATCCCTTGATATGCAAGCCAGATTCGAGAGCCTTGTCCACCTTCTTCTTTTGCTTATGGTAGTCATCTCTGTACTTATCTGGAGCCTTGGGGGCCTGTACCTTCTTGTGTTTTACTCTCGAGTCATACCTCGAGCCCTGCTGGTTCTCCGCCATAGCTTCTCCGAGGGAAGTAATGTTTCTATTTTTCTTCCACTGGTCAAACTTACCAGACCGATAAGTGGCTGGAATTCGGCGTCCGCTTTCCCCAATGATATACTTCTTGCCCTCCACCGAGTGCTGGTTAATGTACTTCCCTTTCTTGCTGTCCCATTGCATTGTCTGGGTATTCTTTTTGAGCTTCTCGTCATCCCCCAAATCAAGTACCGCTTTGGCTGCATCGTTGGCAAAAGATGATGGTGCAGAGGAGTACTGCTTGTCTTGTAACTCTTGCGCAGGAGCATGATGAGTCATGTAGAATTCTGGGTCTTTGAAAGACTTTCTCTTCTGTTTGGACTTTGACTTCAACGCATCATCTCCGTCCTCAAAAGCGTCCGCAAGCTCATCTTCATCAGCGTCGATGCTTTTAACAGCGTATCCAACTTCTCCGGTTTCGCCTTTTAATATTTCATCTTCCACAGTGTGACTCAAACCGGCCAACCTCTCCTGCTCGAGCACGTGCTGCTTTTCTTTGGCCCTTCTTTGGATGGGGGCAAGTTGGCGCCTTCTTCTTTGCATGAAGTTTACCATCGAATCCTCCTCCTTTTCCTTCCCCTTCTTAGAGAACTCAAAGACGGTTTCCTTGACTTTTCTATCAGCCAACTTGGCAAGAAACTTCTCTTTCTCCTTTTCCAAATTTGGCCCGAAGAGCAAGTGCTGCTCGTCCCAATTGCCCGTCTGCAATAACTCTTTGCTTCTCTTGACAGATTCGGTAGACGCAGCCTGTCTCGTTCTATAGTACAACTTCTCACCTTTGATGGCGACATCACGAATCACTTTCAAGTCGTAGTGTGCACTGATCAAACCTTCATACATTTCCTGCACGTTTTCCAACTGCTGTCTTGGAAAAGATCCCAAGACCATTCTGTCTGTGTAGGAAACTTGAGGCTCCTTATAGTCATGGCCCTTAGAAGCTTTGAGCAACTCGCACTTCTTTTCGTACATGGCGGTAAGAAGGATCTTGCGGCCTAAGAATAATTCAATGTCAAGAAGATAAGGCAATTCACTTTCACTCACAATAGAGTATGCCCAACCCTTGTTACCGGCTCTAGCAGTTCTTCCCACACGGTGAATGAAGATTTTAGAAGAGGCAGGCAAGGTGTAGTTGATCACATTGGCTAACACAGGCACATCAATACCACGGGCGGCAACATCTGTCACGACTAACAAATTCGTGAGACCAGTCCGAAATCTGTATAGCTGATCGCTTCGGGCCCTCTGATCCAAAGAACCGTAAATGTAGGATACTAGATATCCTGCTTGTCTCAAGAGCCCGGTGACAAATTCAACGTGATGCTTAGTAGGAACAAAGACGATCGTCGAGTAAGGCGACGGCAAGATATTCGCAGGCGGCAATCTTTGTCTAATGAATCTCTTCCTCTTCTTACCATTTGCCCCTTCCCCGTCGTCGTCATCATCGGAGTCGTCGTCTGCTTTCTTACTTTCTCTCTTGATTTTAGCGAGTTCTTCTGAGGTGGGAAACGGTATTTTGATGACATCTTGGATGGTAGACAAAAGAGCTGCATCCCTTTCCGTGTTTTTGACTGAGAAAAAGGCCATTTGTAAGAGGTCGGAGATCTTGGACTCCACGTCTAGTCTCACAAGAACAGGATTCGTCAAGCCTGCCTTGGCAAAGTCAATAAGAGACCTCGGAAGAGTGGCAGAAAACAAAAGGGATTGTCTGTTAGCGGGAAGGGCCGCCAAAAGCTCGTTTAATTGCTCGGCGAATCCCATCTCGAACAATCTATCAGCCTCATCGAATACAATGTATTGCACACTCTTCAAGTCAAAGTTCATCTCCACCTTCAAATGCAAAAACCGACCTGGGGTGGCCACAATAATATCTGGATTCGTCATCATGGAAGAAAACTGCTCCTCCATGGAGTCACCTCCGATTAGCACAATACTTCGTAAATCCGTGCCCCTGCTAAACTCCTTTACCTGCTTGAACGTCTGCAAAGCCAACTCCCTGGAGGGCGAAAGAATCACTGCTCTGGCACCGACCTTGGCGCTGTGGGACTTCAATTTCTCGATTACGGGTAAGGTAAAGGCAGCGGTTTTTCCCGACCCGGTTCTTGCCATACCGACAACGTCTCTATTCTCCATGATCAACGGAATAGTTTTTCTTTGGATGGGCGTGGGCTGCCTATAACCCTTCTTGGTAATGTTGGCCAAAATGAATTTAGAAAGGCCGAACGATGCAAACGACCCGGCTTTCGCCTTCTTCACATTTGGATTGTTCGTTGCAAAGTATGACGCAATGTCATTGGCGTCGTTCAAGGTTTCTTTCTCATCATCGGAAAGTTCTAGCGAAGGAAACGCTTCCTTTTGGCTGGCGGCAGGTTTCTTCTTGACATCCCTCTTTTGCTTTTTGGTGGCGGGTTCAGTCTCCTCATCGCTGCTTATTATGTCTCTGAGTTCATTATCGTCGGCGAGACTAAGATCAGATTCCGCGTCTGAAAAATCAGACTCGTCTCTCAGCTTTAAAGCCAAAGACGAAGCGATATCAATATCCTCTGTATCGGACATGCTTCAGTATTGGTTGTATTATAGGTGCACTTCGCAGAGCATCGCATAAAAAATCGGGGCACTGCAGACAGTCATAATTTTAATACATACCTACATAGGGAGGCCACTTTATTATACAAATCATGTCTTAGTCTTGCCTGAGATGGAATTCGTATCTTCTGATCTGGATGTAAGTCATGAATCATTTTTAAACAAGAAGAAATATGTGTATTCATCTTGTCTGAGATTTAATCCATGTATTTTTCGTACCAGGGCATAGCTCATTAAACTAACCCGAAGTGACTTCGTATCATTTGAAGTTCACTGTTATTTTCGTTCCAAAACCCCACGGCACAATTCCATCAGAATCTAACAAAATAGGCGAGGCCCAAAATGTCTCAAATAAGAGTTGGCCTTCTCTGTTCAAACTTGTTGGGAGCCAGTTGACCCAATCCAGTAAAAAATGAAAGGTTGTTCGGAAGCGGTGCCTCAAGACTAGCGTCTTCGCAAACATCAAGCCAATATATTCTCAAATTCGTCCATGTTCTCTAATTCATCCTGCTGAGTCACCTTCTTCATCACCTCTCGCTTGGAAGATTCCAAGATATGCCCATCTAGGATCAATTCATCTAGTATATGGTATGCCTTTGAAAAACCGAAAATAATGTCCAACTCGCACACATTACCGTATAACTTGTCCATCTGCTCCACGTACCTGTGAATGATCTCAAGTGCCAATAGGCCGTTGTCCAGAGAATCTATTCCCATGACAAAGAACAACGATGCATATCTTCTGTAAATGATCTTCATATCCTTATACTCTAGTATGTTGCACATTTTGGCCCTCCTTGACAAGATTATGGTGGTCAACTCCCGCGTGATTTTAGTCTTTTCCTTTTGGCTGCTGGCCTGATACCATTTGGACAACCGGACCTTACCTTGCCTGGATAGTAAAAGAGTGAAGTGAATGGCCATTTATGTGAAACTTCCTGGGAGTGGTGCTTTGCTCAACACTATTGAATTGGAATGTATGGGTGGCGGAGTTGGGGCTACTGTGAGGGTGACGAGGGTGCTCGTTGCACATGCAGGCCCGGCCCAAGAACCGGCTACAACAAAAGTTTCTTACCTCAGGTCCCCATGACAAACCTCGGTGTGTATTAAGTGAGGTATACATTACTGAAATCTCATGTTTCGTCGGTGTTTTGATAATGGTGCATTAATGAAACATTGTCTTAGCAGTGTCTTGCTCATCGAGTGAGTATATCGAATGATATCAAGACGGAAGCTCGCAAAGTCTTTGAATGTACATTGGTATCATTCGAGCTTACTGGCAGATTGCTTCAAGTATAGCATCTGCTGAGAAACTTCTTCACAGAGCTCTGTTCTGTTGACGTTCTTGAAATGCTCAATATCCAAATTGTCCACACAGAGCAAATTATTCATGATATCCCAAATATCCGATTCCAAATCCGTTCCAGTGCGCCAACGCAAACTCCATCCATAAAGTCGGTGTCTCCCATCTTCATCTATAGTCTCGCCCAGCTCCTTGAGGGCCCAAGGATCTAGCTTGGGGAAATTGGCATGAAGAAAAAGCATTTTGGGCTCCCCTATTTCCTTGATCTCCTTTTCAAGCATGTCTCCTGAAAACTTATTTTGTGCATCTTTCTTCTTGAGACGGATGTTATAATCAAGAACCGGGTCATACTGCCCCATTCCATGCCCTTTGAAGCTGTCCTTTTTGACGTTTCCAATTGCACTCAAGAACTTTCCAACTTGATAAAATTTCTTCTTGAGAACGACAGTAGCTGCAAGAAACGTCTCCTTGTCACCTTCTCCTTGCGCTCCTTGCGAGAACATGGGATAGTAGTATTTGGGGCCGTATGTGTTGTAGTAAAGGGCTAGCAAGAGTGCTTTAAGATGCGTCTTTTTCGAAATCATGAGTTGACCCGATTCAGATGAAGGCTCAGGGATAGCTCCAACACGTTCATGGTACGGCACTTCAGAATAGAAGTTGGAGTTCTTGGGGACAGGCATAGACTTGTACGATCCCCACTTTTCAACATATCTCTCAGTAATTTCAGTGGTACTGATACTCACCCCTGCAACTTCGTAAAAGCTGGGTGAGGTAGACCTTCTCCAGTAATCGGGCCACACCACTAAGCCCGATGTGATAAAAGGCTCTGAGGTGAAAAGGTGGTCAGGTGCGTACGCCGCGATGTTATCACTATCCATCAAAAGAACATTTTCGAAAGAAGACAACAAGATGGCTAAGGACTTGTATTGGTAACCTTTGAAGGACAAGTGAGATGCAAAGTCATCCCTATCTCCGTATAGATTAGTCGGAAGGTGGATACACTTGGCATTCAAACCGGGGAAAATGTTCGAGCAAATGTTGATCTCGTATTCTTCAGGAGTAGGAATGAGGACCTCAATGGGCAATACACATCCCTTGTTTCTGAGCAGTTTTATGGAGAGAAGAGCCAACCAATTAAACTTGCCCCCGCCCACAAAAACAATACCATCCTTTTCATAGAGGCCCTTTGGAGCGTGATCGGGAAGCCCTCTGAGAAATAACTCATGAGACAGCTTCAAAGCTTTGATCTCGGTCTCGTTCACTTGAAGAAATTTTCGTAGGTACTCCTCCAGGTGCATCGGATGTTCATAGACGTCGTCGAACCTTTCGGCTGCGAACTTGCCGTCGACACCATCGGCAAACCTATCCAACTTTGAGGAAAAGCTCGGCCTAGCTGCAACTAAATCCCGGAGAATGATATTGTAGAATTTGTGGCCTTCTTTCAACCGAGTTAAGGCCTCACCAGTCAAGTCTGAATAGATCAATTCGTACTTCTCCTGAGTAAGACCTGAAGGCAAACCCTCGGGGAGAGTTGTTTTGTGCTTGGGATTAGAAGCTTGAGCCGCCCCGTCAGGCGGAAACTTGTGCGGTTTTTCGTTCTCTTTCCAAGGCAACTGCTCAGCCAGCGGATCGAACGGCTTGGCTCCTGCCTCCTCTGGTGAACGCAATCGACACAAGAATGCTGGCAAGAATCCACAATCTTCTTGAACAGTCACAGAAGAGAGGGCATTGTAGGACGGCTCGTGCCATAAGAACAAGAGGGCCATAAAAAGGGAGATGGTCCCAATGGCCAACAAAAGGGACCGATGGCGCCTTCGCTGGACACGGAAAAACACAAAGATGTTCTTGAGCACGCTCATGGTGAAGTATCAGCTCAACGCAGATGGGAAGATGTTGAAGGAGGGAATAAATTGCTCAAAGACCACATCACTGGCGAGTACCTGCACGCGCGTCAATCTTAAGCGCGTTTGATGTCCAGTCGCATGTTCCGCCATACATGAAAAACCGGCTCACCAGACGCCTCATTTCTTTTGACGGCCCAAGGATAGCACGGGAAAGCAGACCAACAGACTAGGCGCAATATCGGTGGAGGATCAGCCCGGGGTGGGGGACCGCAAACCCTCGTGGAGAGTAAATTTCATCATGGCCTATTCGACCGTCTGAAAATAGAAAGTCGCAGCTTCAGTGGCATTGTTCTCAAAACAAGTAGCTAGAGGCGACTCTTTCCTCATTCCTCAGCCCAGCCAGCATTCTCTCAATACCAACAATAGGTTAGGTGCCTGCATGCTTCGTATAATGACCGGAGGGTTTTCACGGTCCACGGCTGCTTTCTGCACATGGTGATGGAAATAAAGTCCGCGTTCGAACAATGTCCGAAGACGTGTGCTGGAATCGAGCTTGTTTGGTGATGCGATCTCACTCTCGTGTATGCAAAGCGTTGTCGCAAGGCGCTCAAAAATCCTTTTCTAGGGTAAGAAAGCCCTTATCCGCGGAAAGTCTGGTATAAATGAAGCGAGTGAAATTTTCTGATTTTTTGGGGGACAGAGTGGCTTGGTGCATTAGCTCAACGCATAAAGTCCACGTTGCTCGCACGTGTCCTAGTTAACGGGTGCAAATTGCAGGATCTCGCAGGCCAAGTATAGCCACGAGTGCGCAGCCACCAGGCGTCTCAGTGCATCCCTTCATTTGGCCCCCCCAATTTCTCACCCCAGGTTTATACAAATTTCCTGCGTATTCGGATGAGCTTGAGCAGCAGCATTTCCTCATGGAAACAGGCTGGCCAGAAGCAACCACGGGCCAACCTAGTTAGGCACATATGTGCTTTTCGTGACATGGAGACGCAATATCGGACTGAGTATCCTGGGTTTACTGGCTTTTGCGTCTTGTCTGGCTTGGTGCAGACCTTCGATGTAGTTTCGAAAAGTCCAAAGTGGGGGCCAACGTTGCCGAAATTCTTCTTTAAACAGGAATTAGTTCAAAATTGTCCTTAATAATGCAAGTAGCAACGTCAGAAATTCATGCACTGGGGAGGGGGTGTCGGCAATCATTGAATTTGCGAACAAAAATTACAACCACACAGTGCAGGAAAAAAACAACACGAAATCTCACCAATCTATTCTTTGTACTTCAGACGAGTCTCAGGTAAACAACAAGACTTCTATACAAAAACACCTAACACAAAGTCCGCCCTCTATTCGTGTTACACCCCATCATTGCTGCTGTATTATTTTATCGTGGTCTAGTCACATGGAACCAGTGCTTGATATTGTTTGGTAGAACCGTCAGTCCCGCCTTCATCATCATAACCTCTGAGTCTGAACATACCTCCTTTTAGAGAAGCCAAAGTCAAATCGCTAGCTTACACATGCCTGCTCTTACATAGAGCTTTATCGTCACATTTTCAAACAATGGAGAAGGATCCCAACAATCCCTCTTTGCAACTTCTCGAAGAAGAGGTTCCTGTAGTGACGGGCAGAAAAGCCGCCAGGTCTCTTGGTTTATTTCGGGGGGATGGGAACAAGTTGGAGACTTATATTGACATGGATAATCACGAGGCTGACGACGCCATGTCGACAAGCTCTGATTTGCCCCCAAGTGAGCTATTGGCTACTGATTTTCCCGATATGTTTGATGGCAACAAAAAGCGGAGGTCCATGGTAGAGCCCGTGTCTTCTGCGACTTACTTCCCACACACCCCTGCTGACTCGACCATCAATTCAATTCATCCTCAGCCCGAGTCTACACCTGAAACCGAAAACCTACAGCACCTTAAGGCTGATTTGGAGTTCGACAGAGGCTGCTATGGTGACATCACCAAGCTTAAAAAACATCCACGCGACGAGCACGATGGCAAGTTCCAGCCCCCACTTATTCGCCTGGACTCTTATGTCTCCGAGGCGGCGTCTCTCGCATCGGAGGGTCCTTTGAATGATAAATTGCCTTCCATTGAAGACTCCTTCCCGTTAACAGTGGAACTACGGCCTTTCAAAGATAATGTGGGTGGACACACTGCCATTTTCAGATTCAGCAAGAGGGCCGTCTGCAAAGCTCTCATGAATAGGGAAAACTTGTGGTACGAAGGAGTTGAGAAGAAGCATTTGGATGTTTACAAATTCATGCCCAAATACATCGGGGTTCTAAATGTTCGCTACTCCAGCACCGTTCAAGAGCCGGTCTCAAGCCCCCATTTTGGCCCCTGCAAGCTGGCTGATCAAAATCAGAAGGCAAACACACCCAAAGTCGAACTCGAGGAACTGGTCCCTTTAGAGGAACGCAAGGGGGAACACAAGGAAGAAGAAATCTCCTACGACCCGCAAACACCTCAAAGCCAAACTGCCTCCCGTTTCAATCACGATTCTTTCTTGAGTCGCCAGAGCGTATCCTCATACCGCTCACCTGGGGGTGAAGACCCTCCAGAAGTATCGCTAGACGATAACAGGCACATGATTACTGACTTGCTATGGAAAAAATACCCTGGCAGTGCACCCTCATCATCTTCGTTATTAGACGAATACATCCAATCATCGTCTCTGGCTCCATTAACAGCATCTAAAGGATCACAAAAGAGCATTGGCTCAACATCAGTCAATAGAGATTTACAAGCTGAAGTAATCCAAGAAGTTTTCGTGCCGAAATCTCGCAAGTCGGAAGAGTTATTCAGCATGGATGATGAGCATCATAACATCAACCCGCATCAAGACGCCAAGCCAGGGGAGAATACCCCAGAAATTGTGACGCGAAAGCACACTAGGTTCGAGAGGTTTATATTGCTTGAGGATTTGACGGCTGACATGCACAAAGTTTGCGCTTTGGACTTGAAAATGGGCACACGTCAATATGGTGTGGATGCAACTGACAAAAAGCAGCAGTCGCAGCGAAAGAAATGCGCCGCAACCACTTCGCGAGAACTTGGAGTCAGAGTATGCGGGCTTCAGGTGTGGAACAAAGCCAAGAAGAAGTATTTCATCAAAGACAAGTACTTTGGGCGCAGTCTTAGAAGCGGAACTCCATTTGCCAAAATCTTGGCCAAATTCCTCTACGATGGGATCTCATCTCTCTCGATTCTCACCAGGATCCCATCGATAATAGAACAGCTCAGAGATCTTCATAAGTCTTTTGGGAATTTGAACGGATACCGAATGTATGGATCTTCAGTATTGTTGATGTACGATGGGTCTGCGCCAATACAAGAAGCGGCCATCAAGGTCCACATTATTGACTTCGCTCAGAGCATGATCGGAGACGACATTGCAAACAATAAGTACAATAAGCCTCCTAAGCACCCAAGTGCGCCGGACAAAGGGTACCTTCGGGGTCTTGAATCACTTATCAGGTACTTTCAAGAAATCTTCAAAATTCTTACGGGAGACGAGCTTGATAGTATCATGTCAGGGAACAGCGCAGAATATTTCCACACCAACGCCGATAGATTCGACAAGCAAAGCTACTGGATTAGCAAATACTTGGATGATGAAGAAACATTCGATCCAATAGGCGCAGATGACCCATTCGATGCTCACTATGGCGTCTCAGATGATGAAACCTGCATATCTGATTAGTATCGAGTCATTACGTAATCCCACAATACACGGCATTCGGGGATTTGGTTTAAAGTTAGGTGGAGCGTAAAGCTACAGTGTAATACAGTATTGGGTGTTTATTGAGTAAATAGTATGCAACCCAAAAGAAATATTACCACGAAGCACTTTGTCCTACAAAAATCCGAGATTATCACGGGTCATAAGTCTTTTGAGGCTCATTAGGGCATGCAAGAGAAGCTTACTCAGCCTGTCTCTTGGCGATCTTCTTGGCGTGAGTGGTCAAAGTACCAAAGACCTTCTTATCTCTGTTCTTCTTCTGCTTTCTTTGTTGTCTGGATGGCTTGTCAACCTTCTCGGCCAAACCGTATCTGACCAATCTGTAGGCTGGCTCGAATCTCTTAGCGTCGGCAACGGACTGGTAGATCAAGCCGAACCCGGTAGACTTTCCACCACCAAATTGGGTTCTGAAGCCGAACACCGACACAGCGTCCTTGTCGGCCTTGTAAACCTCGGCCAATCTTTCTCTCAACTCATCCTTAGACACGTTTGGTCTGGTGGGGTGCAAGACGTCGATGACAAATTGTTTTCTGGCCAACAATGGGTTGGAGATAACTTTTCTGGTTCTGATAGTAACGGGGTCACTCTGGCATGTTAGTAGATGGCTTTTGGCGATAGTGGGGCCTGAATAATGTCTTGTCGAGTTTCGGTGACTCTGCAGCTGAGTCGCTATAGCCAATCACATCAATGACCCTTCGGGATGAATGGCTTGATGAGCGTCTCAGTAGCTGCCACGAAATGTTTCAGGGAATTCGGGCGGTGGGCGTGATGGGTATGACTGACATAGGAAGCAGCGGACGGATTCAGGGCATCACGAATATGCTATAATGATTTCTTACATACCATCTTGTTGATATTTGGGAAAGTTAGGACGGTGGAGCGAAGAAAAATTTGTCAAAAGTTTTTTTGGCGTTTGGTGAGACTGTGCGCCAGCACATGCAGGAAAAGTCGCCCACACTGTGAGTGAGAGCAGTCACGGCCCGCACGTGGTGGGGGAGGTGGAGCATCCGCGAGCGAAGATTGCAGCGAGAGGCCAGACAGATGAGCGAGGCCTGCATAGTCAGGTTATCGTGCTACATGATGGCGGAATCAAGCCCTCTTCAGCAGGAATGAAATTCATCCTCAGCCACGGCTCTTTCAAACGCCGGGCGGGGCTTTTAATCCTGCACGAGACATCGGTCAGAAAGAACCACGCCAGAACCGCCAGATTGGGCTCAATTGCGCATATGTAGGACGGACATCTTCACTTTGCAACTACAGCGCCGTTCACCGCGTGTTAAACAAGTGCGTAGAGACCTTGCGGGCCGCCGCTTATAAAGGGTGCTTCAATCTGTTCAATCTGATCTTGATGGCATCAAATGCTTCATTCGCGCAGACTAGTGGAACATCCCTCAAACACTACGAGACAAGTCCGTAAAGAAGTATCAAGGCTGGGCTGAGCAACAACAAGGGAACAGCCGCTCGGGGTTAGATATGGGTAAAGCAGTGTATATTGGTCCATTTTATAAAGTTTATCAACGTAATCTTTCGACCAGCGCATCACTTACGTATGATGTTTAGTGGAGAGCAAGTCTCACGGCCTTGACTTGAGTGTAGTTGTCCAACACCTCAGCGCCCATCTCTCTGCCCATTCCGGAAGCACCGAAACCTCCAAATGGCACCATTTGGTGGAAATCATTGTAGGTGTTGACCCAGATGGTTCCAGCCTTGAGTCTTCTGGCCACGTCGATACATGTATTGACGTTGGTGGATTGAATACCTGCAGCCAATCCGTAAGCAGAATCGTTGGCCAATTGCACAACTTCGTCGGTGGTCTTAAACTTGTGCACAGTGATAACGGGACCGAAAATTTCATCCTTCACAATCTTCATGTCTTCTTTGACATCACCGAAGATGGTAGGCTCGACAAAGAATCCCTTTCCTTCAGCTCTCTTACCTCCAAACAACAACGTGGCACCTTCCGACTTTCCGCTCTCAATGTAGCCCAAAATCTTGTCCAATTGGTTCTGAGAGTTTTGGGCACCTTGCAAAACGTCTTCGTCGAATGGGTTGCCGACCTTGACAGCCTGGGCAGCTGCAACAAACTTCTCGATGAACTGGTCGTAGATTTCTTCTTGGATGTAGACACGGGAACCTGCGCAACAGACTTCACCAGAGTTGTAGAAAATACCAGTCACAACGTTTTGCACAGCGACGTCCAAGTTGGCATCGTTGAAAATGATGTGAGGAGACTTTCCTCCCAATTCCAAGGTGACCTTCTTCAAAGTACTAGCACACTTGGACATGATGAACTTACCTGTAGCAGTGGAGCCGGTAAAAGCAACTTTCTTGATAACAGGGTGCTCAGTGATGGCATTACCAGTAGTCTTTCCGAATCCATTGACAACGTTCAAAACACCTGGTGGGAGCACATTATGCTCCTTCAACAACGAACAAAAATACAAGGCAGATAATGGGGTAGTTTCGGAAGTTTTCAACACAATTGTGTTGTTGGTGGCAAGAGCAGGGGCAACTTTCCACGTGAGCATCAACAATGGAAAGTTCCAAGGAATAATCTGCCCGCAAACACCCAAAGGCTCCTTTCTTGTGAAGTTGAAGTGGGAAGAGCCGGTCTCAATAACCGAGCCGCTCATCTTGTCGGCGTATCCAGCGGTGGATCTGAAACATCCTGTAGCCAAGGCAATATCACCTCTGGCGTTGGAGATCGACTTACCGTTGTCCAAGGATTCAATGAATGCGAATGTCTCTGCGTTCTCTTCAACAATGTCAGCGATTTTGTTCAATGCAGCGGCTCTAACAGAAGGGTCGGCGTTGGACCAGCCACCGTCAAAAGCAGCCTTAGCAGCCTTAACAGCGGCGTCCACATCCTCCTCCAATGCTTCATAGACGTCAGTGATCTCCTCTTCAGTGGAAGGAGAAATGACCTTGAAAGTCTTGCCCTGCTTTGAGGTCACGAACTCGTTGTTGATGAACAATCCAGTTGGTTGCTGGTATTTGGTACCGTTGGGCAATGTCACTGGCACAGACAATGGAAAAGAAGAGTACCTTCTGACCAAGAATGGAAGGGTTCTTCCCACAGTGGTTTTGATCATGATTTTGTAGAAAAAGAGATAGAAACTGGGGAGGAAAAGTTGTTGGGGGGTATTTTGCGCCCTTTATATACTTTCATGTGGGGAAGCGGGTGCACTGCCTCCCCCCTCTTCGTTCCCACATATTAGTAACGCACTCAAGCTCAAATTTCGAGGTTACGGCCGAGAACGTCCTGGACACAACGGGCGACGCGCAATTCGGCCGGAAATAAGCCCTCAAATTTCCTCGCGTTATGCAACTTTAATTAAGTAGCTCTCCGAGACTTCTCGCTTAGGTTGCTACATTGTTCGTAGGAACAATCCCTACAACCCTTGCATTCCAGTGCACTCGAAA
This sequence comes from Metschnikowia bowlesiae, assembly GCA_002370295.1. Classification (NCBI taxonomy): domain Eukaryota; kingdom Fungi; phylum Ascomycota; class Pichiomycetes; order Serinales; family Metschnikowiaceae; genus Metschnikowia; species Metschnikowia bowlesiae. Next base: position 356,648 of record NLAK01000001.1, on the reverse strand, counting down.
AGATTCTTCTCCGCAGCTTTCAAACGCTTCGAAAATTCGAAACCTCGAAATCAGAGGAAGTCGAGGTTCGGCATTTGTCTCGCTCCCCTCGAGCGTGAGTCGCTTATCGCCGGATCGATTTCTAATCATTTCGAGAGTGGAGTCGCACTGGGTGCAACCATCCACATCCAGCCAATTTAATTTTATTTTTCTTTGCTCACACCGGCAAAACAATACTTTGCGCCAGTACTATATAATTGTGAGTAAGAAAGGCGATATTCTATTTTGGAAGCGCCTTTCGGGTTCAAGGGAAGTTTACATAGGTATCTATTTTTCAACTGTCTAAGAATTGCTTATCACCGAAGAAGCCACCTGCACCCCGCATAACTGTTTCCTCGGGGCTAATGACGTACGCGCATTCTTGTTTAGTCGCACTCGGGGACTGCCTCGGAGATGCAGGCATGTATTCCTTGGGTCCAAGGCCAGCATTCAGGTATGGCTGATGAAGGTGTCGTTGGGTAGAGTCAAGGTGCACAACATTTCCGTTATTGAGTCCCGCACGTGTTTAACACCCAGACCTGCCACTTCTCTATTGACTAAAAAAAGCACCTGCTGTCAGGTTCTATAGATGTAAGACTAAGAGAAGGAAGTATATTGTTGATGATGCGTGAAACAAAGGGGACACATCCGAGTTATATAGAAGCCGGCAGCGACTGCGCCACGTATTCGGGCCGTTATCGGGAGATAAGGACTTTATCGGGCGAGTCGTGCCGAGTGGCTGACTGATAAGGCTTACTGAGATAAGGGCTTATCAGTCTAGATCTCGGGAGAAGGGGACCCTAGGGGTCTGGACCGAGCATGGAGGCGAGGTCTGACGTCATACCACGTTGAGTGTCTATGGGTAGTACACTACCCATGGGGAGCCTAACACCTGCATTGAGGCTGGATCCCAAGTTTTGTAGCAGCCTGTGTCTTGGTTTATTGGTGACCATATATTCCAAGCAGACAAATCTTAGTCTATGTGTTCAGGTTAGTCGGTCCCACGACTCCTTGGTTTGGCGAGTAATTGGCACTCACGAATAAATCCTGCGCAAAATTTAAAACAACCGCGCCAGTTACAGCTTTTCCTAGGCTCAGAAAAGCTTGGCGTAATACTAAAGACAGAGTACCGAAGGTGACAAAGTTTTGTTAAATCCGTGCCCATAAAAAATTCATTTGAGGTCGGAGAACTGTAGACAGAAAAATTAAAGTCAATTCTCAGTAATTGCAAGACACCAGAATTTATAGAAACATTTAAATTTGCTTTTGATGGATCAAAGAATTTGAAAACTTAACACCCCTGTACCATCAGCGGCTCAGTATATGGGTGAAATGTGCCGAAAATTAGGGCTTCGTAGCATTGCCATCTTGCACCTAGTTTGATGACACGTCCATTTGAAGGCTGGCATCCGTGTGCCGATCTGTGCAGTATGTCTAAGCTGAGTTAATATCTTCGAACTCGGTATATTGATCAGGTCTATATCCATTTAGTGAGTCGGTCTGCAAATTCACCCAGAAGCCCGGTGGGGTGAAGAAGAAGATGATTTAAAGGGCTTCACAGGATGTACTGATGTAAGACAATGGTCTTGAAATACTCCATTGCATCATGCGCGTGCACATGTCGTCACCACCGCTGCCACCTGCCCTTATCTAGCACCATGTCGCAGAAAACGTGGGTCAAGGGGCCAGTATGTGGGGTGGATAACTGCAGGTCTACCCTCTGGAGGCTGAACGCAGGCCAGAAGTTCTGTCAGTACGGTCACGTGATGGAAGGAAACATCGAGATCGATGATGATGATGGTGAAGCTTACACTCAAACTAAGCGCTTGAATCTTCCTGTCTCGGGCAGCGGATATGGCTCACAATTGTCGGCTGCCATGAAGGGTAGCCTAGGATCCACAACTGACGCCAGGCTTTATGGTGAACAGGGACGCGTGTACCACTGGAAATGTCTTCAAGTACTTCTACGGGGCATCACGTCACGCTCAGTTCGTTACATCTATGCATACTTGGCCCCAGAAGCCCTTGATCTATTCCTTTCTAGGGTGATGCGTGCCACGAAACTTTTGTGGATGCGGTGCGTGAGAGTTTCTCAGTCGGAGACCAGTCCTCTGGTGGTGGACTTGTTTGCCATCGTGTACTTGGCCTTACGACAAGTGGGCCAATACCCCGTCTATTTAGACGAGTTCATGTTAATGATGAAAAACAACAAGGTACCATTTCTCAATGCGTCCTCCATTCTACCGCTTGATATGCTTGAAAAGTGCCCCATGAAAACCATCTCCTGCATACGGGTCAAGGCAATTCCCGTGACAGATAGATTCATCAGATTGATCCAACACTGGACATTTCGGCTTGGAGTCAACGAAATGGGTGCCATATCCATGTTTGACTTCTATCCCTTAGTCTTCAAAACGTTTCGGAGTCTACGACTCCCTCATGCTCCCTCTTTACTTGCTCAGTATCACGAGCTTTGCGCCGATACCACGGGAGGGTTTTTGGTGCTTAGGAACTCCTCTTCTTCGCCTGAGCTTCGATGCATCGCCATGATGTTTTATGTCTTGCGCCTTTATATCTACGAGTCTTCAATGATTGCAGACCCGACACCCTGGCGGACATGGCTCTCGCAGAAATCCCCTGCCCAATTTCCGTACTCAAATGAGGGCTTTCAAAGCATGTCATTGGAAACCCTACTCGACCTTTCTGACCAGGAAGTCTGCAGGTACAGCGATTGGGTGTTTGAGTCCCTCGTGGCGGAGCGGCTCAAGGGCAACGAGGAAGGCCTCGGTATCATGGAGCGAAAGATCCACCAAATCTTCAAATATACACGGGAAAAGGAGGTGCTCGGAAAGGAGCATGCACCAGAACCCGATTTCGCTAGTGTTGCCAATTCCTTAACTCACCACGAAAAGCTTGAGTTGGAAAGATCCCTTGTGTCCCATTTTGTCTCTCGGTTCGGCATAAGAGTGACTACCCTCCGGACAATGACATCAAAAATTCAGCGTGAGGTGTACTCGAGAATGAAGAAACGAGGTCTCCTCATTCCGCTACGTCCCACAGAAGTGGCCCAAAGTATATGTTGAAGCTAATAACCAAAGCAGCTCTTTCTAATACAGCGAATGCTTACAAAGAAAGCACGAAAAGAAAGGGGCGCTCGGAACGAGTAACAATCCCTCTATTTATAGAACGAAACCTAATTTATACTATTTGCATCACTGTAATACTTCTCTGCTTGACAAGACAGCCTGCATATGTGGCCGCGATGCTATTGTGAGTATCATTCACTGGCTAACCTTTCTGCTTGGTTCGTCATCTCACATAAAAGGTCACAAAATGTCCAATAATGATTCGAAATCCGATTATAGGGAGCTTTCTACGAGGGAAACCTCAGGGGACACACAAATCTTCAGTAATTCTTTGGCCACCTCGCGCGAATACACCGAAGAAGAGCCAAATAAAGACCACAATGAGGACCAAATGGATGCTGACCGAGATAGCAGCGGGAATGATAATGAAGATACGGTGGGCTGGCCACACCTGAAGCAGGCACTAGCCGTTAGTTTAGCGTTATCAAGGGAGCCTACCCCTGAACCCGACAGCGATGTAACCTCTGCTTACACAGACCTGGCACCGGGATCGCCAGAGTCGGATGCGGATTACGTTTCCAGAACCGCATCCCAGTCGCTAGACACAGACCGTGCAGTTAAGAGATTGAAGCTAGATGTCCCCGACAAGTCTTCCAACAACTCCACTGTCGATACTAGCTCCGGCGGGCCGGTAGAAGCTGGTAACTCCATCGACAATACCCAACTTCTGAATCAGCTACTCGTAAAGACATCATACACTAAAAGGGTTTCCAGCAAGTCCATTGAGAAACTATGGGTAAACCTCGATAAACCTGCCCTCCACTCTTTGCTTATCTTGTTCGAAATGTCTATGGGTAAAACTATAGAGCGGTTCGAAGGAGGCAACAATGATCATCTGAAAGTAGCGGAATGCCAGCGTATCCTAACAGAGAATTGGATGAGTGAGCGGCTTCCGAGGTCATTTCTAGCAAGGCTTAATGTTACAAAGTTGCCTCCTTTAAAATCCTTGGTGCTGCGAGTAAAAGGCATGGCGAGGGACGATTTCGATCCTCTCAATATTGATCAGGTCAACCGACAAAAAGGAACATTTGAAGCACTTCTCCTGGCAGAAATGAAGCAGCTAGCGGGATTGGAGGGGTATCTCAAGTCGCTCGAAGACCTGTTTAACCTGGATTCGGCCTACCTCAGAGACTTCAAGAAAACGGTTGCTGCAGAGGAAACCCGGATTTTGCAGGAGAAGGAGAAATTCGAAAAGCAGCTCGACTTGCAAGCTCGACTGCTGCATCTTCCGGATATTAAGTTGCGCAAGCCATGCACGGAGAGCGTCGATACCAGTGCATTGAAGCACTCCAGATTCGATCCCAACACAGATCCCGATGTTAGAAGCCTTCTCGAGGAGATAGACAATAAAGTCGTTCAAAACAAGCTTCCAATGCGAGAGCTTCTTGATCTATGCGATGACTTGGACGTTATCCAGAGGCAGATATACTTGAGGCGACACAAGTCTAGCCTGTCTTAGACTCCAATTCAGTACATGCTTCGAGCGCCCCATGAAGCTTAGTCCATGTATACCCAGAAAATTGTGATGTAATATATATCCTCGCAAACCGCCTTGAATGTAAAGTACCCATCCCTGTGCTCATCCCAAACAGCACTGATCGAAGACCTCACGGCAATATCTGACTCGCCCGACTTATCTACAGCGACTTTTGTCACCGAGATCAAAAACTTGTGCTTTGCGCTTTTGAGACTCAATTCCTGCGCCAAGCCATTGCTAAAGGTTTTCAGGTCCTCTAAGGTTTCCATACGTTCGTTGATAAGTTCTGCCAAGTATTCTTTGGCGGCTGGCGCTTCTTTGGGCAGCGAAGACGCGGTCAATTGAACAGACATGGTGACTTCTTTTCCAAACCATGGCCCACATCACTTAGATGACCGCGCGGGCGCCGACGCAGCACGGCCGTGCCCCACGATTCCGCGCCCACACTTCCACAAGTCATTTACTATCCTAGCACTCAAGCAAATTGGAATGCATATTTCCGTGTAGACTCTGCTGCTACTAGAGTGGAATCTTGACTTATACACAACATATGCGGCCAAGACGATCGTTCCCAAATCTGAGCAGCGAGGGTCCCGGGTCCGGTGTGGGTTCAGCCTGCGCGGGCTCTTAGCTTCTTACTCGGTTATAGCTGAACATAAAGTGTTTTGGGCAGATGGTATTGACTGCAGAATAAACATATGCTCTTGAAGAAACTGACCAGCGCGCCGCATTTCACCGCTTGGACACTCAGTGGTCGGAGATTGTTTTCAGCTCATAGCCGGCTGGGGATTTTTTTCTGATGCGCGCACCGCGGATAGAAGTACGGACAACATAAGAGGATCGAGCGGCGGTTGATTTGAGCATCACATGAATTTTTTCAAAAAGAAGCAGGCAGACAATGCTGCTTTATCCGACCAGGACAGTGCATCTGAATCCACCAAGAACACGTCCACGTCGCTGTCGTCCATCAAAAAGGAGTTGATTAAGTGCCACACTCCATTCGAGAATCCCATCAACCCAACCAAGCCCGCAGAAATTAGTCTCACCGAGAGCCAGCAGAAGTGTTACGATGAGGTCCTTGCCCACTTTGAAAAGTTTGTTCTTGGCGAACTCGCTATCAACGATAGTGTAGGTGCCCCTCTGCATCCTGTGGTGGATGAGGAGAAAGCTTGGTTGACCAAAGAGTGTTTTTTGAGATACCTAAGGGCCACCAAGTGGAAAGTGCCTGCTACAATCAAGAGAATAGAGGAGACTATAATGTGGAGGCGTACCTTTGGTGTCACGGACTTGGGAGAGCACACCAAGGCCAATAAGCTTCTCACTGCGGAGATGGTCGAGGCAGAGAACGTCACGGGCAAGAACCTCATTCTTGGATATGACATCGATAATAGGCCGTGTTTATATCTCCGAAATGGGTACCAGAATACCTCCGCATCCATAAGACAAGTCCAGCATTTGGTGTTCATGTTGGAGAGAGTCATTCAATTCATGCCTGCAGGCCAAGACACTTTGGCTTTGCTAATAGACTTCAAGGCTGCCCCTGCTCATTTACAACTCTCCTCCAAATTTCCGTCCCTCAGCATATCCAAACAAGTATTGCACATTTTACAGAACCATTACCCCGAGCGTTTGGGAAGAGGCTTGTTTACGAACATCCCCTGGATAGGGTATACTTTTTTTAAGCTTGTCGGTCCCTTTATCGATCCTTACACGAGGCTGAAGACCATATACGACCAGCCATTCGAGAACTTTGTGCCGAAAGAACAATTGGACAAGGAGTTCAATGGATTGTTAGATTTCGACTATATCCATGAAGTTTACTGGCCTAAGATGAACGAAATAGCCGACAAGAAGAGTGCCTTGGTGAAGGAAAATTACAGGAGGCTTGGCGGCGGCATTGGGCTCAGTGAGTTTGATCTCAAAAGCACAACCATGTCTAAAAATGAACCCACCGCCGAGACAGCAAAAGCAAATGTTGCTGCCGAGATGAGCACTTCCGAAGGAAAGGAGCAAGTGGCGTAGTCCTGGAAACCGAGGCTGACCCCATATTTATCTGTTATAGTAATTAATGATGTCGCGGGAAGAAGGTTTTTTCGCATTCCAAGCTTAAGGTAAAGACGCATCTGACTCAGTCAGGCTGAACTCCTTCCCAATGTACTCCTTGACATTTATCTCGCATAACGCCCAGTTTCTGAAAGAAGATCTCCAGTCAATAGAGGCACTCGTCCTGGAATTGGCTGTCTCTGTGCAATCCAAGAAAGAGCTCTCTGAGAATAGAGTCTACGACTACGTTGTAGACACTTCCAATCCAGACCTACTACAAACCCTACTTGTGAAGCAAAGAGATCAGGGGTCGGCTTATGACATCTTTTTTCAAAAGCTTTCGGAAAGAAAGAACAAAAAGTTGTTCATTTTTGATATGGACTCCACTCTTATCTACCAGGAAGTGATCGAGTTGATCGCTGCGTACGCCGATATCGAGGATAAGGTGGCCGCTATCACTGAGAGGGCGATGAACGGCGAGTTGGACTTCAATGAGTCTTTGAGAGAGCGAGTGGCGTTGCTCAAGGGCATTGACTCCTCCACGCTCTGGGAGGAATTAAAGGCCAAGATCATCATCACTAAAGGCGCGCAAACCCTTTGTAGAGCCTTGACAAAGCTAGGTGTGGTGATGGCAGTTTGCTCTGGAGGATTCTTGCCTTTGGCTAATCACGTTAAGGAACAACTAGGCTTGCACTATGCTTATGCGAATACTTTGGGTGTTGACGAATCATTGAAACTTGATGGCACGACTATAGGATACACGGTGAATGGGGAGAAGAAGGCCGAACTTCTTTTGGAAATCGCCGCCAAGCATGGCTTAGATTCGGCGAGCGCTGTTGCGGTAGGAGACGGCGCCAATGATCTACCAATGATGAGCGTTGCAGGCTGGGGTGTTGCTTGGAATGCAAAGCCAAAGGTTCAAAAAGAGGCACCTTGCTGCTTGAACACTGATTCATTGCGTGATATTCTCTACATCATGGGATACGATGATCACGAGATCCAAGCACTCACAGAGTAATAAAAGTCATCAATCAGAGCTTTTTGAGGGTACCTCTCACTGTTCCCATGATAGCATTCATTAAGAGGACGTCTTCGTTTTCCTTCAACATGTCGCGGAGGATGGTGCCTTCCTTTATCAAATTCTTCTTGAGAAGAAAGTGTCTCGTGACTCCACATAAACAACCGGAGGTGAGCTTGGGCGTGATCCATTCACCCGCTTCGTTCTTGATGGCGATATTCGTGATGGATCCCTCCATAACCTCCTCAGTGGTGTTCACTAAAATCACTTCCTCTTTGTCTGAGAGTCCAGGTAGACACCGAGCCCTGCATTCATTGTAAACCGCTCGGTTGGTAGTCTTGAATGACGTGTATGGTGAGGCGAGCACTGGTGTTTTGTCGAGGTAGACTGAATATCTGTCTCCTTCTGGATACACGTCCTCCAAACCTTCGAGAAGGTTCCTTCTTTCAGCAGTCTGATATAGTTCCACGCGGGCATCACCATTGATACCGATGAGCAAACGCACTTTGAGAGGATTTTGAAGAGACACTCCAGACTCTTCCAATGAAGACACTAGCTTGTGGAAGATCTGGTCTTCTTCTACCACTATTTCTTGGGGCTCATTGGTGTAGGGTGATCCCGGACAGCTTCTGAAGAAGTTCAAGGTGAATTTGAGTCTTTCAATGTGCTCTGGGAGGAGAAAGAACGAGCTTTTTTGCACATCGACGATACCCTGGGGAATCTTCCGAGTGAGGTGGGGGTCATATCTGATGGTGGCCAATATTTCGAGGTCTTCGGGGACTTCAAAACGGGCAGCTCTGTGCAAATCTTCAATTGCTTGAAGCATTGATCTTCGGGTTGGGGTGTGGCCTGATGCACACGGTGCGGTATGTGTAGTTATTCATGCACAGCGTCTTTCGCGGCCTACACCTTGGCTTCTATATATCGTTAATGTTACATGACTTGATTAGTACGGCCTGAAGCGCTTCTTCTCCCGCATCAACTTGACTCTTTCCTGATCTTGCTTAAATTTCTGCAACAAATCGTTCATCTCCTCCTTTTTCTTTTCTCTCAACTGGAACCGGTAAAAGTCGTCCTTTTCCTTTTTCTTGCCCTTCTTCTTGGATTTTTCAGCCTCTGCCTCCTGTAGACGTTTTTGCTTGCCCAAAATCTCCGCTCTAGTCTTGGATTGCGTTCCCACTACCAAAGTGAATCCATCCTCATCCACGATCTCTTTCTGCAGTCTCAACTCCTGTCGAGAGTCTTCTTCGGCCTGGTTAAAGAGCTCTAGGGATTTAGAAACAAGCGCAGACAATTGGTCCGAGTCGCATATTTTGGACCTCACACGTTTCATGATGTGCTCTGTGCCCAAGGCCTGCAAAGGCCACGTCGTGATTTTTCCCTCCACTGATGCTTTCTTCAACGAGTCCAATGCTAGCGTGAGTGAGGCCTTATCTATGAATGTCACGAGGCTGCAGTTCTTGGGTAACTTCTGGGCTCTTTCACTGATGCCATCTTGGTTTTCATACCTCAAGTCACTGGTCAACTGGGTGAGGTTTAAGTACACGTCTTCATCAGTCTCGTTCAAGACACTGGTTGTAAATGATTCCACCGTGGCACCAATTGCAACCTGTTGGAAGAACTTCTTCACGCTCCTTGTGTTACTTTCGATGGGCATGTTGAAGACGAAAAGCAGCCGCCCGTCCGCATCTGACGCACTTTTGGTGCCCCTTGCCTCATGCTTGCGGTAGTATATAAAATGATTCCCGCTGAATTCCGGTAGCTTGACCCTGATTATCTGGAACCCTTTGATATCAGTTGGCACGGGCATTGTTCAGACGCTTGTGGTGCGTTTTATTTCCTCATTTTTTCCCAACTTGATGATGACCCGCACCGGGCCATATTGTCCTACATAGTCGCGCGGTTCGATGTTTACATCTACTGATAGTGCCAACATGTCCCATCTGGCTGTTGTGGCCAACAGGGGCCGGAAGAAAGATTCTATAGAGCAGTTCATAGAGATGCCGCAGATAATTCTTGAGAATAGTCTTTCCAAATTACGATACATGATACTTATAGAGGGTCTTTCGATCCCAGAAGGCTACGAGCAATGCCCTTATAGGTCATACGTTTGGTCAATCCTTTGCAAGGTACCCGTCTACCCTAGTCACAAGTATGCTAAACTTCTAGCCAGCGTCGAGAAGAAGCTTTCTCCTGAGCTATATCAGAAGATCAAAAATGACACTTTTCGAACTCTAATGAATGACCGAGTCTTCCACTCTAGAGTTCCCGAGGACACCCTAATGCGCATCCTATCGGTAATTGCCACCTCAGCTCCAGGTAATAGTATCGGTTATGTCCAGGGCATGAATGTGCTATTGGCGCCTATCGCATTCACCTTCTATAAAAGTGAACCTCAAGCCTTTGCAATGCTTCACAATTTAATCACGCAGCAAATTCCCCTTTATATCACCCCTAATTTGGACGGCGTGCACACTGGATTGTCTCTCGTGGATATAGTTTTGAAAATCATTGATCCAGTCTTGAGCGAATTTCTTGACTCAAAGTTTCTCAAAGCTGAAATATATGCATTTCCCTCGGTCCTAACCCTTTGCGCTTGCACCCCACCCTTGAAGTCTTTGGTTAAACTTTGGGATTTTCTATTCGCATACGGAACGCACATGAACATTCTCTTCATTGTCGCTCAGCTAATCATCAATCGGTCCGTCTTGTTGAAGTCTGCTCAACCCATGAAAGAGTTAAGGAGTTTCCCAAACTTAGAAGAAAAGAACATCATCAAATTGAGTCTAAGCTTTATCCCCGCTCTCCCGAAAACCCTCTATAGTTTGCTCATTAGACATGGCTTTGATCCTAAAGTTCCAGGTGAGCTAAAGGTGTTCATGAAGGAGAGCAATCTCTAGAATAAGCCATTCGCATAGTCGTTATGATCATAAAATGCACACAACACTGTTCGGTCATTATATGACCGTCCTGCCATACCCATCAATGCACGGAGTGCCACCTTTTCATCCTCGAACTCAACATAAACTTTGCCCATGCCCTTAGTGGCTAGTTGAGAAATACCAGGAGCAGTCTCCTGAACATGCTTGGGAATTTTCAATGATAAGACTTTTCCATAAGAGGACGCCTCCAGATAAATGTCTTGCTCGATGAAAGTATGAACATCATCGCTTGCTAATTCTGCCACAGTGGCAATGTTGATGAGTTGTATGACTCGCAGCTTAGGGTGGTATGGGACATACTCATTCTTCACCAAGGCTTTCAATGTTTTCATCTCAATAGGACAGTCTTGCATGCTCGTTTCGACGGTATTGCTCTCCGTTACCTTCAAGCAGGCAAACTTGGCCTCAAGGACCATAGGTAAGCGTCTCACCTTTTCCAATAACCCCATGGTATGTTTGATGGCTGCTTTGGTGCTGGGGTGAGTTTTGGCATCAATGAAGAACTCCACGAAAGCAACGCCCATTGGTTCTTTTGTTCCCACTTTTCTCACATTTTGAAAGGCTCTTAATGGGGCAACATCATTTAAGGCGTCGACAAGTCTCGATTCTTCACAATCTTTCGTGAGTATGAGGGTGAGTTTTCGAGGGCTATCGATAACTTCGTCTTTCACCTCATTCGATGATTCGTACGGAGGTAGACACTGTGCCACGTACTCGCCTGGCCTGTAAATACTCAAGCATAAATCTTTCGAAGTGGATGGATCTCTGTCACTCATCACTGCAGGATTCTCCGGGCCCATTTGCAGGGAGGAATTTAAATCGCTCATCGATATGGACTTCCCGTCCAAGGCGAGCGCCAACGTAGCGCAAACATTCGTTTTGAATTCAATTATTAACCTCTTGTCATCCTTGGTTTTTCTGCTCTTTTCGATATTATTGTCCAAGTAAGTTCCTTTTATGTCCGCGGAGCGAAGGTAATTGTTGAAGTACTCGACTAGCTTCAAGTGATCGAGTATCAGAAAATCCACATTTTCAATCAACAAGATACAGGAGTTTTTAGCGTCCAAAGGATCAATCTTAGATTTGGCCACGAGAACTCCCACCTCTGCAGAGGTCCCGTCCTCAAGAACCCCTTCTAGCTTTGTAATGTCCACGGGCCTGGGCGCCCCTGGAAGAGGAAATAGTCCCGAGAGCTTGGCTCGTTGTGACGTCACGTTCTCGAAGCCTTTCGGTATCACTCCCCACTGGGTCTCTGTAATATGGTAATTGTTGATGGTTGGGTAGCGAAGTGACGAGACCAACCGCCGCTCGTACTTGTCGAAAATCTCCTTGCTTGACAATCCTTCATCCGGGTCTGCGTCCTCTTGTAGACTCTTCCCGGATCTATAATGATCCTCTCTCGTAAATCGGGACAGTCCTCTATTGCCGTGGCCTCTGTGGTCGCCTCTAGCTGCTTGCCTGGGATCCCACCTTTGGTCATTTCCATCCTGGCCCCTATGTCCCTGCCTGTGACCTCTGCTTCCCCGATCAGAACTTTTGTCGTGATATCTGTGGTCCCCAGTCCCTCTGTACTCCCTTCGGACATTGGAACCTCGAGTATCCCTTTCTCTTCTCTCATTGAACTTCTCTCCTGGTTCTAGCTCTCTTTTTCGGCTGATTTCGTTATGGGTATGCTTGCCGTCCCTATATTTATCATATGGATCGCTTGAATTCATTTATGTTGGACAATGCCTGAAGTTTCGCAGGATTCTTTCTACTCAGGGCAGGAAGCGTGGAGATGAGTTTAGAGACTTGTTTTTCGCCCTACTTCAAACGCGCAGACGCTTCCACTGAGAATATCCTACACTTCTATTAAGAAGACACCAAATTGATATTGAATACTAAATAACGCTCGAAGGCTTCTCAAATCTGGGTTCCATGCGCATAATTGACGTGAAATTTTACTCACCTCTTTGTTGCAACGCTCACAACTCGTCGTGCGCAGTGTCAGCCTCGTCTCCAGGTTTTGCGTCGACTGGTTCATTATCAACCACAGTGGAGTTTTTGTCGTCTCCTGACTCTTCGGTGGAATCAGCAGTTTTGTTTGTGCCGGCAGCCATCTCTTTCTCTTCTTTCAACTTGGCCTTGAATTCCTTGGCTGCCTTCCTCTCTCTCAATTTTTCTATTCTTGTGAGCAAGTAATCGACCCTTCGCTCGTGTAACTTTTGGAGTGTCACAATGTCATCCATCATCAACAATAACACCGACGTAACTGCTTCATTTTTTTCGAAACGTTCATGCTTGGTGAGTTTAGCGAACTTCTCTGGTGCAATGCTAGTCATTTCAGAAAGTGCCTCCAAAGATTTCTTAAAAACCGAAAGATGCTTGTCCAAATTGAGCTCATCTCCTCTTTTACTTCCGTAGAGTTTTCCCATGATTCTTTCATTTTCAGCATCGAAATCGAATGACTCTTCCTCGTATTTGTCTCTAATCTTTCTTATCTGAGATCCGTATTCCAAGAGGTATTCTTGGACTTGTGAGGCTACTTCATTTCCTTCTTTCAACAGTTTTTTGAGGCCCTCAAGGGACAAGTCGGTGTTGGCCAATCTGACCCTAGAGTCCATCTTGGATCTAGCCTCATTCACCAAGGACATCTTTTCCTTGACCTCTTCCTTTGTGGCGTGGTCAGACTCGTACTCAAGCCATTCGACAATATTATCAGCGAGGGCTTTGTTGGAGTCAAGTTCGTCTCCTCCAAGCTCTTCCTCGAGGGTCTCATAGTGGTCATCGATGAAAGCCTTCAAACTATAACAAGAGCTCTCGACCAAGTTCTTGGCCATTTGTATGTCAATCTTCTCTTGTTCCTTGACGCATAAATGGGTCAAGAAATCGATTTTATCCTTCTTCTCTGATATTGAGTATGGGCGTAATCTCGTGAATGTAAGTGGCGGAATCGCAACTTTTGCCTTGTTAAGCTGTGGCTTTTTTCTCTTCAAAACAGTCGAATTAGATGCAGTGGAAGAAGGTTCTTCTTCGTCTTCGGTCTCATTTCTGTGGCAAATAGTATGAAGGCTTTTCATTGAGAAAACTTTGTTCTGGTCAACAACAAACTCCCCAACCAATTCCAAGTCATCTGCGTTGCACTTTAGTTCATCTGATTTCTTGATGACATTATGAACCTGATAGCTTGCAAAATTCTTTCCATTCTCGTATAATTCGATTGACACTTGGTCCTCTTTGACCACCCCAAATGAAATGCTCGTGGAGTTTTGCGATACCGAGCCTCGTTTAAAGACGTTCTGTATTGCACCATCGAAACCCACATCAAGATCACTTAAAATTCTATCGTGAAGCGTAACATCCAAACCTGTACCAGTAATCATTTTCAATTGGTATGCCCTCATGGTGGTTCCCAAAGCACAAGCCTCATCAGTATTCAAGGTTTTGGCGATTTTTTCTTCGCCACCCAAAAGAGAAACCAATTCCTTCTGTATGAACGGAGTTCTGGTGGTCCCTCCATTCAAAATCACTGATTCGATGTCAGAGAGGGTTTTTGGGCCCGTGATGGAATTCTCAAGTGCTGTCACTATGGGTTGTGTCACGCGTTGCCGAAGCTCTGCAGTGACATCTTCGAACTGTTTTCTGGTGACAGTGGCTTTGAAGTCTCTGTCGTCGTAGAAGCTTTCCAACGAGACTCTGTAATCAGAATTGGCACTCAAAATTGTTTTGGCTTTCTCGGCTGTGTCAGTCAATCTAGCAGCTAACTTTGGGGGCAATTCGAAAGAAGAGTCCAATTTAAACTGTTCCAAAAACCTTTCAAAGAGAAGGTTGTAAACGTAATTCGTCAACAACTCACCACCAAACAATTTGTCGTAGCCTACAGACTCAACGTCAACCACAATGGTTCTATTCTGGTAAGCGACATAAGAGAACAAAGTCGCAGTTGTAGATCCAGAGCCAGCATCATAGATGATTTCGTAGACTTTTTCTTCGTTGTAGTCTTCAGGAAGGAATTTTTTGCCCGAAATATATCCCAAAGCAGCAGCAGATCCTTCGTCAACCAAGCCCAAAACTGATGAGAAATTTGCCAATTGCAAAGCATCCAAATAAGCTAGTCTAGTAATTTGATCTGCGAAAGGCGATACGGATATCGCCACATCCTCTGCAATAGGTCTAGCTTTCGGATGGGTGCTCAACGCCTTAATAGCACGCAGTTTCAAATCATTCAAAGACATTGCCACGAGTTCTTCGACAGAAAATGTGTGGGAGTTCCCCGAGGGGCCCAAATTAAACGATACGGAATCACCCTTGATTTCGTTTTCAACAATTTCAACGCCGTGGTGATGCTTCAAGTATTCAGCAACATGGACGTCATCAATGGAGTTTCCCAAAAGATTCTTCAAATTTGCCGCACAGGAGTCAGGGAACCTGGTACATAGGGACCCAATTTGAGAGCCATATATGCGCTCTATGTCTTCCAAATGACCGTCTTTGATAGCAGGCTTCAAGTAAATGGTGGACGAGTCCTTCCTCTTGCCTTCGTCGGTGAATATAATCTCGAATGGGAATCCTGGAGCCATCATCATAGCCTTTGTGTACTGGTGGCCCAAGTCAATGCCGACTATGGCGGCTGAAACCATTGCTATAGTGCCCAACACAGCGAGGAGCTTCATTTTGGTGGTGAATCACGCGGTGGATATGGTGTACTATTTGAACCTTCTCAAGTGTGGAGTTACGTGCAACGTTCGCATCAGCGTGTTGTTGGTATGCAGGCATTCAAAAATTGAACACCTGTTACGAGCGAACCCTGGGCGCTATACTTTAGTGCCAACTGTTCAGTGTAAGGCTTTCAAACAATACAAATCGAAAGGTCTAGATCGCTACCTCCGCATTGTCTTCAAATCGCCATCTACGCCCTGATCGCAAGACCAAGAGTGAAAAAAGAATACAGTTTACCAGGAGTATACAGCCTCAGGGTTCAAACGGAAGCGAGTTCCAATGGAGAATTTAGGAAATTGTTTTAGCCACGGCGAGAGGCCGGGTTTGCATGGCATCAGCTGAGCTAGTAAGCAGTAGAGAGAGCATGAGCAGTAGCCGTCGCGCACGTGCCAAAACCTCGGGCAATGTTTTGCGGGCAGCCCATCCGAAAAGCTGGAATCGTGGCAGAGCTAGATATCGGAATCGAGCTGCATGAGGCAAACGCCCCCCTACACTTCAGCTTCAAATTGGAAGCCAAAACCCACTGGATGTGTTTAGGGCCTGCCTTGGACGCTAGGCCTGGCCTGGCCCGTCGGCCGGGCAGAAAAATTAGCAAAAAAAAATGTCGCGTCTTACTCAAGGGCCATCTCGCTGCTGCGTCTTTTGGATCTAAGTACAGGCCTACGAGCATTAATCCGGGAACTGACCATTGGAGAAGTTTGAGCAGACAGGACCCGTGAATACCCCTCGCATTTGCACGCCCCTGAAATCAGCCAAAGAACTCAGCCAACCATGGATTCCGCAGACGTAGAGGCTTCGAAGATGTACATTACCTACAACAACATCCACCAGTTGTGTCAGGAAACCTCGGACAAAATCAAGGCCTTCAAGCCTGACTTGATCATTGCCATTGGTGGAGGTGGCTTTATCCCTGCCCGCATGTTGAGAACTTTCCTAAAGGAACCAGGGCAGCCTAACATTAGAATCATGGCCATCATCCTCTCCCTCTACGAGGACATGGGAACGGTAGGTTCCCAGGTGGAGTCCGCGGGAACCCAGGTAGTTAGGACTCAGTGGATTGACTATGCCCAGTCTAAAATCGACCTAGTCAACAAGAACATTTTGATCATCGATGAGGTGGATGATACTAGAACTACTTTGCACTATGCAGTTTCCGAGTTGAAGAAGGATGTGGCAGAGCAGGCTGCAGTCAAAGGCGCCGACCCTGCCAACACCAAGTTTGGAATCTTTGTTCTTCATGACAAAGCCAAGCCCAAGAAAGCGGAATTGCCCGATGACATTATGAAGTCCGGCAATTACTTTGCTGCCAGAACGGTTCCAGACTACTGGATCGCTTACCCATGGGAATCCACCGACATTGTTTACCACACCAAGAGAGCTATGGAGCAGGGTAACGATGTGTTTCTTCCCTCCACCACTGAATAGGTTGTTTCGTTACGTAGCGTATAGAATAAAGATATGGAGTCGTCCTAATCATCAATCTCGATGTAGTCGGGGCTCCTGGAATGATTCTTCAACGGGTCGTGTATGCTCTTGTTTGTACCTCTTTTCTTGCTCTGCCTAAGAGTCTTACCTTCCCCTTGGTATGTGTCGGCTGATATTTTCGTGCTTTCGGCCACTTCCGGCTTTGGCAACACCACTGGCCATCCCAAAAATATTTGATTCCCAGGTATGTTGAATTCCACCGGCGCCGCGTCAGGGTCCAAGTCATCGATGGTCATTCTGTTCTTCGTCTCCTGCACAACTTCCTTGCCTGATACCTTCTGCCCAGTACCCTTAAAAACTTGCTTCTTGTTTCCCTCGGACACAATGTCAGCATATCCCATCGTATGAGCCATGCTACCTGCACCGGCACTTCTGTTCACCTTGGATGGATCAATTGGATTCAGTGACGACTGTGAAGCCTTAGGTTTGTATTCGGGCTCCACATAGCCCACTGGAGGAGCAAAGTCCGTTTCCAAATCAGTCTCAATAACGCATATACTCTGATTATTGGATTCCGGTTTGACCTCTAGCACTTTGATTCCGTACCTTGTATCATTGTAGTCGATTTGAATAATGTCGTCCACCGTCAAAGTGGAAAACTTTCTAAGAGCGTTTTCAAGCACTGCTTTAGGGTCCGAGATCTCCAAGAAGTCCACTGATTGAGGTTCAAGTTTGACGAACTTGCCATTGGGCAAATCGCAGTTTTTGATCTTGACCAATGACCCTGGCCGCAATTTCAACGTCTCCATAGTCCACTCGGGAATGTATGCCCTCCCTTCCTCTGCAATGAACTCTAGAACACCACTATGGGACCTGCGATTTTCTGCCTCGTTGACAAGCTCGAATAACATGGGATATCTGATATGAAGCATGGTAAGCTTGTTTAATGCTGAGGAAGGTAGAAAGATCTTGCCTCCGAAGTTGGCGGCATCTTTCCTGATGTTATCAGGCATCATAGTAACTGGGTAACATCGGAAGTATTCTTCAAAATTGTTGTTGACTGGGGCAAAGGCAGCGCCACCAAAAAAGCTGGACCCGAAACCACTAAACATGCTCGTTTGATACTTTCTTTTTCGTGCCCTGTTGCAGGATGTAATCGAATCTGTGATGGGCGGATGAGGCGGAGGTTCTTAGGGAACTCGTCTCTAAAAGTGGGTAGCTAAAGAAAGTATAGTGAATTACGTATGGTATACAGGGTCAATTAGTTTGCGAAATGGTGGCCAAAGTCCATATACATGCTCGCTCGCACCGGTGTGCAAGTTGCAAGTGAGCCGAACTATGCCTGACGCTTGTGATTTTCGAGAACATTCAAAATCCTCATGGCAACCTCTTGCTGGCTGTTGTCAAGGTTTCCAAACACAATTTGATATCTTGCAGGATCGTTTTGTTGCAACGAAGTTGTCTTTTCTCCAAAAACAGAGTATACGTTGACAGAATCAAGGGGAGTGATTTTTAATGCCTCGAGTTCAGCCTCATCAGCTTCCAACTCGTCATCATAGATATCGATCTCTTCCACCTCATTTTCGTAGTCTTTGCTTGACTGGATCCCGCTTTCTCTGTCTAGAAGATCTTGCCTTGCTTTGATGGCAACCGGCATGGTCTCCAAGTTTGAAATAAGCAAGTCAACTGTCTCTCCGATAAGGTCCTCCACAGGCAAAAGATTCAATTGAGCATCGGTTAATATGGACAAGGAAGCCAATATTTGCAATTTGCACCCATAAACACTCTGGAAATCCCCGCTGTATTTGACCCAGAGCTTAAAGAATGCGCCAGTGAATTGATTGTCGTTCAAGAATTGCAATGTAATTGAGGGTTGCACATGGAGCGATGCAAAGAAAATCTTCAACACTGAGAGATAATGCAACATGAACCCGTCAAAAGCATCTTCGGACTCTAATGCTCTGAAAATTTTGAAAATCTCTGACAAGAATTGTGGCATAAACGGAACAAATTTCTTGCCCAAACTCAAGATTGCATACTCCAATACTTCAAACGAATAGTGGGCAAAAACAGGGTCAACAGATGTGGCCTGTAAAACCTGGAAGCAGACTTTGAACAAACTCTGTACGTTGGCGTCCTCAACCGAGATTCCACTTTCTGGAAAGGCAATTCTCACCACTGCTTCAAGGAATGGATGAAAGGTGTCGAAAAAGTCGTACGCATACATGTCAAATGTATCCATGCACACTCTGTAAACTTCCCATAATGGTGGTGACATCTTGTTCGTGTTAACTAAAATGCTCTCCACCATCTCCAAGGCCTCAGTTAAAAACATATGCATGGAATTTTCCAAAATGAAGATGACTGTCTTTTTGACAGTTATTGTCAAAGTATCCGAGACCTCGGGTGCCGCACTCATCGAAATGACTAAAGATGCCAAAGTATTCAAAAGTCCACTAGCCTGATATTCTTTATCGACATCTGACACACCTCTTGATGACTGATACAATAGCTCGTAAGCTAGCACATTGAATTGCTCCACCAAGCGATAGGACAATTCGTTTGCATAAGGCTCTAGGTTAGCAGCAAACTTCTCAACAAAAACCTCCATCACTGAAGTCAAAATGTCACTTTCGAAGTTCTTTGAAAGGTCGAGCAATGTTTCCATTAGTTGTGGTGCTTGTTGCGCCATCTTGTCTGCTACATAGTCTTCTTCCACCAAAGTACGCAAAGCGTCAATAGCAGTTAGCTGGATGGGGAACTGGTCCTGCTGTTGGAAGCAGAAAACCACCCCGTGAAAGATATCATGCAAAACATTTTGATCGTTGAACTTGTGAATGAATATTGCAATTGTGTCGCAGGCACGCGCAGTGAGCCAGGGAGTCTTGGAAATCGTCTCTTGCGACATTTCAGGGTAAACCACCGAGTGTAGAAGTTCATCGATGAGGTTTTTCACGGGATTGTCTTTCCGTTCCAAGTTGTATGAAATAGTGCCCAACACACGAAGTGCACCCTCGGCTTGCATGGCATACTTGAGATTTGATCGGTCGGAAATCCTGTTTTGAAATACCTCATTGATAGTGTTGAACAACAAGGTTCCGCATGACGAGAACTTCGAAGAAGATAATCTGTAGGTGAAGTTGATGGCAGCAGTATCGGCGGTTTTATTCTCTTTTCCGTTGTCAAAAAAACGTCTGATGTATTCTTCGGAGTCATCCTCGTACATTTCAATTGTTTCGGGAGAAGCGTTCAAAACTGGTAAAATAACATGCTTAACGATGGCCTCCAATTGAATTTCTAGCAAAGGATAAGCTGGTGTCTCCACGACTTGCTCTAAGAAAGAGATCAAGTGGTAGAGAGAAGCCTCCGAAAACCAAAGTTTTTTATTTGTCCATTCCTCTATGATAGACCAGTATGCATTCAATATTTCGGGAACAAAGTTGTTCAAGAAAGTGTGGACAAAATCGGACTTCTTGTCCTTGGTGTTAATGCCACCGCCATGGCGCAAAAAAAGTCTGTGCATATTAGCAAAGCACCACTTCACGGCCTTGACTCTGGGGTTGAGGGCTCTAGATTCGTTGGAATCAGCAGAAAGCACAGATTCGGGCAATGGTTTATTTATGAGAGCAAGATGGATTTGGCACCACGTGCCCAAGTTTTTGGGATCTTGAAGATAAGGAGGGAGATTCGAAAACGTTGCGTACCGGAAGATCTTGAGGATCAAATACAACATTTCATCCGATGTTTCCGAGGGATTCTCCACCATGTTGCTGGCAAGCGACTCTAACTTGGGGAACAACTGGGCGGAGATTTCGTCCAAAATGATATTCTTGTTGTTTGGGGTATCCAAGCCTGCGTACCTATAGGCCTTTGTATATTGGAACAAACAAAGCAACCCGGTGTAGACATGATCAATGTTAGTCACATCATTGATTAAGTTTTCAGTAGTGATGGCAAATTGATCCCATTTTTCCAAATCCAAGATAAAGGAGATAGCCGTGGATAATTGCACCCTCAACTGGGCATTTTTGTAGGTCTTGCTCAATACTTCCACTAACTTGCTTTTGATGGTCTGCTTCTCCTCCTCCAGTATGTGCCTTGGGGTTCTGTTCTTGAGCTCATCCACAACCCAATAATTATTCACTCTGTTCTTGAAGAAAATAGCTGCAGAGGTTTGCACCCCAAAGTTGACGCTGGCATCTGTAATGAGATCAAGAAGATAGGCGGTGAAGCCCGGCAACTCCTCAAAGTACTTCAACTGCTCCTCGCTTTGCTTGCGGACTTGGAGGTCCGCATCGATGGTCCCTGCTAAGGATTTAAGTAGAGTTTCCCTGTCCATATTCAGAGTCCTGTCCTCTCTGAGTTAAGCAAATATGCTCACGAACAGAAAAAATGGTTCGTTTGGGGACGTGCGCGAACCCTTTCTAAACTGGTTCGCAACAATGCTGATAGAGCAGTCTGTTGAAGGAAGGCTTAGGTTGTGTTTCAGCCACGTACTATGGCTTACTCCATTAGAATATTTCCAGCTATTTAGGCAACTTGAGAAGGTAGAATGAGTGCCTGAGTTATATGCACGACTCAGCATGGGGCCATGTTACTACAGGGTTTCAGGAGTTAGGCGGCATTCGTGTTGGATTTGCGGTATCGTAGGAGTGTACGGAATTAAAAGTACCCTTTGTCTGCTGCCAAAAAATATTTACGGGCTGAATTTTCACTCTTCTTTTGGTTTTGGGGAATATTGCATATTAGCCCTAAACACGCAAAATGCCCAATGTTTTTACCAGGTGCAACTCAAAAATTTTGACCAGAAACTCCACAGCCAATTTCATGAGCTTGTTTGAGTAGACAATGTGATTGATGAGCACCAGCAAGTGCTGTGCACATTGTTTACGCCCCATTGTAGGCCTAAAGGCATAGAGACTCCAGCGAGAGATGTACGGGTGTAGCACTGGCCATGCTCGCTTCTTTACCAACATCACCGGCCAAAGCCCCCCTTACGAAACAATGTTTGGCTTGGGCAAGCTCTTTTATGTCATAGTTCTCAGTATAAATGGCATAGCCGTGCTAAGCGAGGACAGATTCCTTAACCGCATAGGCTGGGGAAGCAGGGCGGCCAACCCTCAAAACCAATTTCAAGCACAGTACGGAGCGCCTCCAGGCCCCGACGATTCGATTAAAGCTCGGTTGATTACGCTCATTAGCGCCATCAGGACATTATTGAGGTTTCCGTTGATTTTCGTGAACATCCTACTCATATTGTACGAGTTGATTCTCGGTTAGTTTAGCCCGGCATGACACCGGAAGGTCTAAGGTGACGGCTTGATCTTTTGGTTCAAGCTCAGAAGGGCTCGGTCTTTTGGTTCAGGTTCAAGAGGCTCGATATTTTGGTCCGGGTTCGGAAGGGCTCGATCTCCATCACGTTAGCGAACCCTGAGTGACAGCCATACCCGCTAGGATGCTACAAATCACAACTTTCGTTTCCTCCCCCCCGATTCTGAATCTTTTCTGCTGTCACAAATAATATACAAAATGTCCCAAACATCACAACTCTTGTTTTATTTCAGAGGTTGGTGAGCCCGTGCTCTGTAATCTTGCGCGGGACTTCTTGAAGAGCTCCTCCTGCTGTTTTAATAGCTCCTCTTCACTCAAACCTGAATTGAGAAATTTGTTATTCTTCCTTTCTTTCCCCTTCAACAACTCCTTGTGCTCATCAAGAACACGGTTTATTATATCCAAATAGTTGTGGAACCCCAATTCCTCCAACGCCTTGATGACATGATCTGATGCTATGGTTTTCTTTGCTTCCTTTTCTGCAATGTCATTCAGCTGCGTGGAGAGTATCATAATGAACTCAATGCTGCATTCCGTAATGGCCTCCCGGGCCTCCTTGGAGATGGCAATGTCCTTGGGTAAGACCTCGCTGATGATTTTCTGGACGGTTGCCTTTGGCAACGATAAGTCTTCTCCGGACGGATTCGGTGGGGCAAATTCCGACATTGTGTGAAGGCTGTGAGCACGAGCTGCTTTGCGGTTATATATCTACGCCTGGGTCGGGCGGCGAGTTGGGGCTTTCAAGGGTGGCTGGCCAGCTTCTGTCGCAGTCTCTTGCAATTTGTTCCTAGTGTGGGTCCAAAATTAGATGCGCGAGCGAGCAATCTGGCTCTTTATATAGATATGCTGTCTGGACATGTCTCTTCGCGCATGATGTATATTTAATTATTCTAAATTCATTTAACCTTCGACAAAGAACAACCACTCAAGGTGGAATGAAGAGCCTACCACGTTGTTTATTTGCATAAAGGGAGGCAACAGGCCAATGCAAGCCCCATTGTTCTGACAATGCCCGTGCTTCTTATCCAGTGAAGCTTTGCTGGCGATATGTCTGCTATTCAATGGAAGTGCTGTTCCCGGCAAGAGAATGATCGCAGACGCACAGCCACCAGCGCGAACAGCTCTGATCATGGACAATCTGATCATGGACAATGTGTGTCGTGCGTTGAGCCGCGGTTTGAAACGCAGCCCTGTTCTTTTGCACCTGGCGAGAAGCTCGGTGATCTATCCCTTTCGTTTGGTTATGTTCTAACGAGAAGAGACTTGATCTTGACCCAGCAAGGCCGGTTGACTGCTGGCGATTTCCTTACGCAATCCTGGTGATCAACTTGCCTCTTGGCTTCTCCTCGGTAAAAAGCTTGTTCCACGTCGATGGAACTTGGGCAAGCGGATTTTCCTGCTCGGACAAATCGATAAGAGAGTATCCTTCAGCGGACAAGGAGCCGTTCTTAACTGCGCTCAAAATGTCCTGCACTGCGTTCCCGTACTCCGCAACAAAGTCAAACACAATGAATCCTTGCACGGTGATCCGGTTGGTGATGATTTCGGACCATTTGTGCACTGCGAACTTGGAAGAGTCGTTGTAGCCTGCGATTGCTCCGCATGCAATCACGCGCCCGTATCTCTTGACGTGGCTCAAGGCAAAGTCCAAGATTTCGCCTCCGACGTTGTCAAAGTAGACGTCCACGAAATCCTTGCCAATGGCTTCGTGCAATTTCTCCTTGTAATCGGCATCTCTGTAGTTAACGCACACATCAGCACCCAAGGACTTGACCCACTCCACTTTGTCCTTAGAACCAGCAATACCAATGACCTTGGAGGCTTTGAACACATGCTTGGCGAGCTGCACGGCCATGGATCCAGTGGCCCCAGAGGCTGCAGAGATCAACACAGTCTGGCCCTCCTTCAACTGACCGACTTTCTTCAAGCCAAAGTACGCAGTCAAACCAGTGAGTCCAATGGTTGACAAATACAACTCGTAAGGTACCGACTTGTCGACTTTGGTAGTGACTGAGGACTCAGGGATCACCAATTCTTGCGACCATCCAAAAAGCCCACTGACAACATCGCCCTTGGCATACTTGGAGGATTTAGACTCGACCACTTCGGCCAATCCCAATGATCTGATGAGATCGCCCTTGAGGATTGGGGGCACGTACGACCTGGAAGGATCCTGGTCGGCAGACATCCAGCCTCTTTGGGTTGGGTCGTTCGAGAAGTACAACAATTTGACCCTCAACTCGGAGTCCTTAAGCTCGCGAAGCTCCGATTCTTGGATCTTGAAGGTGGAATCACCTTGATTCCAGGTTAAGTTGACTGCCTTCACTGGGGGGTTTTCGAGAACGATTTGGGACACCATGTTCGATGATATGAAATATTAATGAGGCTCACTCACCAGGACTGGAGGGCTGCGCTATATACCCACGGCGGAGAATTGAATCCGCTTCGCACCTTGCTGCATCCTTCACGCAACCGCACATGCTGCAGCAAGCGACTCAGCGAAGGACTCGAATTACTAAGCATGCTGCAGCAAGCGACTCAGCGAAGGACTCAAATTACTAAGCATCCATCAACTCTCGAGCCGCGCCCAGATGTACCTCCGAAATCGCCTTCGATTTTTCGTGAGAGGCGCTGGCTCTCAATACGGATCTTAAGGGGTAATGCCGCGTTAACGGCGTCAAGATGCCGTGACTTCCGCATCGGGGCGGAGATGAAGTGCCACTCGCACGTCATTTCACGGGTTATGTTCGGGCAAGCGCCAAGAAAAGAGAAACTCCTGCATTTCACCATTTCCAATTGACTGACCATGCACATATTCTGGTGCACGCCGTTTCATAGTCAGATTCATTCTCCATTTGTTGGAGGCCTTGTTTCATGTTGTTGCTTGTCCCCTGCGGGACTCGCGCACACGCAACCAAAAACGGCAAAAACGGCTTTGGCTAGGCAAGACTGTCAATAGGGCTCAGCATCTACGGCGTCGATCGGGTGACGATTTCCCCGTCCCGCTGATTATGCTCCTTTCGTTCAAGACAGCCTACGCGAGGTTGACATTTCTCCATGTCAGCTCCTCAAACCCTTTGGTTCGACTCCTGGGTTTCAGGGGCAAGAAACTTCAAAACCTCGTCCACAAACTTGTCCGGTAACTCATTGACCACCCAGTGGCCGCAGTCAAAGTCAATGGTCTGAAAGTTGGGGAAGTACTTTGGGAACGCCTCCGCCAAGTGCTTTTCCAGGATGAACGAGGACCTGATGCCTCGCATGACCATCACCGGACCAGGATACTTCAAGCCCAAAAGGTCGGCTTCCGGCCACTGTTCCATTTTGAATAAGACGTTTTCTTTTAAAAAGCTGAGGACCGGAATGCGAAACTCACATGATGCGTTTTTGGTGCTTCTCAAGTTTGAGGCAAGAAATAGTCGGACCAACGGGTCGGGCTCGAACTCCGCCAACACCGAGTCCACTTTTTTCTGGAGCCGAAACTTGTCGGCCACAGCGTACCCTAGCCGCTTTTCTGCCGCATACATGCCCAAGAGATGCCGGGCGAATCGCTTGTCCAACGGGTCATGTGACGGGGCGTTGTCTATGACAATCAACTTTTCAATGAGCTCTGGTCGTTTCAAAGCTACAATCATGGCGACTTTGGCGCCCATCAGGTGGCCTGCTAGAAAGACCCTCTCCCCTAGTTGATCAATGTACTTGATGGTGTCATTGGCCATGGAGATGTAGTCGTGAGGCATCGCATGCTGCGATTCACCATGATTTCTCATGTCCAACCCAATGGTCTTGATGTGAGAAAGGGAGGAGATCCTCCTCGCCGTAGACGAATAGTTCAGCTTTGACCCAAAAAGACCATGGATCATGACGAGAGGCGGCCTAGTCTCATCTATACGCGCCTTTCCACTGAGGTCCTTCCACGCTATTTCGACTGCCTGTTTGACCGGAAGCTTCGGAGAAGCCTCGCCTTTCAAAAGGCTTGTATACTTGTGCATGGCTTGTGTCTGCGCTTGGGCAGACAAGCTGCGTCGAAGGAAGCCGCTGACGGTCATTACATGCTTTATTTCTCGACGAGGGTGGTATCTCACGCGCTCTCTTGCATAGGGTTAATATTGTTACTATACGGTCTAACATCTAGTCATGGGAAAGATCTCATAGGGAACATCTAGTCATGGGAAAGATCTCATAGGGAACATCTAGTCATAGAGAAGATCATCTAGTCATCGAGAAGATCATCCAAGTACATACTTGGAGTTGTCATTCTCTTTTCACCTCCTGGACGAGCCTGCAGCGGGGAAACTTCCCGCCTATCAACGGAGGATTCGGCGTTGGAGAAGCGGTCATCAATGTAGAAGCTGGGTATCACCTGCGAGTGCCTTTTGGAAGCCATTGGTGAGGTGTTCACCTCCGAGCCATTATTGCTGTACATAGCAAGATTGCTCATGGAGCCGGTCACCGCCAGAGCGCCGCCGTGGCGAGCATACGTCATTTCCTTGGTGGGCGACACAAACATTTTGGTGGTGTCGTGCTTTGAAAGCGGTGCGAGGTCGGAGTAGCTGGTAGATGACATTTCTGGGTTGAACCCGAGCATTGATTGCCTGCTACTGCTCAAAAGCGGGAGTTTGGTGACGGCACCGTTATACTCTGTGTTGTTGAAGATCGAATTATCCGAGCCTTTGTTTCCGTAAGCATTGTTGTTCTTCGCGTATTGACCGTGGGCCAACTTTTCGTAGTACAGGTTCTTCTTGGCTGTGGAAGATGCAGTTATGGACTTGAACAAGTGGAAAACCACGAACCCGAGTAAGATGAACGCCACCACACTTCCCACGGCGATGAAAACTGTGCCCAGAGGCTTTGTGCTTTGGTATATGTACGGGTTGTCCACGCCTGTAGGGACACCCACCGAGGGGGTCGTGTAGTCTAGGGTTGAAGACAGGAGCTTTGGCAACCCCGTCGTCTTTGAGGTGGTCATCAGGGGCAAGTCTGCCCTTATGTCAAACTCAAGTGATGCCAGGTCAGTAGGCACCGGGAAATCGGAATAATCAGACATATTTTCGGGCGTTAAAGTTCAGAAGTAAAGTCGGGGTGTTTTGAGCGGGACTTTTGAGCGGGACTTGAAAATGCCATAAAGCAGTACTCAAATCGGCGCGGGCGGAGTGAAATCTTCGCAGTCAACGGGCTTGGGGAGTGCTTGTATTCTGCGCTCTCTTTTGCGAGAAAAGTGCTAGGCTGAAAGAGTGTTGTAGCTAAGTGTCAGGTGGGCAACGCCGCAACTTTTTTAATGCGCCTCAGACGTTATTGTGTTACTAAAATTGGACTAATGTTGGCGAAAAACCGCGCGCAGTACAAAAATTGATTCAAATTAATTTCCTGAAACAATCACACGATATCGTATGACAGAAACAAACTGAAACGGAGAAAGGGCTCGAGGACTTGCGTGGAGCGAAACTGGGAACGCACGTATTTTGATCCTAATCTTCACCGCAGGGGTCGCTTTCAAGGAAGGAAACCTCCACCAAAAGAGGAAAAAATTGCGCAAGCCCGGAATCGAACCGGGGGCCCAACTATGGCAAAGTTGGATTTTACCACTAAACCACTTGCGCCAAGGAGCTCCGCGACGGGGAATTGAACCCCGGTCTACCACGCGACAAGCGGTAATTCTAGCCACTAAACTATCACGGACTTTCCTGTCGTTCAAAATTTATGCTTTACTATACCAACAAAATAGTTTTGAAGTAAGGTGTGGAGAGATTTTCGTTTTTAGACCTGTCTTGTGATTTTTTGGAGCCGAGTTTGTTATTCACCTGTGAAGGCTCTGAGATGAACGTTTCTGATTGCAAAGAGAGCGAAAATGAGAGTGTGTAAGCCTAGAGAATTGTGCGCCTGCACACAACTCCTCATCGGTCACACACATGCACATGATCTCCCGAGCAACACTTCTCTTCTTTCACAACAAGTCTTCATTCATAGACAGCACCTCCATTGAATCCAACCGCCACCTACATCCATGCCATCAGTTCGGCCCAAGCGGTACATCTGCAGCGAGCCTGGCTGCGGCAAGGCTTACAACAGGCCAGTGCTACTACGACAACACGAAAGAAGCCATACCAACGATCGCCCCTTCGCGTGCACGTTTGAAGGTTGTAACAAGAGCTTCTTGCGCAAGTCTCATCTCCAGGTGCACGAGCTCTTCCACAAATCAGACAGCGAAAAGCCGTTTCGATGCCCCGTGTGTGGCAAAGGAACCATCTCCCCGCAGCTCCTCAAAAGACATGAGCTTACCCACACAAAGAAACACAAGTGCAACTACCCCGGGTGCACAGAGGCATACTTTCGCTTCCAGTCTCTCAAGCATCATGTGGACACGGTGC
Organism: Metschnikowia bowlesiae; assembly: GCA_002370295.1. NCBI lineage: Eukaryota > Fungi > Ascomycota > Pichiomycetes > Serinales > Metschnikowiaceae > Metschnikowia > Metschnikowia bowlesiae. The sequence continues at coordinate 328,185 of NLAK01000001.1, read as the reverse complement.
ATGAGCAGGTGTTGACGTGTGGCCATTGCAACCGGCAGTTCCAGCTGCCGGCCATATTGACCGCTCACAAGCTCAAGGTCCACGGTGAAGCGACGGTATTCCAATGCGAGCACTCAGGGTGTTTCACTACATTCAAGGACAAAAAGGCACTAAAAAAGCACATCACTCAAGAGCACCCCGTCTTCAAGTGCCATCAGTGCGAGCTTTCAGTAACGGGTGCGACTGAGTTCAACTTGCATTTGAAAACACATCAAAACCTGGCTGCTGTGGAATTATGGCGGTGCAAACGGTGTGACGAGACGGTGCAATTTGTCAAGAAGGCGGAGCTCATCAAGCATTACCATGATATACACAATGGGGACTTCCCACACGACATTCTAGGCGCGCATGACCAGATCCAGCTCCACAATTTCTTGAAGCAGGCCAAAGCAGAGTCTTTGAAGACAATGACCCGTGAAAACCAAAAGTTCACGCTAGCGGAAGAACCCGAAAGTGAGAGCCCCGAACTCGACAAAGCTTTGGTGGAGCGGACTGTGCCGGACAAGTCGATCATCAACCTAGTGATGGGAAACACCCAGAAGACGCATGTGTGTCCCAAGAAAAACTGTGGCCGCAAATTCACCCGGCTTCATGCCTACAAGAAGCATTTGCAGTGGCACGAAATCCACTTGGCGAAGATCGAGGAGTTTTTGCACATGCTAGAAGCGCAGGCGGGCGAACCAGCGACTAGCGAGACCCACGCGAAGCAAGCTGGTGCAGGGAGTGCAGGGAGTGGTCTGGAGCAGGATGATTCCGACTATCTGGACAATTTTTCTGACGACAGCGATGGGTCTGACCCAGACTCATGACCGCGAACACAATTTTGCAGCCACATGCACTACACCCTGGTCAAAGGTCGACTTCTCGGTGATAGGCTTACCTTTTGCCAGAATCGAAATTAGACCAGTCTTTTGATTTACTTGATTTATGCAGTCCTCATATGTACCTAGTTTTGGGAGAAGCCTTTTACATACTGGTTGAATATATTGTCTGTCGGATGCTAGTCCACAGTAGACAGTACCACAGTAGACAGTACCACAGTACAGTACCACAGTAGACAGTACCACAGTACAGTACCACAGTACGGCACAGTGGACAGTACTACCATGATTCCTAGTACCTCTGCCTCTTATCGTGCTCTCGGCCGGAGCTCTCAAACCTTCTTTTCCTGGTGGCGGGGTCATCTCTTTTGGCCGGTGGGGGTACAGGCGGCGGGGGCAATGGATCATCGTTTCGCGAAGAGCTCAGCTTCTCCGCATGAGACCTGCCATTTCTAAAGCGACCGTCTCCGCGACCGTCTCCGCGACCGTCTCCGCGACCGTAATTGCCTCTGTTATCTCTAGGCACCTGTTGTGGAGGCAAAGGCGCCCTTGCCCGTACCTGGGTCCCCGTGGGCGGCGTTTGTCTGTCCTCGCTGGGTGGCTTGATCGGGGGCTGCCTTTCTCTAGATGGAGGCTTGTAAGTGCTACCTCTTGGTGCCGCAGCTTGCGAGGGTTGAGATTCCCTGGGGTTTGCCGGATATCGTCCGGTTGGAGCGGGGGCTCCCCCCAGAGAGTATGTTCTCTCTGTTCTCGCTTTGTCGATCGACCCACCGCCTCTTCCGCCCAGTGGCTGGGTTGGAGGCGGCCTTTGCGGCGGTAATGGGGCTCTTGGCCGCACACTAGGGGCATTGCGTGGCCCCGGGGGCACCTTTGAAGAAGATGCCTGTGTTCTTGAAGAAGATACCAGGGTACTTGAAGAAGATACCGGGGTACTTGAAGAAGTCTGGGATTTTGAAGAAGTCTGGGATTTTGAAGAAGTCTGGGATTTTGAAGAAGTCTGGGATTTTGAAGAAGATTCCTGGGTACTTGGAGAAGACACCCGAGTTCTCGAAGAAAGTCCCTGGGTACTTGTATTCTCTTTCTTCACAACGTTGGAGGGCGGAGCAGGAGAGCCCAGTTTTTCTGTAATTTTGCCCATCTGTTCTCTTCTTGCCTCTTCCAACTTTGCTTTTAAAAGCAGGTTTCCTTGCCGGGGGAGTTCTTGCCCCTCGGTTTTCTTATCGTCTCTAGAAGTCTTATCAGAAGGCCTGTCGTCTTTAGAAGTTTCCCTCGTGGCCGTTTTGCGCTGAAACAAATCATCCTGGTGTTGCGTCCCCGCCGCATTGTTTGCGGTTCTCATTGACTCTGGGCCTGAAGGTGCCTTGCTTTGCAATGCGTCGCGAGAGTCACTTTCAGAAGGCTTCTTGGAGCCGTTATTGGCGTAGTTTTGATACCTGTCCTTGGCGGCCTCGCCTCGGTTGATTGCACTGACTCTGGAAATGTCTCTTGTCGGAGTACGAGAGCTTGACGAGTCTTCGTACTTGATGGCGTTGAGCGAGGCCATGCGTTGCTGCTCTGCCTTCTCCTTGTCAAGAAGTTTTTCCTGCTCCTCGCGCTGCTTCCTATTCTCTTCTTCCTGAAGACGGTTTCTCAATTCGATGGCCTCTTTGGCCTTCTGCGCCTCTTGTGCTTTTATCTTTTCACGCTCTGCAACATGCGCTGCCTTAGCCGCTTCCTCGAGCTCCACAAAGTCCCACAAATGCACCCACTGCGCTTTCCTGGACTTGACATGGCCGATCATAGCACTAGATGATAGCTTGAGATCGTCCCTCTTCTCGTTGAGCGAAATATTTTCCATCAAGTCAATGAACTTCTCGCAGTGGTCCTCAACGATCGGATACACTCCCATCAAGTTCTTCAAGAAAGTAATACCGTTCATTCGCGACATGTACGTGGTCACTGACAATGCTCGTTGGATATCTTCAAGAATCAATCCATGGTACCTGTAAAGAATCTTGCGATACTCATTGTAAGAAAGTTGCTGGCCCTCTTCTCCAACTATCGCTGGGCACTTGTCAAATACCTCGCTGCGAGACCAAGTGCTGAGTTTCTTCAAAATCGCCGACACAAAGAGCCCTAAGTTCTCTGCTTCTGTTGCGGTGCAGGTGAACAAAGTAGCAAACAAGATCTTGTTTTCAAAGAACTGATTCAAGCACGATATGAACGAATATCCTTTTGCCTGAATTTCGTGCAACTTGAATATAGCTGATGCGCTGTAGATTGCATCAAACGAGGAGTGGATGCACCGAGGCAACACGCAATTTTCGAGGAAACTGGAAATGCTTCTTGCACTCGCCTCGGCATCTTCACTGAACCAGTTGGAGCTTTTCTCCTGGAGGGCCGCAACTTTTTGCGCATCGTGTGCCTTGTGGCGGTCCTTCTGTTGAGGAATGACATCGATTAGCTTTTCGTTTTCTTCAATGCTTTTTTTGAACTTCTCTAGAGTGTGTTCGCTGGCGTGCTTATCTCTTCTTGCGAAATGGTACTCTTCTTTGAGACTCAGTACTTTGGACACAACCTTTGCAAGTTCTGAATCATACAAGTCGTCCGAGTAGTTGATGTCATAGAGACTCATACCCCAGAACAGCAAGAACAAGTCAATGTCAAGAAACTCAAGGACTGACTGAGGAAGCGAGTCTCGGATGGCAGCCGCAACATTGTCGTGGCTTTGCGAAGGTAAAAATTTTCTCCACATCTCAAAAGCCCAAGCTATCGGCGTATGATACTTCTCAATGAGCTCGTCTAGCGGAATCAACGCAGAGGGTGTTTCTTTCAGATAAAACCCCACCAATGTGCACAAGAAGTGGGTCACCGAATCTAGCTCATCTTTTTTGCTAGCCAAAACTTTCAAATGTGGAAATTCAGACCCCACGATTGTGTCGATGTTTAGTTTGCAAAGCAACACTAAGAACTCGTTCACCATTCCATCTTTCAATAACACATCGCACATGGCAGAACCAGAGCGAACGTTCTCATAACGGCGATCTCCTATCGTCTCGTAAACAATCTTTTCGAGGCACGGCTCTGAGTTTATCATACTTATCTGGAGATGAGTAAGATTGGTGATGGATTGAAGACCGCCCATAGAGCTAAGCAATTCTTTTAAAACAATCAAGTCACACGTGCCGGCAGAGTGAAGAGATCGGAGCAAGTACTTTGACAAAATATTCAAGTCAAAGGCTTCAGGATACTCTTGACATAACTTGCCAATGAATGATGAGAGCGACTGTATCCACTGGCGATCATTCAAACCGTTCAGTTGAAGTCCGGATCTCCCACTTGCAGTGAGCCTCATTAGAATCGCCAATGCCATGTTATCCCACCCATAATCGTTGAAGTAGGCAGCTGTCTGCACAATAAGTGTATTGAGATTGTCGTAGCTTTCGAGCTGCTGCAAAATTGCGAGAAAACATGGCAATGGATTGCTAATACTAATTTTTGCCAATCTCATCATCATAGGCTTAACGTTCTCCTTCAGGAGCCTCTTCAAGACGTCCTTTGTTGCTTTTTCAGCTTTGCCATATGCCAATTTAACGTACGGGTTATTTTTGGAAAGCACTTGGTACATTTCACCGTATAGATTGAATCTATCTTCAAGAGTGAAGAATTTCAACACCTCAAATGCTTTGTCCACACAAATAGCGTTTTCCTCGATGTTACCAATGGTGGGAAACACAAAGTTTCTAAAAAAATTGAACCATGTCTCCTTCTGCTCTTGCACACATTTCTCCAAGTCACATATGATTATGTCACAGATCTTGATGAAGTTTGGCGCGTTGGACGCAAGAGTTGGCCCGAAAAACTTGAGAAGCTGCTCGGAAAGCAAGTGGAGATCTTGGGGGGAGTGTAAATTCGGAAGGTGGGCGGTCCAGCCACTGTAGAAAAATACATGCTTCCGGTTCCCCTCGACCCTGGAAAGGGGATTCAAGCAGTACAAGTCGGTGGTGACAGGAGCCTCGTTCTTGACCTGGTTCATTGGACGTGCAGTAGCAATCGATCTTTCCTTCTGAAATTCAGCTAAGACGTCAGGGGAAAGCGGCGAAATAGACTTGTGGAGCGGATCGATTATCGCGCTCAATAACCTGTGCATTAGAGCTGCAATGTCTTTGTCCACATGGGCGAAGAAAGGATGCTGAGAAAGAATGTAGATGGAGGGCCAGTACAATCCGATTGTGAGAAGGCTTTTGAGCAACTGATACTTTGCATTATTCTTGAGTAGCGATTCGAGAGACGCCGGAGGTTGCACGGGGTCGTCGGAACGTTTGTTTGAAACACGCTCTTCACCTTCGTCCGAAAGAGGTGCAGCCAAGGACAAAGCACTAGCACTGGCACGGAATACTTGATCGTCGAGTTTGGTTTTGTAGAGTTTCTCAAGCACGGTAAGCTCGTCATCCGTGACAGGCAACTGGCTGTATATGGAGCCGAAGGAAACGAAACCTTCCTTGATGAAAATGCACACCAAAGCCTTGAACGACTCTGAATGATCGGTATCCTTTGGGTGTTTTAGGAAACGTAACGCGATCAGGCTTGAGGCAGCCGTGCACCCGCCAATAGCTAGCGTGTGCAAGCCAGACACGCAATCAGCTTCAACTGAAGGCCACCAGGGAGATGTCTTCAAGAAGGCCAAGATAAAATCGACATTCCCCACCAAATGGCTGGAGCACAAATCTATGATCACATCTAGCACCCTGTTGGGATCTAGTAGATAGTGGCCGATCAACAGCAGAGTGAGGTCCAAAGCGTGATCGACTAGCAGGGAACTATTTTCGCTGGTGAGTATTGAGTGGAACTCGCTAACGAGAAGAGAAAAGGCCTCGAATTCCTCGTGCACAAGGTTGAACTTGTTTTGCGTAAAGTATTGGTCCCGCTTCCTTGTGTTCATTTGACGATTGAAGGCTTCAGTGGGCAAAACATCCAACTCTTGGAGCTTGGAAGTATCAACACATTGGGCCACGGTGGCAGGGGTGACTATTTTGTGGGTCACGTAGATATTGTTGAAGAGATTCTTCAAAGCCTGATCCAATGGGAACACATCGAACACGCAGCAGAATATGCCGGCGCTTTCTTCATCGGTGATGGAAGCCTGGAGAAACTGCGTGATCTGGTCAATTGATAGAAGCTCGGATTGGGCCATCATCAACACCTCAGTGAACACCACACTGGTGGCATCTCCGGACTCGTCAGCTTGCATGAGATCGAGCAAGGCCTGAGTTCCCGAGCCTTCGAAATCGCCAAGCACATTGGGATTGATATGTTCATATAGGTCAGTCATTTCGACATGCGCTGGCCCAGAGCGAAGTGTCAGTGGAATAATTCTGCACTAGGTGATGCAGGGTGTTTGGGGTAGTTGGGGTAGTTGGGGTAGTTGATTGGGACCGTAGGACTGTTTTTCATACACGCGCCTTTTTGGACATCACTCTGCGCGGACCGTAGCTGCAGAGAAGGCAGCACGGCGCCCCGTTGTCTCGCGAGGTGCAGCGCGGAGCACATCCTGGTCAATCCCCCGGGACAATCCGCCTTGGTTCAGGTGTCATGACCCTATAGCATCTAGGAGATATCGCCAGGCCCATGGATCATGTCGAGGGGTTGCCTCAAAATCCTGAAGCTGCCATTATAAAGTGCCAATTTTAGTCATTTGCATTGTGGGGTGTTTTGGCCGTGTCTGGTGCTTACAGAAGATGGACTTGTTGATGAGCCCAACATACACCCAGTGGATACAAGAATGAGGCTTTCCTCATGTATTGGCTCTTTTCTATTGTCAGTACCCACCATGATAAACTCTAGGAGCAACGCGTGCATGTTAGAAACACATTCTTGTGTCCTGCCTCTCTAACAAGATGTTTTGGGATTCTACGCAACCTAGGACTATAGCCTGTACCAACGAGGAGTCAAGCCTGTAAATTGCTGATCAACAGAAAGGCATAATAGAAAGACATGTTTTCTGGGAACGATGACCCGAGCGTTAGAATATTCGGCCGGGCTACTGAAGGGAGAAACTCGCTCAGATAATTACTAAAAGGTTATTGTATTTTGGGGGCGATTACATTTGGAAGTGATCGGAGTTGTGGCCTGTCCAGGCCTGTTCCTAGCCAGACTCTTGTCCCACTATATATCTGTGGAGATAAGTCTAGACTCGTTACTCATGACTAAAGTTGCTTCATTACGTCAACAAAACTCTTACTGATAGGGACTTTTTAAATTCGTGAATACTGTTTCATGTAGAGTCGATCCAAAAGGTTTAGGTGCCTTTGGGCTCCTGCATTGAGATCAAATAACATGTTGTTATAACTAAGATCATGAAAAATCGCTCAAGCTTCGTTCCTCATGGCCCAATGGTCAAGGCGTCTGGCTACGAAAGTAACCACTTCTGTTGGAACCAGAAGATTCCAGGTTCGACTCCTGGTGGGGAAGCTAACTTTTTGTTTTTAGGGAAGATAACCGTGGTACCAGTATGGCACCGCCGGAGTCAAGAGCTTCGGGTGTAAAGGCCATGACTACAACAAGTACCTTAGAATCCACGACCAAAGTCCATCGCCCATCGTAGCGGCTGGAGTGCCCGCAGCACGGCAATCGAAGCCAGCACCCTCAATAAGCACTGGTGCATGTGGAAAATTTCGATTGCGAGTTCCTCGCTCCACTCTTTCACGTCTACCGCCTGCTAAAAAGCCAGCCCTCTCGAAAGTCCAGTGGTTTACACTTTGATGAACATCTCCCCCCTTCGTATATATGTGGGGCCTTAGCACCAATGCCCGGTTGATCCTAACCCTCCTGGAGCATTTCTTGAGCGCCTCAGGTTGCTGGGCGCGCTGGTAGAACATTACGCGTTGGGACATACATGTCTTAAACGAGCCATGGTAGCGTCACTGCAGGAAGGTTTAGCTTACGATATCCGAAGGCGGGTCCGTGCAATCACATGTGCATCTCTGACTAGGGAATTGTGACTCACAGCGGCTGGTCCGTCTAGCCCTCATGCGGGGGCCTTGTTCTCCATGCGGTGGTCTTGTTCTCCACATGGTGGCCCTGTTCTCCACATGGTGGGGCAGGCGAGCCCCAGCCAAAACAGGGCGTGTACATGGAACACTTCGACCCCATCCACCGGGTCACGTGCCGGTCCCGCGGCGCCGCAGCATCCCACGGCCTTTCAAAACGGCCCGGGTCTGTGGCTTGGCTTGCTCCGGTACAGCTGCCCTTTTGGGTGCTTTCCAGTGTGGTTTGGGGTGCGCCTACAATCCATGCATAAATTATGCACAAAGTGTTCATGGTGCATACTCAAAACTGTCAAGTACAGGTGCGCAACCTCGCAACATTTCCATCCGATCCTCGTCGTGTTCTCAAAACCACTTTCTTTTGCCCGCCTTCGACACCTCCTTCGTGAACGGTCCCCCATCGTGCCTAATTCGTTGCTACTTAGACTTTGCGTGGCTTTTTTTCACAGGCTAGAAATCAGCGGCCCATAAATACCGGCCCAATAGCTCAAATCCTCATCAGATTGCCCCACATCACATACTCCCCCAGTGCCATTCAGTTTCGTTAGCGTGCCGCCGAGGACCCCCCCATAACTGAGCAGCATTCTCAATCTTTCCATCGTAAAAAAGCAAAGCAATGTCTCGAACGATCCTCCTCCCATTGACTGAAGATGGGCTGCCTGTCCCCAACAAAGCGGTACAGAACGGCGTGTTGATTTTGCCCGCGTTGCCAAAGACCCACAAACAAGGAGAGCCTTTGTTTGAATTGATCTTCCGCATCGATGCCGCAAACCCCGTGGCCAATAATGCACTGCTCCATGTCAATGTCCCAAAGGATGCGACGCTGACCTTTGACCGAAGCAGCTTCCGGGAAATCGCCATTGAGCTGTCTTTTCACAAAGACATTTCTGTGCAAGTGCCCATCTTCCACCCGGGTCCTTACTCGTACTATCTCGAGTACGAGGCCCACCAGAAAAAGGTCCAGACTGCCCATTTCTACTTTAATGTGCCCCCCCAGCTCACCATCGCTGACAAGCATGTGCCGTTCAATGCCATCAATATACAAACCGTGGTGTCAAAATGGGCCGGGCCCCTCGAGGACTGGGACAAGTTATTCGGCTACATCGCGGAAAAGGGCTACAACATGATTCATTTCACGCCCTTGCAGCAAAGAGGCTCGTCCAATTCGCCGTACTCTATCTACGACCAGCTTTCCTTCGACTCCAGCCTCTTTCAGTCCAATGAGCAAGCTTCTAGATTTCTTGGCAAGACTTTGGCCAAGAATAATCTCTTGTCTTTGACTGACGTGGTGTGGAACCATACTGCTGACAATTCTTCATGGATCCGTGATCATCCTGATATTGGATACAACGCCGAGACTGCCCCACATTTAATTGCCGCTATAGAATTGGACAAGGCGTTGCTGGATTTCTCCGACCGCTTGGAGACCCTTGGCTTGCCCACGAACATCACTTCCGAGTCCGACTTGTCCTTGATCATCGATGGTGTGCAAAGAAATGTCATTCAAGAGATTGATTTGTGGCAATTCTACGTCTTGGACAAGACTCTGGTCCTTTCCCTGTTGCTGAACATTTCGTCTAGCATTGGACCTGCGGAGATTCCGCTGAATGTGGACACCTCGAACTTGGAGTCTCTTTCGAAGTACGTGCTTGATGCCACCCATATCAACCTTGGGTTTGGAGGGAGATTTGCCAAGAAATTACATGTTGATAAGTTGTACGCTATCTTGCTCTCCGTCACCGGTTCAAGGGACATGCTGCTCATTAAGGACAAGGCAAACGCCATAGTTGATGAGATAAACGCAAGGTTTTATGCAGAGTATGACGATGATGTCAAGTCTATCAAAAACCAGTTGGCTGACAGAGCTCGGTTTTTGAGGCTCGCAGACAATGGGCCCAAACTAGGCCCTATTACTGCCAAAAATAAATTTGCTGAAGCCTACTTTACTCGCTTCACCTCAGAGGGTAAGGATTGGGCTTTGGCAAACAATGGCTGGATATGGGGCGGCGACGCTCTAGTCGATTTTGCGTCAGACAAGTCAAAGGCTTACTTGAGACGTGAGGTGATTGTTTGGGGCGACTGCGTGAAATTGAGATTCGGTTCAGGCCCCGAAGATTCTCCATATCTTTGGAAGAGAATGACCAAGTACACTCAAGACTGCGCCAAGATCTTCGATGGCTTCCGTCTTGACAATTGTCATTCAACCCCTCTCCATGTCGGAGAAGCATTATTGGATGCCGCTCGTCGCGTCAACCCTAACTTGTACGTTGTTGCTGAACTTTTCTCAGGATCTGAAGAGAGGGACAAGATCTTTGTGGAACGTTTGGGTATCAACTCCTTGATCCGCGAGGCCATGCAAGCATGGAGCGTCGACGAGTTGTCGAGACTTGTGCACAGACACGGCGGAAGACCAATTGGCTCGTTTTCCTGGTTGCCCTTGGATCAATTTGCATACCCTGCTGAAAAGGAGCCGGATGCAAAAAAGTACATCGGCAACACTTCCGAGTTGGAAATCCCTCGAGTATTGTCCTTTCAAGCTCCTCATGCTTTGTTCATGGATTGCACCCACGATAACCAGATGCCAGCCCAAGTGAGAACTGTCGAAGACACTTTGCCTACGGCTGCATTGGTGTCATTTTGCTCCTCTGCAGTTGGCTCTGTGTTTGGATATGATGAGACTTACCCGGAGTTGCTTGATGTAGTCGGAGAGACCAGGCAGTATGCCTTCGACAAGAATCTGGGGATTGCTATCGCAAAGCAAAAGTTGAACTCTGTGCGTTCTTCCTTGGCTTCGGAGAGCGAGGATCCAGTGCAGGATCAAGAGATGTACATCCATCATGAAGGCCAATACATCACCATTCAAAGGTATAACACTTTGACGGGAGAAGGTTGGTTTCTAATTGCAAGATCTTACTTCAATCAAGATCCACCTGAGCAGATCCTCAGCCCCTGTGAGTTGAAAGGAACCCAAATCAAACCTGAATTTGCTTACTCGATTGAAAAAACAGGTGATTTCACTCGGGATTCCAAGTATTTGACTGGTGTACCCACCAAAGTTGTTGAAATCGAGTGTCCAAAGGTCGAAGTAGTTGGATCTGATTCTTGCATCAAGGTGGATGGCTCATTTGGGCCCGGATCCATTGCTGTGTTTTCAACAAAGATTCCAACCGCAGATGCGTCGCTAGATGAGTTCGTGAAAGAAGGTGCGATCGAAGCCTCTTCTGATTTGAACTTGTATGACCTAAATGCCTTGTTGTACAAGTGCGAGCCGGAAGAGAGGGATGCTAGTGGAGGTGCCGCCGGAGTATACAGTATTCCTGGTCACGGCAATCTAGTTTATGCTGGGTTGGAAGGCTGGATTAGTGTTCTCAAAAACATAATCTGGGAGAACAACTTAGGCCATCCTCTTTGCGATCATCTCAGGCAAGGATTGTGGGCTGCTGATCACATGACGGACCGGCTCAACAAATACTTGAAAGATAGTCAAGGCTTGGGCAAATTCCAGAAGTGGTTGAAAACAAGAACTGAAGCCATCAAAAAGGTGCCCAATTTCCTTCAGCCCCACTACTTTGCTCTAGTGGTTGGGATTGCGTATGAGGCAGCCAGGTTCAGAGCATTGAGATTGATGGACGATCACATCAAGGGGTCCACAAACTTTGTTCAGAGCTTGGCTTTAACTTCGGTGCAGATGTGTGGGCTCATGAATAACACATCTCTTTTACCTATTGATAAAGTCGGCAGTTTGGCCGCAGGACTTCCCCACTTCAGTAATGACTATATGAGATGCTGGGGTAGGGATGTTTTCATCTCCTTCCGGGGACTTTTGATTGTGCCGGGAAGATTCGACGATGCCCGGATGCATATACTTGCGTTTGCGAAAACTCTCAAGCATGGATTGATCCCCAACTTATTGGATGCGGGAAGGAACCCACGTTATAATGCTAGAGATGCTGCGTGGTTTTTTGCCCAGGCTGTGCAAGACTACGTCATGCATGCACCTGATGGAGTGAAGATCCTCGACGAGAAAGTATCGAGAAGATTCCCGTTGGATGACACTTGGGTTCCCTGGGATGACGAGCGGGCCTTCAGCTATGAAACGTCCATCAGAGACGTGTTGTATGAGATCTTGCTGCGTCACGCCAAAGGGATCAAGTACAGGGAGGCCAATGCGGGGCCTAACCTTGACTGCCAAATGTGCGACGAGGGTTTCAATGTCGAAGTGCGTGTTGACTGGCAAACCGGCTTGGTGCACGGGGGCTCGCAATACAACTGTGGCACTTGGATGGACAAAATGGGAGAAAGCGTTCGGGCGGGGTCTAAAGGAGTCCCTGGAACCCCTAGAGATGGGGCTGCGGTGGAGTTGCAAGGACTCTTGAAGAGCACATTGAGATTTGTGAACGATCTCCACTCTAGGGGTCTTTTCAAATACACCAAGGTCGAAAGGCAAGATGGCCTGTCAATCGCCCTCAAGGACTGGGAGCAATTGGTGCAAGACAACTTTGAGAGGTGCTTCTATATTCCTGAGGACGCCTCGGAGGATGGTGACTTTGAAATCAACTCCAGCATCGTCAACAGAAGGGGAATCTATAAGGATCTCTTCCGCTCTGGCAAAGAATACGAGGACTACCAGTTGAGACCAAACTTCCCCATCGCCATGTGCGTAGCACCCGAGCTCTTCACGCCCGATAGAGCACAGAGTGCCATTGACGCAGCTGACAAGATCCTCAGGGGCCCCCTTGGTATGAGAACCTTGGATCCCTCAGACTACAACTACAGACCTGACTACAACAATGGAGAGGACTCAGAGGATTTTGCTACTTCGAAGGGCAGAAACTACCACCAGGGGCCCGAGTGGGTGTGGTGTTTTGGATACTTTATCAGGGCGTTCAGGAGGTTCCATTCTCAAGGTACGGGTTCCGAGAGTATCGTGCAGGAGATTAACCTCAGACTCAAGGATCACATGAAGGCCATCAGATGGAGTGAATGGGCCGGTTTGCCGGAGCTCACCAATAAAGATGGTTCTCTATGCAGTGATTCAAGCCCAACGCAGGCATGGAGTACATCTTGCTTGTTGGACTTGTACTATGACCTCTGGGTGAAGAATTAGACCGTGGTCTGCGAAGAGGTCTGGGCGAAGAATTAGACCTTGGTCTGCGAAGAGGTCTGGGTGACTGGGTGACTAGACTCTGACCTCGCTAGAGGCGTGTGATGAGAAGACGAAAAGCTCTTGCGCATAGTAAATATTGGCTACGCTTTACGAATACACTCTGTATACATGTGCCGCATCGGCCACCGCGTGGAGCCTAAATACCTGTACTAGTCTCTATGGCTGATTCGAGGCCGGGATGCGGGCCTGCATACAACGCAGAAGGGGTGTGGGGAATTTCCGTGGGTAACCGCTTTCGATGTCTAAATTAGGCACATGAAAAGCGGGACTGCGAACCCGAGCCCGCGTGTACTTAAACGCACCCAGGCCCACTCAGATTTACAAAGCAGCAACTCCCACCGGTAAACCCTCTCCAGAAGCTACTCAATGTTGACAGCTTTTCCCAGATCCTTGCGTGCCACGGCATGGCGCCAAATGGCCCGCTCCTTACCACGCTCCTTATCCACAGTGACGCTCAGCTCCACAATTGAGTCGTACCCAAAAGACCACACGGCGCAAGGGGCCGAGCCTTACGTGACGCCTTCATTTCACAAAAACCAGTTCATCAGGTCCACGTCCGAAACGTGGTATGATATCCACGACCCCGCCACCAACCAGGTGATCTCCAAAGTTCCCCAGTCGACCCCACAGGAACTAGAGGATGCGGTTGCCTCCGCCGAAGAGGCTTTCCACGTGTGGAAAAATTACTCCATCATCAAGAGGCAGGGAATCGTCTTCAAGTTTGTGGAATTGTTAAAGAAAAACCACGACAGAATCGCGGGCATGATTGTGTTGGAGCAGGGCAAGACCTTTGCAGACGCCAAGGGCGACGTGTTGCGGGGGCTTCAAGTGGCAGAGGCTGCATGCAATGCTCCCAGCGACCTCATGGCTTCGGCCTTGGAGGTGGCAACTGATATGGAGACCAAGATGGTCCGCGAACCATTGGGCGTGGTGGGGTCCATCTGCCCATTCAACTTCCCTGCAATGGTGCCATTGTGGAGTGTGCCGCTCGTGTTGGTCACAGGTAACACTCTTGTGCTCAAGCCATCGGAAAGAGTGCCAGGTGCAGCTATGATCCTTGCCGAATTGGCAGCTGAAGCCGGCGTTCCCCCCGGAGTTTTGAGTATCGTCCACGGGAAGCACGATACCGTGAACAAGATTATCGAAGACCCCCGCATCAAGGCCATCACTTTTGTGGGTGGTGATAAGGCCGGAAAGTACATCTATGACAAGGGGACGTCTTTGGGTAAAAGAGTGCAGGCCAACTTGGGGGCCAAAAACCACTTGATTGTGTTGCCCGACGCAGACAAGAACCACTTCATCAATGCGCTCAATGGGGCTGCGTTTGGAGCTGCGGGGCAGCGTTGCATGGCGATCTCAGTTCTCGTGACTGTGGGCGAAAAAACAAAGTCTTGGGTCGAGGAGATTGCCCGCGACGCCTCGCAGTTAAAGGTTGGATCTGGATTTGATGCCTCTTCGGATGTCGGGCCGCTCATCAACCCCGAGGCTTTGTCCAAGGCCAGGGAGATCATTACGGATTCCGAAAAGGCTGGCGCCAGGGTCTTGCTCGATGGAAGGGACTTCAAGCCCTCCGACTCCCGCCTCGCCAAGGGCAACTTCATCGGGCCCACCATTTTAACTAACGTCACACCAGGCATGAGGGCCTATGACGAGGAAATCTTTGCCCCAGTATTGTCTGTTGTCAATGTCGACACTTTTGACGAAGCCATCGAGTTGGTCAACTCCAACCGCTACGGAAACGGAGTATCATTGTTCACGCAATCGGGTGCCGCTGCCCAGAAGTTCACCAAGAATATTGCGTGTGGCCAAGTGGGCGTGAATGTTCCAATTCCCGTGCCATTGCCAATGTTTTCTTTCACGGGTAACAAGGGCTCATTCTTGGGAGACTTGAACTTTTACGGCAAGGCCGGAGTCACTTTCTTGACGCAGCCCAAGACCATTACGTCGTTTTGGAAAACCAGCAACGTGGACGAGGTGTTGAAGCCCTCCACTTCCATGCCCACTCAAAATTAAGCAGGTCCAAATAAGTATAGCTAGAAGTGCAGCTAGAAATCCATATAAATCCATCTGGATATAAATGCTAAATTCGTAGCTAAGAGACAGGCTTCAAGCCTCGATCTAAAGCCTCATACTGGAACAAGTGGCAGTGCATTGCTTGGAATAGCCACTGATTCCGGGATCGTGAAATCGTGCCATGTTTCTCTGCAGGTTTGCCCGAGCATGCAGCGCCGGCAACGCAGTGATGTTCACACCAGTGGACTCGTACATCCACGAAAATCCACACACAACACTCTCTCGATGAAGTGATTGAGAAAGAAGGAGCCAGGGGGTCTGAAGCGAAGCTTGGAGGCCGGTTTGATGCCTCTAGGTGGTGCGATGCCTGCAACAGGAGGGGGATAATCGGGGATATGAGATCAGACGCGCGGTCAATCTATTGTCTGCAGTACCAGGCGCGCGTCAGCTAAGCGCTCACGCATCTCCGGCAATGACTCCGAATGAGGGGCCAAACCTCTCGATTGGCTCGCCAAGCCGACAGGGGGTGATACCACAGAGGTAGCTGTGGCTTTCAGACCGGCAGCTGAGTGGAGGCTGAGCGACTCGAGGGCACACCCAAAGAATTGGCCGGTCACGACGCGGCAAGTCTAGGCAGCTAAGCGCGAGTCCGAGAGGGGCGGGCGTGGGAGGAACGAGTGTGGGCAGGTAGCAAGAAGCCTCACGAACTGGACAGGCAAGGCCCCCTGAAAAAGTCTCAAGCGCCGCGCGGAGTTTCGTGAGCGCTCGAGCACCCACTTCACCAGTTTGTCACAAAACGTATGGCGCCTTGTTGCAGCGGCCACCCGGGGTCCTGGTGTGTTCGAATGGCCGCGTGTTCCGAGCCGAAGACAGCCTGTGTAGGCGTGTGGGTTTCGCGCATCGGCGGATGCAGAGCGGCCCTAGCACGCGCGAATATAGACCATAGCCGAGCGCGCGCCATGTGCCGAACAAGCAGATTCTTCGCTTTTTAGTCAGTGCCGCTTACTTCCGGCACCGTGCAGATTAGATGGAACCGAGAGGGCCCACCCGGCAACATGAGGTTGCAGACGTAAGGCGCAAAGAAAATAGCACATCGATTCACCCCGAAAACAAAGCAGCTCCAAATCCAGCACTAACTTGAAGAAATAGACCGCCAAAGACCATCCAAGTAGACCATCCAAGTAGAGCAAAGGCAAAGCAACACTCATGGAAAGCAGTCAATCATTTTGGCCCCAGTGCACGGAGACGGGAAGTGCACGCAGGACGGGGTCATATCGAAAGGGGTTTTCATGGAGAGTTGGCCAAACACAGGGTGGAACCGGCAGCAACAAATATCGTGCATGCTCGAAGGAGGACGGCTTCGGATGTTGGCCAAGGAATTGCCGCCCACAGGTTGCTATTTCCGCCAGTGCGGTTCCAGGCGTAAGCTTGGGGCAGAGCGCGAGGGATTTTTGCATTTTTTGATTGCTGGAATTTTCGCATGGCTGCTGCTTCTCGGCTCAAGCGTTCCGGCTTCACCCGCCGGTGTTAGTCTCATCAGAGGCTAAATGCGCTGAAACATTTGGCGCGCGAATGCTTGTCCATTAGCGTCCCGTGCGTTGGTAATTTAACTGCACTCTTGACGCTTCCTTTCGCATCCGCCTTTTTCTTGCTTCATATATTCACCCTCCATCCTCTGGACCATTTCGCCCTCCATCATCTGGACCATTTCACCCCCTGCCCAGGCTCTCATCAAGCCATCCCTGCTCTTATTTTGCTGTGACTGCCCGTTTGTTTTTGTGGTTCTGTGCCGATATTACAACTTACCTTCGGTCGGACACGTTGGTCTGGACAAGTTGATCTGGAATCGTTGAGTCTTGGACACTTTGGAATTGGACGACTTGATTGGACTTATCGAACACGTTGATACCTCGAACAGCTTAATATCTCGAACACGTTGGTATCTCGAACAGCTTGACACTTTGAACAGCTTGCCAACTCGACATCTCGCCTAAGTTGACATATCGGAAGTCTTGAAAAAACATTCATTTCTGTTCGTCTTTGCCGTTATTTGCTTGAATTTGCACCGGCTAGCCTGCGCCCGCCATCACCAGCACCTATCATGCAATTGTAACATCCATGTCGTATTCCGAAGAACATTCGCCGATTTTGACCATCAAAACATCCAAGAACTGGGTGCTACCCCCAAGACCCAAAAACCCTCGTCGAGCAAGAGTCTCCACTGACAAGAAAAAGCCCAAGGCATGCAGCTCTCAAACCGTGGGCAATCACAGGGAGGCGACCACTTCTCAGCCCATTAAATCTCATGCTTCATCACTGCACACGCCGCCGAGCGTGGCCAGCCTGCCCCTTGAGCTGCACGCCACCTCCTGTGCCGCCGTGGCTGTAAGAAAACCCGGGGCGCACGCCAAACTGTCCACTGCATCACCTCCCAAAATCCCTGCATACCACGAAAAACCTTTACCCGTCCCGACTTCCTCCAGCCTACGCTCTGTTAACGAACTCAATGCCCAAATCAAGCATGCCGACCGCGAAAACTACACTCTCAAAACAAAGCTCCTACTGCTAATTCACCAGTACCGGTGCCTCAAAACCCAGGTGGACTCGGCCTCCTCCCCGTCTCTACACACAGGATTTTACGATACCGCAACCACCGCAAGAAAGCGCGTCTTCAATGAGATGGGTGACGAAACAATGTCCGATCTCATCACGGACCTCAATCATCTATCGCACGCAAGCACGTTATCTCCTCTCGAGCAAGAAACGGACCCCGAGTTCGAGGCAGAGCTCTTCAACTTTGTGAATCTCGACATAAACACCCTGCTACCTGTGGCGACCCAAGCGGCGGAGGATTCGGCGAAATGCTTGGACTCCGTTGGCGTCAAGGACATTGAAGGCTCGGAACTTCGGGACAGCAAAACCATGGATGAGTTCATATCATTAAAGCTGCCAAATCAGAAGGCCGTTTCGCAAGCGATGCCGCAAGAGAAGAAATCATTGGACGGAACCGACGAGGATTTAGATGACGACTTGGTTTTCTTATCGCGACTGGCTTCGCCCTTGATGTCTGAGGCGGATGAAAACCTGCTCATGACCTCGCTCACAAGATCGACCACTGTTTCGACCACCAATTCGTCTATGGACAAAAAGAGCTGCACCAAACTTTTCGATCTTCCTGCCTTCTCAGAAGACGGTGACGGGTTTCTGTTTGAAAACGCAACCCGAAACGAAAAAGTGATGTCCGTGATTGAGGAGGACCACTATAACCAGGTGGCAGACTTTTTGGAAGAGAAGCTTATGAGTAACGACATTAGCTACTATATGCATTAATGAGGTGGAGCCAATAGGAACTAGGGGTCTAAGGAACTAGGGGAAGACAATTTAAGTGGGGTCTAGAGGCGCTGCGCTGGCTTGGTGTCCTGCTAGACTTACGGTCGCACAGACCATATACATAGCCATTAAAGATTTTAAGATAGTGATACATGATTTGAAATGGACGAGGCCGTAGCCAATGCACCCCTTAACACTTGCCGATGAGCCTGACTCTGGTCGATGAAACCTGACCGAAACAAGCCCCCAGGCATGAAGATGGCCCACGGCCCCCGCTCCAATGGAGCTTTCCTGCACCCGAGCGCGCAACAGTTCTCAGAAAAGCATATGTGCGTAGGATTACTATATGCATACTTTTTGGCGGAGCGACACCTCACTCACAAGTATATATTCTCCCTAATCCCCCACTATTCAAATGGAAGCAATCCGTGACCAGATTATTTCGGCAATCGAATTTCCAATTGACTACCAAGGCCAGAAATCGGTGCACCACCAACAACAAGTTTTCCTCTACGTCTCGGTAATAGCCAGTGTTTTTGTGGGATTCATCTCTCAGAGCTTATTACTCCTCCTCGGCACCTTACTCGGCTCCGTTCTTGTCATTTCGTTTTTAACTTTGCCCGCTTGGAGCACCTATAACAAGAACAAAGTGACGTGGCTCAAAGTGAAGTATGACTTGTGAGGGCTCCAACAATTTGTTTTTGGGCTTCGATTTGTCCACGCAACAACTCAAGATTATTGTTATTGATGAGACGTTGCGGGCGTTGAACACGTACTCTGTTGAGTTTGATACTCAGTTCAAGGAGAAGTACAAGATCAACAAGGGTGTGTTGACAAACGAAGATTCGGGCGAGATCTTGTCGCCGGTTCATATGTGGCTCGAGGCCATAGACCATGTGTTCACCACGATGAAAAAGGATGGGTTCCCCTTCGCCAAGGTAAAGGGCTTGAGTGGCTCCGGAATGCAGCACGGGTCTGTTTTCTGGTCCAACGCGGCCGAGTCGGCGTTGAAGAACCTAGAAAACTCTCCTTCGTTGTCTGAAGGGCTCTCCGATGCGTTCGCGTCCAAAACATCGCCGAACTGGCAAGACCATTCAACAGGCCAGGAGATAAAGGATTTTGAGCTGGTGACGAATGGGCCAGATGGGCTTGCCAAGATCACGGGTTCAAGGGCACACTACCGCTTTACCGGCCTTCAGATCAGGAAGTTGGCAGTGCGGTCTGGCCCAGATGTATACAAGGCCACCAAGAGAATTTCCTTGGTATCCAGCTTCGTTGCATCGATTCTTCTAGGTCATATTACCACCATTGAGGAGGCCGACGCTTGTGGAATGAACTTGTACAACATTCAGGATTCCGACTACGACGACGAGTTGCTAGCATTAGCTGCTGGCGTGCATCCCAAATTGGATGGAAAGTCGCAAGAAGAAGCAAAGGCAGGAGTCCAAGATCTCAAGAAGAAGCTAGGCAAAATTAGCCCTATGTCCTTTGAAGGATTGGGTAACGTTTCTTCGTATTTCGTCAAGAAGTACGGGTTTGCGGAGGATACTCGGGTATACTCCTTCACCGGCGATAATCTCGCTACTATTATTTCGCTTCCCTTGCAGAAGAACGATGTCTTGGTGTCATTGGGAACCTCAACTACTGTCCTTTTAGTGACGGAGAACTACAACCCTTCTTCTCAGTACCATGTCTTTAAGCATCCAACCATTGATAATGCCTTCATGGGTATGCTCTGCTATAGCAATGGCGCCTTAGCCCGAGAGAAGGTTCGCGATAAAGTGAATCAGAAGTACGGAGTGAGCGGCGACTCATGGAATAAGTTCGACGAGATCTTAGACAAGTCTGAGAATTTTGATAATAAACTCGGGATCTATTTTGACACTGGAGAGATCATCCCAAACGCTCCCCCACAATTTAAGAGAATGAAGTTGACAGACAACGGCAAGGCTGTGACTGTGCCAGAGTGGGATGCAGATGAGGATGTAAGCTCTATAGTGGAGTCGCAAACGATTAGCTGCAGATTGAGAGCGGGCCCAATGTTATGTGGATCTGAGGAAACCAGCGCCACGGCAGATGGCGCCAAGGACGATGAGGAGTTAAAGAAGTTGTACGAAGATTTGCATGCTAAATTTGGAGACATTGAGACGGACGGGAAAAAGCAAACGTACACGTCCTTGACCTCGAGGCCCCGCAAGATCTTCTTCGTTGGAGGAGCATCCCGGAACAAAAGCATCATTCGCAAAATGGGCTCCATCATGGGAGCGACCGAGGGAAACTACCAAGTGGAAATCCCCAACGCATGTGCCTTGGGAGGCGCTTTCAAGGCGAGCTGGAGCTACGAATGTGAGCAGTCAAAGACGGCTATCAACTTCAACGAATACCTCAACGAGAAGTTCGATTTCAATGACATTGAGAGTCTCCAAGTTGAAGATAAATGGACCAACTACTTCCCTGCACTAGGCCTCTTGGCCAAATTGGAGGCCTCATTGGATAAATAGGAATAAAGTAGGTATTCAGTAACGGAGTCGTCTGGTCTTTCAGATCATGTCATGTGGCACGTGCGCGGAATGCCCCAACCTGTCACCACCCTGGGTGCTCAGTGTGTAGGCTACCATGCTCTCTTTGAATCAAACACTTCGTTTGCGCCAGGTATACTTCACAAGATGTCGCATATTGAATAGGCCTGCCCGCCCAAATTTCCGATTGTTTGGCCATAAACTTAGTGGGCCAGGCCTGGAGCAGCTCCACGCTCAACTCAAGAACGCTGCTTCGTCAGAGGCAACCAACACAGCCTTAGAGCATGGTCTACCCCTTGATTTCTCTCTCTACTACACCGTCCAAAACCCGGAATCGCATTCCTGGAGCCCGGGTGCATTGAGAGCCCTCATTGATAGCAACCCGGGCCGAGTGTTTTCGCTGATGAGCTTATTGGAAAAGCATGGAAAGGAGTACCTCCAGGGGCGAGGAACCGCTGAGGATAGGGACAAGGTGGTGCTATCAGTGGTCAAAAAGTTACTCGGTGGCGAAAAGAGCGAATTGGCTGAGTTGGAGGAACATCAGGTTTTCAAGTCACCACTTTCAAGCATCCGGACGGCCGTGGCTTTAATCAACTTGTGCCTGGGACTAGAAGTGGTTGCAGGTGATTTAGAGAAGGTTTTTGCTAGGCTCGAAGAGGAAGGCGAGATGGCACTCTTGTCCAGCATAACCTTGAAGGGCATTGCTCCGTGGCTTCAGACCAAGCTAAACAATGCCACGGATGCGGGGGTTCAATTCGAACTCTCGAAGATTCTTTTTTCCTCTGACCCTTTACTTCTAAGCAAGGAGAATTTGGCCAACACCCTCAAGTACGCTGGTACCCTCAAGCATGCGGGCTCAGCCAATCACCGTGAGCCTAAATCAGGAAACCCAAGCACAGTCCAAAGGTTTGTGGACCAGGTGCTCCAGTACATCGAGGAAAACCATCTTGATTGGGATAAAAACGATCCCAACTCACTCCTATTACGGATGCAGCTCATGGAGTCTTATTTGATTGATGACGACAATGTCAAGAAAGGGTTAGAAAAGTTCCACCACTATCAAACATTCGAGAAATTCGGGCTCGAGTTTGTCCAAGCCAAGGTTGTTCAGGGATTCTGCTACCAGGCCGTGAAACATAACGATGCCATGCTGCTTAAAATTGCAGAGGCTTACGTGGACCACGAGAACCTTGCTGTGTCGACCTTGTGCCAGTTAATTCTAGCAAACAGTCGCTTCTCCAGCGAAAAGAGCCTTGAAATCTACAACAAATACATCAATGCGGTTTCCAAGGAGATCAATGAGGTGACCGGGAGTTCTCCAACGGGATCTTTGACCCAGGCCATGATGGTTGCTAGCCTATACGATAATGACAGAGAGTTTGCTCAGCTTCTCTTCGAGAAGGCAGTGACCAGAGGGGTGGTGAAAGACGACAATGAAATTGCCGCCATAAAGCGGGTCTTGAAGATCTATGGCGATTCGTTTGTGGAGAATAGTTGGGACGTGGCCAAGCCGATTTTCGAGAGGTATGTTCTTGAAAGCATACGGAGATGAAACGCTGAGAAGATAAAAGTGCTGAGAAGATAGAGGTGATGAGGATTTAGGAGTCGTGAGGATTTAGAATTCATGAGGATGAAGAAGCCATGAGGATTTGGAAGCCATGAGAATTAAGAAGTCACAGGAGTTTAAAAGTCATAGTGTTTTAGTGGTGTCCTGAATTGTGCTACTGTGTGAGAAGATGTGAGTGGGCGCGAACGGTGAGTCAGCTGGACCAGCGCATCTTATGCATTTTCGCCGCGCCGATGCCGAAAAGACTCAGGCCATGGATCCCCATTGAGAAGCAACGGCTGTAATCAATGGTATCCAAATACGAAACTTAACTAGCTTTAGCTGGCTTTTCCTGAACGTTGCCGGCAGTTACCGAATGTTGCCGTTACCGACTGTTGCCGTTACCGAATTTTGCCCTTGCGGTCTGTTGCGGCTGTTCTTGACGCTTTTTGACCGTTCCTGACCGCTTCCGTCGACGCCCTCAGCTCTTGGCTGCTCCACCGCGCTGGTCACGTGCTTATCTCCCTGCACGCGTGCTGGTGTTGAGTCACGTCGGGTGAATGCCATGATTCGGTGCGTCCTGCAGGACAAGCGAAACCTCGCCATGGTATAAGACTGGCCACTCGTGCAACTTTTTTCCCCCCACACTCAACCCTAGTTTCTCCACCATGACCATCTTGCATCTCAGAGCAGAAACGAAGCCCTTGGAAGCTAGAGCCGCTTTAACTCCAACCACCACCAAGCAGTTATTGGATGCAGGCTACAAGGTCTATGTCGAAGACAGTGAGCAATCCATCTTCAAGGCTCAGGAGTACGCTGACGTCGGCGCCGAAATAGTGCCCGCTGGCTCCTGGAAGCTGGCCCCTTCTGACCGCATAATTATTGGCTTGAAGGAGTTGCCGGAGAACGAGACTTTCCCTCTAGTGCATGAGCACATCCAGTTTGCCCACTGCTACAAGGACCAAGCCGGTTGGCAGGACGTGTTGAGAAGATTCCCTGCAGGCAAGGGAACCTTGTACGACTTGGAATTTTTGGAAAACGACCAAGGGAGAAGAGTGGCTGCCTTTGGTTTCTATGCTGGGTTTGCTGGAGCCGCTATTGGTGTCTTGGACTGGGCTTTCAAGCAGTTGCACGATGACTCGGAAAACTTGCCTGCGGTCAATCCGTACCCGAATGAGACTGAATTGGTGAACCATGTTAAGAAGGAATTGGCTTCTGCCTTGGAGAAGACCCAAGGCGTATACCCAAAGTGCTTGGTCATTGGTGCCTTGGGAAGATGCGGTTCTGGAGCCCTCGACTTATTCAGAAAGATCGGGATACCGGAAGACAACCTTTTGAAATGGGATATGCAGGAAACCGCCAAAGGCGGTCCGTTCGCGGAGATAGTGCAATCTGATATCTTCATCAACTGCATTTACTTATCTTCTCCAATCCCTCCTTTCATCGACCTTGCTTCCTTGAACCAAGACGATAGAAAATTGAGATCGATTGTGGATGTTTCTGCTGACACTACAAATCCCCACAACCCTATTCCTGTGTACACCGTTGCCACAGTCTTCAACGACCCGACCGTGCCGGTCGAAACATCCAAGGGTCCCAAATTGTCGGTGTGCTCCATTGATCACTTGCCATCTTTGTTGCCAAGAGAGGCATCCGAGTTCTTCTCTAAGGACTTGATGCCCTACTTGCTACAACTAGACAACAGAAACACTGACCCTGTATGGCTGAGAGCAAAGAGCTTGTTCGAACGCCATGTGGCCAGATTGGCCTAGACCTATGCCATTGGATCAGAATCTACTTATATATTTACTCCAAAGTCACCGTGACCGCTTTCTTCCCCTTCTTTTGCTTTTTGGACCCAAGTATGGCTTTTCTTAGCTCAGCTGCATCTGTATCGGTCTCGTACTCCGTTTCACTGGGCATCTCCGCAGATTCGTGACTTCTCTTGAGAGATTCCGGACTCTCGATCAATTCTCCGCAAACGGTGACACAGTTCAATCTCTCCCCAGTATCGTACACCGCCACCTGGTCTTGGCAGCTGGAAGAGACGTTCCACACAACAATCTTACCATCTGAGGACACCGAAACAAGGTATGGAACATTATGAGTGTCTTCTTCATTGCAAATAAATGACATACCCTTGATTCGGTTGGAGTGGCCTTGTAAAGTGAATGCTGGCTTGACCACATTGTCCTTTTCTTTTTCTCCTGCTTCTTCCTCTTTTCCTTCTTTTTCGTCTTCCTCTGCTTTGATGCACGTGGCGGCATCGTAAAATTCAATCGATCCGTTGTTCAAGCCAACTGCAAAGTACGCCTTGTCTTCGATTGCCACCACTTCTAGACACATGAGCGTGGACTGGAACTTCAATTTCCGGATCAACTTGGCTTCCTCCGCGAGCTCATACACAAATAATTGGTTGAGTAACGCCACCAAAAAGTGCTTTCCGTCAGGAGTCCATCTGACCAATTCTCCTGACTGGCCCAAATGATCCTTACCCTTGATTTTTAAAGAAGCGGCTTTCTTGGCCGTCATCATGTTCCACAAGCGGATCGTCTTGTCGGAGCCAACAGAAATGGCAAGTCTTCCAGTGGGGTGTATATCCAAGTCATTGACACGGCCCTGGTGCCCCTTCAAGGTGCCGAAGAGTTCCCAGTCTTTTGTTCTCCAAATATTGATCTTTCCGTCCTCGGACCCCGAAAGAAGCCACCTCCCGTTCTTTTCTGTGCGCTTGCCCGGGCCATCTTCATTGACATCGCGAGAAAACTTCAAGGAGGTGACTGTGCCCTGATGACTCAACAAGGTGCCCAACTCCTTTCTTTTCTTCAAGTCATAGATGCGAATATGCTCATCGTTGGACCCGGTGACCAAGTATCGTCTGGCCACATCTATCGTCTTGATTGAGCGCGTGTGTGCTTGGAAATGGAAGATAGGCTGGAAGACCGGCTCGACTCTGTCCTTCAACATGAGCGAGAGGCAGAGTAAGTTGTGCTCGTAGGAGCCGGCCAAGATGCGGAACTGGGTGGGGCCCGAGGTGGGCTTCGAGGCGGGCTTGGACATGGGAGGTGCTTGGGCATGAACTCGTGCGGTGGGTTTTGATGCTCATCTCGACGCTCCTGCACGCGGGCCCTCTTTTCCAAGTTCCCACTGCTCGCTGATGAACATGACCCAGGATCAAAATAGCCAGAGAATAAATAGGATTTGGCAGCAGGGGTATAAAGAGAGTAATTGGAGGAATGGGCGAGGGAATGTAGAACTGTCTCACAAGAGTCCAGGAGCCCTGAAGAGTCCCAAGGGTCCAAACGAGTGCGGAGTCTAAAAAGTTAGAATCCAGTCTAAAGAGCAAGAGTAAAGAGTATCAAAATGCTCAAGAGTACGTGTTTGAAGAGGCTCCAGAGTACGATCTTAAAGACTCACCAAGATCCAGAAGTCAAGAGAAAGTGAATCTGAATTCTTGGTCTAGGCCAACAAATGGGTCACCTTAGATGAACCGGACTAAAGCCTGATAAACCAGAGAAGCCGCGACTGTCCACTTTGGATGAATCCCCATTCAACTCCAAGGATGTAGTATTACCCAATCGGGCTTATCAAATTTTCAATGGCGATCTGCATATTTGTGAAAGCACCTGGGTATTTCTCACGTATGCCTCAATGTTTGAAACATGTATCCATGTTGTGATATCTCTATAATGAACGTGTCCAATTCGGATGGTTCAAGCTAAATACCAAGTCTACTTTATTCCACAAGACACCGTCAGCTATTCCGCGGGCATGAATGAAATCATGCAATAGAAGCGAAAGGACAGGGACAAAAAGTGGCACGACAAAACAAAGAGGCAGGTAACAAAAGGCAGGTAACAAGCTGGCAAGTGGCAAAGACGCAAGTAACAAAGAGGCAAGCAGTGTAGAGTCAAAACCTCCAACAGTTTCATTTAGGCCTCCTACCAAATCAAAACGTCCAATTGATGCCTGGCCATGATCTGGCACACAGCGTCGGCAAGTCTGGCAGCTGGTTTCGGTCCCGGGTTGTGTATCAAGCCATGCCAACTACATGAAGCGAGTCTGAACCAGCGCGCACGCTAAATAACTAGTGTGATGTCGTATCTAAGATGGCTCGCTCGCTTCACACGTGGTGTATGTAAACAAACCGCACTCACCCCAGCGAGAACCCCAGACAGATAGAACACTGCGAGATCCCAGACAGATAGAACCCTGCGAGAACCCCAAGCAGAAGGAACCCGGCAAAAAGAGAACGCATACGCCAGAATGGTACAGCACCACAAAACTCCCCTGCCCCACAACTCTACGCTATTTATATCGCCGCATATCCGGAATCGAAGACAGGATGTGTTCATCACCCCGCCCAATCCTAACGGCGGAAACTTGTTTAGCACTCCCAACTCGCTGCTGTCGCTGTTTTACAACATCGAAAATGCCAATGTTGATTACAACGAGAAACTTCCAACCAATCAGCCAGGTGCGGCAAGCGAAGAACCCTTGTCCCGAGCAGAGAAGCTTAGGCTTTGGAGGCACGACGCCTTGATGCAGCACCATTACGACACGGCAGAGTACATTGGTGACAAAATCTTGACCTTGACCGACGACGCTAATGATGCTTTTTGGCTAGCTCAGGTACACTTCAACCGGGGCAATTATTTTCGAGCACACAAGCTTCTTTCTAGCAAGCCCGAGTACGAGCAGTCGCTTAGCTGCCGATACTTATCGGCGTACTCCTTGATCAAGCTTGAAAGGTGGGACGACGCTTTGGATTTGCTAGGCGAGATCAATCCGTTCAAGGAGGCAAACTACAAAGTCCGCTCCACGGATGGAGGCACCCGGCTTGAGGCTTCGATGTGTTATCTCCGAGGCGTAGTTTTCGCAAACCAAAACAACTACGAGAAAGCTAAAGACGCTTACAAAGAGGCGGTGATGGTGGATGTCAAGTGCTTCGAAGCCTTTAACGAATTGATCAATAATGATCTCCTATCACCGCGAGAACAGTGGGAGTTCATCAACCAACTAAACTACGCGGACGCTGACGACAATGACGAACTAATCAAACTACTATACATTTTGAAGTTGAGCAAGTATATGAACATCTCGAAATTCGAAGAAGCGGAAGGCATTCTCAGGGATGAGTACAGGCTTGGCGACAATGCGGACCTACTTTCCAGCAGAGCGGACTACTTGTACGTCAGATGCAACTACGACGAATGCCTTAAAATCTGCGAGAAAGCTCTAGAGAAAGACCCCGATAATTTCAGCTTGCTTCCAAATTACCTAAGCTGCCTCTATGAATTGGGCGGGAGGAACAAGCTCTTTCTCAAGGCGCACCAACTCGCGGACCACCACCCGAGCAATCCTATCACCTGGCTGGCAATAGGAATCTACTACTTATCCATAGAAAGAATTATCGAGGCCCGCAAGTTCTTCAGCAAAGCCACCATGCTCAATCCGAATAGTGGCCAGGGCTGGATCGGGTTTGCACATACATTTGCTTTGGAAGGTGAACATGAGCAAGCTATCAGTGCTTATGCTTTTGCGGCGAGATTGTTTCCTGGAACGCACTTGCCCAATTTATATCTCGGAATGCAACATTTGCAGATGAACAATGTGAACCTCGCAGAGGAATACCTCTTGGCATCGTACCAAATCTGCAACACCGACCCACTACTTTTAAATGAAATGGGAGTCATTTACTACCACCGAAATTCTTTGAAAAAAGCTGAGTCCTACTTTCATGAAGCCTTGGGTGCAGCGAAGTACCTCAACTCGGATTCCAAGACGTGGATATCAATCCACTCAAATTTAGGCCATGTGTTCAGAAGAGCAGACCTTCCGTACAAGGCGTTGGATTGTTTTCAGCAGGCCCTCAAGTTAAGCCCCCAAAATGACAGCAATATCTTGTCGTCCATGGGCTTGGTATACATGAAGTTGAACAATGAACACAAAGCTATTCAGGTGCTACATGATGCATTGGCCTCATCACCATCTGATCCCGTCGCGCAGGATCTCCTCAAAAGGTCTCTCCAAGCCAACAAAAACTCCCTGCTATTCTTGAGCGAAATGGATTCCAAGCTCTCTGAATTCCACGCCGATACAATGAAGTATAAACTTCGAGAGCCCGAAGAACAGGCAGAAGCCTCCTCCTACTTTCCAGCCACAAGCAAGTTTGCAACGCCACTATCCAAGCGAATTCACAATATCGCCGACACGCATCGGAAATCCAACTCTGACGATGTCGATGCTATGGCAAGACTGCTTAAACAAGGCGAGGTATCGAGCGAAGAGGAGGTGATGGATTTAGAAAGCGACTAATTCTGTGATGGCACTTTGCTTGATGAATTTCGTGGCAAAACCAAAATGTTCAATGAAGCAACGAGCGTCTCTAGGTCGATCTCATGACCTGTTAGATTCTTTAGTACGGCAAGTGCTGAGGGAAGAGGCTTTTTATTGACTTTGGCTGATAACCAGTGGAACTCTGGCTTTATATGAAAAATCCCTCAGTGCCATCAGCCGCTATTGGCTCAGAGGGCAATGGACCAATCTAGATCCCCCATAGCAGTAAAAATTGCCCGGATGGGAAGTGCACTACCCATGGAGCATCTGGTTATTTGATGGTGAGCAAAAACCTTATTGCTATGATGATGTGTACAAGAATAGGGTGAAATGTCGCTGACAGCAATGCGTGACATGAGGCTCTGGATTGCCGAAAAATCTATGTCCAACCTCCTCTAGCATGCTTGCATCCCAGACACGCCCTTTTCATTACATTCCGAGTATGCTCTCGATACCCTAGACCCGGCGCACGCGCGCATAACACCAGGATAACCCTAATCCAGCATTTCAATACATCGCGTAATCGCGTAGTGTCCAGGTCACACCCTCCCTTGAACACTTC
Source organism: Metschnikowia bowlesiae (assembly GCA_002370295.1). Lineage (NCBI taxonomy): Eukaryota > Fungi > Ascomycota > Pichiomycetes > Serinales > Metschnikowiaceae > Metschnikowia > Metschnikowia bowlesiae. The sequence goes on along the minus strand of NLAK01000001.1, from coordinate 298,827 downwards.
GGGCCTGCACGTGCTAGTGCAACCATCGGGATTTCGTGTGCCTTTGAAGTTTCTCTCCCAGAAGTTCCAAATCCCAAAGGCCAAAGTTCCCTGTGCCTCCTTGTTGCCCAGTACTGGCCTGTGTGACCCCGCCTCAAGTACACATCTTGCCTCCAGCCACATTCCACCATCTCGCCTATTCAATTCCACACTTAATTTCAGGCCATTCGAAGATTGGCGGCCATTTCCACACGGTTTTTCTCAAGGGGCACTGTTTCTGACTAATCCAACGGTATATCCTTCTAATACGCGTCAATGACTGATCGATCTGCTGCCGACAAGCAAGATACTCTCTTTCTCTCTGTGTCATTCAATCAAGACCAAGGGTGCTTCGCTATAGGTCACGAGCATGGCTTTCTCGTCTACAATACCAATCCCATAGACCTACGGGTCAACCGTCAGTTCAATACCGGACGTGACTCCGAAGCTGGGTCTGGTATCGGCCTTGTATCCATGCTCCATCGGACCAACTACTTGGCGCTTGTGGGCGGAGGCGTGAACCCCAAATTCCCAATCACCAAACTCTTGATCTGGGATGATTTGAAGCGCAGGCCAGGTCTCACCATGGACTTCATGAGCTCTGTTCTCAACGTTCTTTTGTCCAGAGTGAAGATTATTGTGGTGCTACTCAACCAAGTCCAGATCTACGAGTTCTCGGCCACACCACAGAGGATCGGTTCGTACGAAACCATCGAGAACAAGGATGGTGTTGCTGATTTATCCGTCTACTCAGCGGCCCCTCGAACAGACTTTATTAATCCATTAGTTGGCAGCTCCCTACAGACGCCCCCTAAAGACCAGTTCAAAGGTCAAATTCTTGCATTCCCGGGCCGTGCTGCTGGCCAGATCCAATTGGTGGACGTGTCCCCCGAAGGCCACGGGAAAAACGACATCAAAATCATCAAGGCTCACAAATCGAAAATCAGGATACTCGCCTTGAATCGCACAGGCACTCTAGTCGCCTCTGCAAGCGACACAGGAACCATCATTCGTGTGCACTCCACTCAGTCGACGGCTTTAGTGCATGAATTTCGGCGGGGGTTCGATCGTGCCATTATTACAGCCATGAAATTTTCGGGCAACGACACTAAGTTGGCAGTCATGTCTGACAAAACTACCTTGCACGTTTTCAACTTAAGCCCTCCGCGTCAATCTTCACATGATGACCCTTTTGAAATAGATGCGACAAGCCATACTCCCACTAACAAGCATCATGTTTTAGGTAGGATTCCACTTCCACTCCCGCTTCCGATTTTTAACTATTTTCAGTCCACATGGTCGTATTGTTCCGTCAATACGAGTAAATACCATACCAACTTCGATGCAAACGATTCCAGTGATACTGCCACTTTGGGGTGGTCTGGGAATGATACCATAATTTTGGTGTGGAAAAAGAAGCAGATTTGGGAGAAATACGACATTGTTGAGGATTCTCCTAATGATGATCAAGATAACAAGACTTTTCTGTTCGCTACGTCAGCATCTGCCCCACAGACTAGTCCAAACACTTATTCTATTATTAGAAGCAGTTGGAGAAGTATCGATTGGAAGAATGATTGAATATTTTTTCTATGATTAGACAACTGAGCGAATGCGAGAAATATGGCCATGCATTAATTAGTCAAGAATCTCACAAAGTATTGGCTCGTAAAGAGCTTTTTCTTTTCTCGACATGACCTTCTCCCATCTCCGTCCATGATAGTTCCTGACGAACCTGCGGGCATGCTTCACATTCTTGAAATTGAGGAGGGCCGTCGATACTTGCGACACGGGGTCCAGATTTAAGTTGTGGATAGATGCTCGAGGGTTCTCATCAGTGGCAAACTCATAATCCCACAATAGATCATGAAGTGCAGGGCCTGTGATACCGAAAGGAAGGTTTCTCACCACAACCAGGTTTGAGCGGCGGGTGGAATATGAAAAGCGGGCCAAAGTTCCATACATTGGATCCTCTTGCAAACCCACATATTTAGTGTAATCATGCAGAGAGACTAAAACTTGCTTTATAATGTCCAAATGCCGCTCTGAGGATGCAAATATCTCTTGTATCGGGGTCTTATGGAAATTTTGGATGAGATGTTTGATGTTTTCTTTGGGCTTGATGAATTTCGGGTCATCTAGAAAAGGCGAGGCCATTTGCTTTAAGTGACGCTCAGACGGCTGTACGAATTGTAGATCCATATTCATGCCATTGAGCACCTTTTTCTGTGTCTCTAAAAAGTAGGCACATGCTTGGTTGTAGTTCCTAAAGATCAAGTAGAATGAGCCGGCATACATTAATGAGAGCGGGTTTCTTGCCTTGACAAAACAAAAGTCTATGCCGTTTTTCAATGTGCTTTTTAAAAGGTACCGACGGTCTCTGACCACCGGATATATATTGTAAAGATCCGACTTCGACACGTACGCGTTCTTGCAGCTCAATTTCAAGATGTTGGTGAGCGGTGTTTTCCCTGCTTTCTTGACGTCTTCAATGGCGGCTTCTAGGGGCTTCTGGCTCCACTGAAACTGCATCAAGTCATCCAACACCGACTTTGAGGCTTCGGGGCTGGACCCCACCTCATATAAAACTCGCTTCACAATGGGAACCTTGGGCCGAATCGCAGGAACTGTTTTTTCGTATAGTAGGTTGAGCAACCCATGGTGGCTGGGGGGCCGAGTCATGGTCAAGTGTCTGCGCCATATATGTAGCGAGAGACCAGGGCGCGAAAATAGGCCAAGAGCTGCTAAAGCCAACTTATAGCATTGCGACTAATTGTCTTATATTCCACTAAAGGTGCGTTTGCAAAGAGACCTTTCTGTGAATGCGGAAGCCTTGGCATATACTTACAAATTAAAAATTGCTTGGGAACATGCCTGTGAATGATAGAAAAGTCTTGGCACACGCCTGGTCTCTAGGGTGTCACGTGCCCTAAGTATGCCCATAGTCAACAGGGCACACGCTTGATTAGAGGAAGGCGCAGTTGGCGGAAAATTCGGTTCACGCAACAAATGTGCAAATCATGACGTTTGTCTTGCAAACAAGATTCCGTATGCTGCACTTATACTTGACTCGTACGGCGCATAAAAGGACATGAAGCTAAAGTTCCAAATATTCACGGGCGAAAAACCCCGGCCCCAGTATTTTCAAACCGGTCGAATCTGTATACAAATCACTTTAAGTCATTTTAAGTCATTTTAAGTCAGTCATTTACAACTCATGTACAAATCTTTTACAATTCATTTGAACTCATTACAATGTATTGTTTAGACAGGCCAAGAATTGTGGCCGGGCTTTGTCCATGTATGCTGATATGGCTTATTGTATATCGTTCTTTCCTCGCTTAATTGTACAAGTGCCACCCTCGTTTTCCACCCTTTTGTTCGGCGCCAAAAAACTCCGCGACACCTCAGTCTAATCTTGCCTCTAGCAGTCTGGGTACTCAGTCGCTCTGCATTTCCAAGGAATTCTGTTTCCCTTAAATTTGCCCACTGTCTATCCTCCGGTCAGAAGAACTACGGCCGCATTTGAATTTACATTGACCCGCTTATATTCTGTTGCTGAGACATAGGATAAAAAAAAAACCATCTTGTACATATTTGAACCGATATCCCTTTTAGCTCGAAAACCATGTCGTCCAAGTTCGGCAGTATCCTCAATGCCAGTGATCTGAAGGAGCGAAGCTTCTCTTTCGGTGACAGTGGTGAATTCGAGGGAAGCATCTTCGACTTCAAATCCAGCTTACCCAACGTGTCCTATGCAGCCAGCACCGGAGGGCCCCATACCTTAAGCACGCCCAAGCCCTCGAAACCACAAAACTATCCTTTGGGCACCACTTCTATTAGTGGTGGTATCGCAAGCAGACACCCACCTCAAGAAAGCTTCCTCCACAAGTTTGCCGCCGTTGCCGACGCGACGAGAGAAATAGAGCTCACCAGCACTTTGAGCACCGTGTCGTTGGATGGCTCCAACTCTTGCAGACGAACTAGTTTTGGAAGTGATGCAGCTTCTGTGAAGCCCTTCAACATATCCCCTCATGGGTCTATCAATGAAAACTTGAATATATCATCCAGAAACTCCAGGCATCAGTCCATCAGCGAAAAAATCGACAACTACAACAGTAACTCGCCAATACAAGCTACAGCTACTTTATCAGCTCCTCACGACTCAGCTTCAGCTCCGGGTACTTTCAATGATAACTCACAAAGTCATAATCCTGGCTTCTGGAACCCAGCCACAGCTACCTCATTCACTCCGCATCAGAGTCATAATTACTTCCTCGATGCGGGCTCCATACCCCCGCCGTCGATGCAATATATCCCTCAAAGCAGTTACTCAAGGGGCACTCCATTTTATCCGCCCATCAGCCCCCCACCTTTCATGATGAACAGTCCTCAGTATGTTGATGGTGGAATATATGGCATGATCCCTTATCCTCTGACACCTGCGCCACAAGATTCTAATTCTGCAGAGAGTTTCGAGGATAAAAAAGACGCAGCAGTCGAACTCGAAAAGAAACTGCAACAACCAAAAACTGGGGCTTTGCCTGGCGTTGGCTTGATGAATCGCTCTGTTCAACCACATCCTACAGGATTCATGTTCCAGTCCTTTGTACCCTTCTCAATGTATCCCGCCCAAGCTTCGAGTGCTCCTGCAACCGAAGCTCCGTCTAATACTCAATCACCAGTTGCTAAAGTCCAGAATAGTGGATCTGGGCTCACCCCTCCTCGCAATCAATCGAATCATAATTCTCGTGTTGGAACCATGAATGGACAGGGCAAAAAGTACAAGAATGGGAAAGGAGCTGCAGGCGGCGGCAAGGCTAGCCATCATATTTATCGATCTCCTCTTTTAGAAGAGGTGCGCTCAAACGCGAAGGGCAAAGACTATCATTTAAAGGATATATATGGTCACATTGTGGAGTTTACCAAAGACCAACATGGCTCTAGGTTTATCCAACAGAAATTGCCAACTGCTTCGGAAGAGGAGAAGGAAGTTGTCTTTAATGAGCTTCGCGATATCGCACTAGAGTTAATGACGGATGTGTTCGGAAACTACGTGATTCAGAAGTATTTTGAGTATGGCTCGATGACTCAAAAACAAGTTCTTTTGGAAAGTATGTCTGGCGAGGTTTATGACCTTTCTTTGCAGATGTACGGCTGCAGAGTCGTTCAAAGGGCGTTGGAATACGCGCCTTTGGACGGCCAGCGGTCTATCGTTGACGAATTGAAAAACCACATACTCGTGTGCGCAAAGGACCAGAACGGTAACCATGTGGTGCAAAAGTCGATAGAGAAGATCCCAATTGAGCATGTGGGATTTATACTTGACAGTTTGAGAAACCACATTTATCACTTATCAACCCATCCATATGGTTGTAGGGTGATACAGAGACTTTTGGAACACTCCAGTCCGGCAGATCAGCAGTTCATTTTGACGGATTTGAAGCGTTTCATTTTCTATCTAATTCAAGACCAATATGGGAATTACGTCATTCAGCACATCTTGGAGAACGGTGACACCGACGATCAGGAAGAGATTTTGAAGATAGCTCTAGGCTCTATCGTGAACTTCTCCAAGCACAAGTTTGCTTCCAATGTGATCGAAAAATGCATTAAGAACGGTAGTTTGGACCAGAAGCGCAGGATACATGCCGAGGTGATGGCGGGCAACGAAGATTTAAATAAAGAGCATGTGGATGATGACTCGCCTCTAGCATTTATGATGAAAGATCAATATGCCAATTATGTGATCCAGAAGTTGGTGGAGGGCTTCGATGCGAAGAGCCCTGAAAAGAAGATGTTGGTTGTCAAATTGAGACAGTATTTGAAGCAACTTTCGATGAAGAATAACTACGGAAAGCATTTGGCTTCTGTGGAGAAGATGATAGCCGTCGCTGAAACCGCGCTAGTGGAGGAAGAAGCGTGAAGATATTTATAAAGTCGAAGATTTATTTGCCCAAGCAGCCGTTGTAGAATTCGTATTTGCTAGACAGTCTCAATGGGACGGAAGCATTTGAAAAGTTCGCTCATACCTCTCCAGCCGGTCGATCGAATTGTCTGTTGGTACAAGATTCTCAATTGTAAAGAATCAAGGGCAAACAACATGGTCCTCTTTTTACAAACAATGAAGTCGTGCATTGCGATGGCTTTTAAAAGTTCTTCTTCGGTCCATGCCAACAAGACTTCAGTATTCGTTTCAAGTATTAGTTCCTTGATGCTCCCCAAAATTCTGGAGGACAAGGCGACATCTAGCTTGCCAACAACGGCTTCTTCAGAATCGGAGGCAGTAGGAGATGATCCTGAAGAGGAAGCCTGAGTCAGCAGATATTTTCGTATACCCTTCGACACTTGGTTAAGGGAGAGCATAGATGAGAAGCTTCCAATATTGCGAGAAGGCACGGTGCTTGAGGGTGTTGGCAACTCGATTCTGGAGAAGTTATCATTGAGGTGGCTTAAGTCGGATCCTATGGACCCGCCCGGGTGTTTCATGGAAAATGTTTTCTTTCGCTTGTCATGGTCAGTCTCTATCATCTCTGCGAGAGCAAGAGCCACAGAGTCAGCCAATGCCAAGGACAATGTGGCCGAGATGGTAGGCGCAGGAACACCGTGGACCGAGGATTCTTTCAAATGTGAAGGAAGCTCGGCGTACAACAAGCTCTTGACCTGGGGGTGCTGCGATAACATCGAGTCTCGAGCACAAGTTAGTAAGATGATGGGTATACTAGGGGAAATGTGGGGGAGCAACTGAATCAACTCTGGGGTGTTTCCGCTGGAAGTAAAGAAAATCAAGCAGTCCGTGTCACGAAGGACTCCAAGGTCACCATGCAAGGCTTCAGAAGGATGCAACTCATCGGTGTTGATAGACAAGGACTTGAAAGTGGCCACTGTCTTGGTTGCAATCTTGTAAGACTTTCCTATACCACAGCACACGATCTTGCCTCCCTTCAAGGTGGTTTCGTACATGATAGATATGCTATTCAATAGCTGTAACTGGGACGATGAGTTTGTTTGGTATTGAGCAGAAAGGTTATGGAGAGCTTCCGACTCTCTGGCCAAGGTGGAATTGACCGATAGGAGGGCCAAAGACGACATTTTTTGCCAATTCTGTGACATGTGGAAGCCAAGTCTGAGGTTTGTTCAGGTTGCACCAGGGAGCAGAGGATGAGGAGGGGTGGCAAGTCAAGGCGTATCGTCACGGCACGGCACGCTAGAGATAGCGGAAGGGCAAGATTGGAAAAATAAGCGGGATTATAGGAAGGCGAAAGGAACCAAGCGACAAGAGCAAGGATGGACGAGAGCACAGAGGGCGGAACGGATGCAATACATATTAATTACATTTGTAAGACACATCCGGTGCGGACCGCGCATTCCTTTTTTGCTTGAGGCGATGGTCGGTTAGGCATACAATGTGGCAGCACGGGTGAAGCGAGCGCACATGTGCGCCCGTCGGGGCCTGCCTGGCGGCGTTGTGCAGGAACATTGAGGGAATATCAAGAGCAAGCGGAGCGGGCGGTGAAGAAACATGGAAATTAGTCGGACTGAGCGCAGCAAGTGCAGCAAACACGGAGAAACCCCTCACCCAATTGATCAGGCCCCAGACATATATGCACTACGATCCTGTGGAGAGCGATGCGGTACATTAAGCGAAGGCTCATACGTCACCACATAGGGCACAATTGTTGAGCAATTAACTGGCCCGATTGTCTAGTAATCAGCGCAGGAACATAAACCAAGGTCCCAGCATCGTGCAGGCCATGGGTCCAATACCATGTGCACTAGGCGCACTCTGGAGGCGGAGTTGTGTGGACAAATGGCGATTGCGCAGAAGTATGGCGTTGGGGGCGCTGCATGTGCGATTTCGCAATGGTCATTAATGTGTGCGGCTGATTACGCAAGGTTCAATCTTTCCGCCACAAATCCTGGATATATGCTCGCCCGCCAACGCATTTCTCAACTGTCGGAGCATTGTTCATAACCATGACTGTATTTACCATTACTGTATTTACCATGACTCTGCATTGGCCATCACTCTGTATTGATCATTGGCTCTGAATCCGGTGTGGGATGAACGATTGGGGTGTTTTCTATTCGTGCTGCCGTTGTGTACATGTCTCCTTCAATCATGCTTCTCCGTTGACTGGAGACGTGTGGGGCAAAACAAATATACCGTAGCGTGCAAGGCCTAATACATCCCCGTATAAACAGTATTTGCTGACTGGATGGTGAATTATCGATATTGCTCTTGGGTCCATGAAAGCACGCCACTATATGTATTTATAGCCCCGAACTCTAACTCTCTTCTGACATTGAGTCACGATGCATTGGGCTGATTTATGTGTAGGAGCTAAACTCCAATTGCGTGTATAGTTCGTCGACGGTATCGACATTTGACTGTTCTTGACCGCGATCGGAATCTTCTTGAGCGTTGGCCTGTAACTGCTCCAAAAAAGACTGCGTGGCCAACTTTTTGGACGAGCCGGCAAGTTGAGTATCGTTAGTGAGGGTTTCTTGTTTGATCTGCTTGTGGGCTTCGATGGTCTTCTCCCTCAATTTCTTGATTTGGGCCACTCTCATTTGCCAGTTGGTGACAAATGTGCCCCCATTCAGGTTGTGCCAAATATCGGAAAATCGGTTTGCTATAATCACGAGATTTCGTACAAGCTCGGGCAACTGCTCAAGTGATATGATCTTGAAGTGCGACGTGGAAAAGATTCCTGGAACACCACTTCGCCTGTAGGTCTTCACTTTGTAAAACTTGTGCCCCTGACTGTAGTCACCCGCCTTGAGAGTATGCGGGGTCACCACGATAGCCAAGAAGTTAAATTGGGACCGAATGACATTGAAATTGAACGGAAGCCCGGACTCGTCAAAAAAAATATTCACGTGGTTGTTCCCAATATGTTTTTTTTTGCCGGAGAAGAACTTGTCATTCATCACATTGGGCATCAACGTGGTGGTATGGTAGATGATCTGCGTCAACTCGTCTCCCCAAAAGTACGCGTATTCTCCGTCGGTTCCATTTTCTCGATCAAGCCCTCCCACATACAATGTTCCTGTAAACTTAAGCTTGATCAAATGACCAATCCCATCAAGAAATGTATGATAGTCTGGAGATCCGACCGTATTCGCTAAGATCCTGGCCTCCTCGTTTTGCCCGGGAGCTATGTAAATGATCCCTGCCTTCTGATGAGCAACAACTGGTATCCTATCAAAGGAATTGATTGCCCGCTCCGTGAAAGCGTCATCCAATAACGTAATTGGCTTGGAGATTTTTCCCTGATCCAAAGGCTTGAACAATTGGAGGAGCAAGTGGCTACTCAAGACCAATGGCTTCTTAACTTTTCCTTCCCCATTCAATGAACGCATGACGGAAGAGTCAAAAGTCACACTCAAAGAATGGAAACTGGTGGGTCTTCGTAATATGATGTTTGAATCACCGTTGTACATATCAGTCAGGATTTCGACCACAGAGTTGCCAACAAGCCATCTATTTCTGGATCGGTTTGGCTGGTCGATGGGCTTGGGCTCCAACTTGAGGGGAATATCGCTATAAGCAAATCGGGACACCAAGTCTAAATAAGCGATAGTCATATCATCAATATTGCTCATATCCGTGGCCCCACTGCACGCAATGATGTTTCTCACAATGAACGAACTTATCTCCGACCTATCGTTAAGGTTCACTTTAATAAACCATCTTGCAATGACTGCATAAGAGACCGTTAATAGGTACTGATATAGTATAGGGGTGACTTTCGACCTGGTCGAGGGATTTTTGTCCACTTCAGCATCAAAACCGTGAGCCTGAATCATCGCCTCAGCATCTGCTCTTTCATTCCTAGCTTTGGAATCTTTGCCTTTAACGTCTTCAGAGTTAAGACCCCTCTGAATCAGGTAGGATGCGTGCTCAATGTAACGAAAAGCGATGGCAAAAACGCGCTTGAATTCGTCGATGGTGAAGTTGGAGGTCATGCTTGGGACATTACCGAGAGCCATCAAAAACTCTAACGTGGGTGACCTGGCATAAACATCGGTCACACCAGCCTGAAGCTTTGTGAGTATAGGATTGAGGTATTTCTTCAAGGATTCTGGAATCTCATAGCAGCAGATTGTTAGCATGTGGATGCAAGGGATGGCAGTTTTTTGCCAAGATTCCAAACCAACCAAAAGAGCGTTCACAATGCTATCCTCTTCAGCTTTGGTGAAATGACTATGATACCCCATCAAAGCAGACAAATTGCGGACAAACACAGCTTGCAAATCGGACTTGGTGACGTTCGAATGGGGAATAGGAAACTTTAGCGCTGCTGGAAGATTAAGCAAGATCAGCTCGCAAATAATTCGCTGGATACGCGAGACTCGAGTCTTAAAGCTCCAAAACAAGCTCATGTTGGAGAATTGGATGCAAAAGTGCGCCCATATATATGAGTACACTTCCCAGTGGTAGTACTCCTCCATGACTTTGATCACGATGTCCAACCATTTCGATATGTCCAATATAAATTCAGCCGGGGGTGACGGATAAACCTTAACTTTGGGTATACAAAGTGTTCTTGATGGTTTGTTGAAGTAGGCAGAAGATAGATATTCAGGACTCTCTGGGTATGTCCACTCACAGTTGAGTTTCGGGTTGTCATCATCTTCCAGTTTGGCTCTCTGCAAGCTTGTTGCCAAGCCTTCCATATCCGCGGGCTCAGTGAAGTAAATTTGCCCGGCATCAGTGGCCCTGATGCGAGCCAAAGCACGAAAGATTGGGAGAGCGGCACCGTAGTGTCCCGTTTCTAAGGTAAAATTCACCAATTCAATCGAAAACTCGTATAGTTCTCCAGAAATATTTGGATGGGAACCTGAAAAAAAGATAAAAGCTTTGCTAATCGTTTTTGATAATTCCTTCAACACTTGGCCTTGATTGGTACCCGAATTGGATCCTTTATCTTTAGAAGTGCTCGCATCAGCATCTACGTAAGATGGAGACGGGGTCAAAGAGTTCACCGAAGCCCCAGTGCGTGGGATTCTCGCAATAGCATTGGCGGACCATGGCATAGAGAGAACCGAGAGCAATGCCTTAAGGATGTCAAGAGAAGAGCATTTGAATATATCAAACAAAAAGGTCTCAAAGATGTACTTCAAAACGAGTTCGTCCTCTTCTGTCCAGGATGCTTTCAAGACTTGAAGAACGCAATCAATAGGGAGCTCCTCGTGTCCAGAAAAAATATAGGAGGTCTCAAAACTATCTTTAAGAAGCTGAAGCACAGCAACTCTTACATTCTGAGGTAGCCTTGTGCCGTCCTTCGTGAAATAGAAGGCATTCAAGATTTCAAAACAGGATTCGTGGCCCGTAGAGCTCATGGTGGTGCATAAACGTTCTTTGCGGTAGTGTCCTAGAATGCTCAAGATAAGGTGCTCCTCTAATTGATGGGGATGTAGAAGAAAGAGCTCAATAAGCCGATCTTCGGGTGCAATTAGCTCTAGAGAAACAAAGCGTTCGTGGAGGGATGAGCATATTGATGTCCAGCAACTCTTATCCTGGTCAGTATTTAGCTTCAATTTTGAAAGCAAACTGAAGATCGAAAGGGACAGCGAGAACCATAAGTCCAACGGGAATAAATTCATGAACTTCTTCGAGGCATTGGTTTCGGGCTCAAGGCCTGAAAATAAGTGATCAAATATTCTAAGGATGCCGCTATTGACGAGAGCCAAATCTAGCGATAAGAAATTTGTGAGGGCCCAATACAATTTCTCGTAGGAAAAGTTGACGTTCTCCACGGAATCCAGGTTGGAGCTGAGCAAGCACCGCTCGAGCATAGATAAGGCTCCCAACGCCGTCAACACCGTTCGAAAAGAGGGATCCTGCTTGAGCTCGAAAACGTCCACGTTTCTTCCTTTGAGCACCTGGAGTTTTGGATCTTGAATGACGGAGATAATCCCGTCTATAGCATTGAATGGTGAACCATTGTACAACCTGGACATGGTCAGCCATGCCATGTCATGGAGTTTTGGTGAGACAGAAGCAAACCAGCAGAGAACCTGAATGGTACTCACATACGAGCGGCGAGGAATGAAGCCGAATATCGAGATTGTTTCAAGTAGCTCCCCTATGGATTCAAATATCGCATCATCATCAGTGGAGAACGAGATGGTGTACAATCCGTCTAGAATCAAAAACACAAACTGCTCCTCCATGAGAGAAAAGCTGTATTTGAAGCACTGTGTCAAGTAGCGACACACACGATGAAAGATCTCAAAGTACTCGCGGGGTTCGCTCGTGGGTTTCCCCGTATCGTTTTTAAAGTATCGGCTTAGGGTTCTGATTATGGATAGAACAAACTCAAACCAGTTTTCGTCCTGGTTATATATGCAGAGATCCAAGATATCTCTTCCATCGTTGGTCAAAATCACTAAAGCATCGAAGAAATATGTGAATTGCGGGTCCAACCTGTTTTCGTTCGTGCTGCAGAATGCCAAAATGTCTCTGTAGTACATGAGCCTGCTGCCGACACTATTTTCATCTCTCTCGATGCATTGCAACATCACCTCGAGTGCCACGCTCCTGGCTGAGCTGGGATACCGTGCATCACACAAGTCCCTCACCAAGTACCACACCTCAGGAACAGAAGAAATGGAGAACTTTTGTAAATTTTGCAACACCCCGGAAGCGGCAGCAACTCTCGACGAAGTGGAGCCACTTCGTAGCTGTTGAAGGAGTTTCTGCATGTCGGAACCACCTCCAACGACTTTGGCGTTCACCACCACAGGGACCCTGCCGGAAGTGGGCTTGAGAGATTGTGTTATGGACTTGAAAACATCTCCAAAAGCAGACCCTCGTTTACCGCTTGCAGAAGACATCTGTGGTATGGGGTGGGATTCTCTAGACGGTTCCTGGGATTTACCTTGAATGTGGTGTATGTGCAGGTTGTTTTAGGTGCGAGGACTAACTAAGCTTGTGAAGATACACTACCGGTTCACATTCTTCTGATGTTTAAATTCATTTTTCTATATTAACGTTGTTTTTTTTTTTTTTTTTTCTCCTTGAACATCTTTTTTTCTCTTTTTCGTGTTCCACTTTGCCATTAACACCATTGGCGGTATAATCGGTAATACAAGGGTTTGCGAGACAAGAGCTCTCTTTCCTGGCGGAGCTGCTCTCTGAGCAAGTCGAGATCCGTCTCTCTTCTTCCAGTATCAATGTCTATTTTGCTTGCTGGAATTTGAAAAATCCAATTTTTCTTCCAAATTTTGTGGCCCACATAAAACACAATCAAAATCACACCTCCCAAGTAAGACAAGAAGAAGTTGTAAGCATTGGGCGCCTCTCCAATTGGAAAGAGGGCAATCCAGAATTGGGCAATCAATACCAAACAGAAAATAGCACCGCCGAAGTATGACCCGCCAACGCCTGTCTGTGCAACAAAAGTTAGTTCGTCGGTGCCTCTGCCTTGTGCCTTCAATGCTCTTCTGAACCTGATATGCGCCCAGTTAATTGAAATCCACAGCGCGATAGAACTCAAAGCTGAGATACTCATGAGCCAGTCAAACACATCCGACTCTTTACCGCTAGCTGCAATGAACGCAAGCAAAGCAAAAACATTTGAAATGCAAATGGCCACAAGCGGCCGCCCCTCTCTGTCAACGTAGGCGCAGATCTTTGGAGCCAAGCCCTGCTCCGCCAAAGAAGTCAATGTTCTTGAAGACGCATAGACAGACGTCGAAGCAACGGAGATGATGGAGATTAAGATGACTGCATTCATCACGTGTGGCAAGCCTTTGATTCCACCTTGCTCGATGGCGATAACAAAGGGTGATGCCGTCACATCAACGGATGAGGCACCCAACAATCTCTTGGAGTTGTAAGGCACTAAGAAACAGATCAAGGTCAAGGACACCAAGTAAAACATAAGGATTCTCCAAAACACCTGCTTGATTGCTTTTGGTAAAGAGTGTCTAGGGTTTTCAGACTCCGCAGCAGCAAGGCCCACCATTTCGACCCCGGCATAAGCAAATGCTGCAGTAACAAACACGGACACCACACCTTTGAAGCCATTGGCGAAAGCACCAGGATTATACCAGTACTCAGCACCGTGGTTGTGCCCCGAGGGTGCCCCTCCGGCTGCCAAAACAATAGAAACGATGATGAACCCGATGACCGCAATCACTTTGATGGCCGAGAAGACAAACTCAGTTTCACCGTAAGCTTTGACACCAAACATGTTGATTGAGCACACGAGCACGTAGAAAATAAGCACCCAAACATCGGCGTTGATGGTGGAATTCCAGTATTGCATTGTAATGGAGCTACTGACTAGTTCCAAAGGAAGCAAAACTAGAAACTGAATGAAGTAGTTCCACGCAACTGAAAATGCAAGGGACGGGTCGATGAATCTTCCCGCATAAAGGTTGAAGCCTCCGCTGACAGGAAATGCCACAGAGAGCTCGCCAAGACTTTGCATAGTAGTGAATATAGCGAGTCCTGTCACTGTCCATGTGATTAATATACCTCCGGGTCCTCCAGTACTAAGGGCCCCTCCTGAGCCCACAAAGAGAGCACTGCCGATGGAGGAACCTATGGCAATCATAGAAATGTTTCTGGATTTTAATTTTCTTTTCAATGGAGACTTGGATGTAAGCAAGTTGGCCTTCTCAATATCGTTCATATCCGAATATGACTCCTCATCTTCTTCGACATTCACCCTTTTGAAGGAATCCTTAAAGTTCTGCCATCTCAGAAAGTCTGATGTCAGACAATCCTGAGTGATCTCAGGTATAGAATCTGAAATCTTGTCCACTTCTGACATGATAGAGGCAGTCAAGCTTTGGGCGTGTTGCGGTGGTTTTGTTTGCAATTAGAGCTGTGTTCAGTGAGATGTCAAAATTCTTGCACAAATGTGACGCATAGCCAGGAACGAGAGGTTTTTTTTTTTTTTTTTGCCTTGACTTTTTCCGGAGTCAGCTGACACTGAGCTAAATCAGGCTTAGCTCAATAAATCCTTCGGTTTGTTTACTCTGCACTTATACACAAGAACGCAAAGATTTTTTTCAAATTTCGGCACAAGGACTCATCATCTGAAAGGCCAGTGTAAGCGATGGGGCGTAATGCGTCAAACCACGTGAAGATAAGTTGACTAGGCCGAGTGCGCATATTTTGGCGAGCAGTCACTTATCGCGTTAACCATAAATCAAGTCCACAACATAGCAAAACCAGCCACCCCATGTGGCTTTCTGTATAAGTTTCTGAAGCCAGCGTGGTCTGATATTAGAGAACAAGGTGCCACAGTTGTAGCCCTCGGATTCAACACCCATGCCCCATTTGATGTTGGTCCTCACGTTACACCCATTCCAGAAGTTCCACCATTTGTGACGTTCACATGGGATCAAGCGTAACAAATTTTTTTTGAGTGGTCCACGTGGTCCGTCAATGTACTTGTAGCCGCCAATGAATGAGTGCTTTTGGCGAGGGTCCGAGCTATCCAACTGACGATCGCCCCAATGGCCCGAGAACGTAAGCCAATTGCCATATTCAGCCTCCCTTCCCACATGCTTTGGGTTAGCGTTGGTGTCGGAAGCATGAACATGCTTTCCATCATATGTGTATGCCAAATAGTTTTTAGTGGGATTCCACAACGGACCCCGGTCGGTGAAATCAGCTAGTATCTCGTATGGTAAATCGTGGGGGTGGGTTCCGACGGAAACATAATTTGCGTGTGTGCCCCGGGCAGAAAAAATGATGGGGTGGTTTGTGTCCAATTCGTACTTCTCGAGATTGTTGTAGTAATACGCACCACCACCGCCATGGGCAGACATCCATACAATGATTGGCTCGCCGTTATAGAAACGAACTAGGGAATGCTCCCAGTCCCCAACGTGGTTGCCGTAAGGCCCTGAGCCCATAACAAAAGGACCCAAATTGAAGGAGTAGAAGTAGAACCAGAAAGCATCAACCCAGCCATTTCCCTTATCAACGACAATCAAAGTTGCGGGCGCATCCTTGATTTCTCCGTTCCGTAGAGACGGCTTGTTTTTGATTCCAGTGATCCAGTCCGGATCTTTATCGAAATCTTCATTGGCAGTCATATACATGCGAGACGATTGGGGCAACTCGCCAAGCATGGTGATATTCAACTTCCCGTGATCAGTGCCTTCTGCTATGGTGCCATTCTTGTAAGTGATCCTGAAGTGCTTCACGAAATCCTTGATATCATAAGGAAAATACCTCTCTTCGGAGTAAAGGTGGACAAGTGGCGCAAAGTCGATCACATACGAGGGAACTTCGCCTGCTTTCAAGGTTCGCTCATGGCCACGAGGAACCTGTACGATAGGCTTGTACTTCTTAGAGTCGATGGCAGGCTTTAGCACATTCTCAGTATCAAAATATTCGGCGTTTAATGCTTCAGCAATGTACCCGTTACTCAAGTCATAGCGAGTGGCCAGGACAGTTTGTAGTGCTGCCCAGATAAGTAACACCAAGGACTGTGGACGCATTAGAAATAAGGCGGGCGCAACTAGGAGAATGCTTCGGGCGAATCTTCAACAGAATAACCGAGATAACGAAAACAAGGCCTAGTAGATTATTTTTGGCACTCTCTGTGGGAAAAAGTTGTGGACAGGCTTAAATGTAGTTAAGGGGTAGATAAGCTTTACGATACCGGAAGCGCGGAACCTCGCGTAACCATCTCTCATGCCCGGTGGAAAACATGAGTATACGAGAGGAGGGGTCACGTGGCACAAGGGCTTATATTAATGCTAAACGTACGGTATGTGCAGCCGAAGCCCATTTCGGGAGACATCAAAATACAAAGACCTGGTCGCCCAACTTACTGACAGGCTTGGCCTTCGGGTATCCCAAACCCTGCGCCGCCTTCTTAATAGCGGACACCATTGGTGGAGGGCCACAGATCAACAAGCTCGTATCCTCGTGGTGCTTGGGCAAATGTTTGTCCATAATTTCTGGTGTTATGAAGCCAACAGAGCCCTTCCAGTTTTCAGGGGGGTTGTTCAACACATAATGGATAAAGAGCTGGTCGGGATGCTTGGCCTCCAAGTCCTCGAGCTCTGCTCTCAACAAGATGTCATTGCTGGAGACATTGGCGTACAACAAGTGAATGTGGGTTTTGTCTTTGGGGTTGTCTAAGATGGCTGTAAGAACCTGGTACATGGGAGCAATACCAGTACCTCCGGCCACCATGCCCAACTTCTTGTGCATATTTGGAGTGTACTCAAAAAATCCCTTAGGGCCTCTAATATCGATGGACTCGCCCAACTTTTTGGACTCCACGTACTTCGAAATATTGCCATTGTCGTATGTCTTGATCAATAAGTCGAAGGAGCCCAACTGGTCGTCGTTGGAGATTGGCGTGTAAGAACGCACAATTTCTTTACCATCAATGATGGCGGAGATGGAGATATGTTGGCCAATGGGCAACCCCAATCTGTCGGTGCTTTTGGGCAAGCCGAACTTGTAGATGCATGAGTTGTGGGACACCCTCTGCTTTTCTATCAAGGGAAACTTCCTGAATTCCGCTGGAGACAAGACAGCCTTGGGAGCCTTGTTCTTTTGCACATAGTAAAGCGCCACAAAGGAGCCAATGATGGCCAAAACGGTGGCCAAGACCACGAGAGGGTTTGCGTGTTCGGCCATGGGTGTTGTACTGTCTATTCCGGAAGGAGATCACCGATAATCAGCTGATGTGAAGAATATTTATATCTTTCACTGTCAAATCGTGTGCGAGTTTCGCACCAATCGTGGAAAAAGTATGCCGGCACTTGTTGAGTTTACCCGCACACCCGCGCCACTTTTCGCTGTTTTAGGACGCAAATCCCGGATCCTGCATGATATCCTATACGAGGATTTGCTATACAAGAAAGACTTTGGGGGGTGCGACGTCTGCACCAATGTATTGTAGAGTTCTTTATAAGCTTTCGCACGTTGTAGAATCATCATTGCTGGAAAAGAGACGAGAGGATCGTTACCTTTACCAATCGGCGCTGCTGATCACACTTGACGCACCAGGCATTTCTTTGCACCCATACTCAAGTCGGGTCCAGTAAATATTCGCAAGTGCCCTTATTCTGGGCTCTTGACATTCCACTGTCCACTGATGTCCCACCGCGAACCCTTGGCATTGAAGCTCACATACTTGACGAACTTGAGGACGCTTGGATCCCTCAATAAAAGAGTGAGGCTATTCCATTTGCACTGGCTGGTAAATAAAACCGAATCTTCGGCTTGGTCGCTGGCTCTGTAAATGGCAGGGTCGTCGTCTTCGAAATCTCCGTCACCAGAACCACTTTCCATGGCCATGCAGAGCTCGTAGCCTCCGTACTCACCTGATTCCCAGTTGGTTGGGAGTGCAGCAGTGGGGGTCAATCCCAAAGTTCCTTCCAACAAAAGGTCAAGCTCGTCGTTTCGGGCCAAATCCTTCTCTGTTGTTGTGGCGAGAATGAAGTCTTGGCCGGGACGGAATCTTCTTGCTAGGAGCTGGTCGCTTGTTGGAACAAACTCAGTGACGAGAGACAACCACTTTTTGAAGGAAATTGACCGCATGAAGGAACAGAGTTCAAGGAGCATTTTGTCCCCAGCCTCTTTGGACGCTCTGCGAGCGAGCTCGAAATTGGGATATTCTTGTGGTGCTACATGATTGACCCTGTTGATTGAGGCTTCATCCAAACCAAATTCCCCTGTTCCATCAATGTACATGTATCTTTGCTTATGTGGAGGGACTGCGCACTTCCAAGGAAACGATATATCTTGGGCTAGCGCAGGTGCCTTATGATCAAGTTCCTGGCTGCGGATAGTGCTCTTCAACAAGTTGGCATACTCGTCATTCAAGAATTCGGTGATTTCCACTACTGATTCTTCGAGAAAAATGCTTCTTAGCTGCAAAACCGTGTCTCTTGCTAGGTAAACTGGGTTCAAGAACTTCCCCAAATATGCTATATCCTCAGGGGTGAGCCACAGCTCTGTTTCGCTGGCTCCTGTGTGCAAAGACTCATAGAATTGGCGTTCGTGTTTAGGGAAGTGTATGCGGGATTGTTTTGGGAAGTCAAATTCCTGAAGCTCTTTTGTCTGGAGTAGGCTCAAGGTGCTACGGCTCTCGGTTTCTTCCTGCTCGCCTGGAACATAGCCGGGTTCACCTTCCTGGGGAATATGAAACCATCCTTGGATGGAGAGCCGCTGCTTGTCCACGTGGACCTCCTCCACGTCATGGAAAGAAAGACCTGGCTGGACAGTGAAGAATGCAATCTGGTTGAATTGAGGCGTTAGTTTGGCTTCGTAATCTGTTTTGGGCACGTTGGGCACCACGGACGGAAAGAGCCTCAAGGCCCCGCCATAGTGCGGTTTCCATAGTGCATCTGGGCTGGGCATGTAGAGAATGAAACTGACTCTGCGCGAGCCAATCACATCGTCATGGGTCAATAAGTGGCACCCTTTAGTGTAGGCGTTGATTGACATGTCAGTCTTTGAGCCGCTTAACTTGCCGCAGCCTGTGACTCTCGATATGAAGTCCCGAAATTGCTCCGAATAAATGGCAGCTCTTAGTTTGTATAAAGAAGGTAACCGAGAGAGGTCATCCCAGTCCAACCCCGACAAATTGGCCAAGTCGCCTGATTGGTAGACCTTGTAGATATCCGTTTCCTTCTTGGTGAATGCGATTTCGTTGAGCACCTCGGTCCGAACGTCACGCAACAACGAGTCGTCCATGAGCTCCGTGACGGTTCCCCATTTGTATGGAGTACTGCTGGCGATGTCTTTTTGCAACGAGTCTTGGAAAGTCTCCTCGAAGATTTTTTTGTTGAGAAACGACGAGATTTCCTGCTTTGAAAATTCGCCCTTCAAGGCTTTTGCCTGGTCACGGAGTGGCGGCTCCTCCGCTTGTCTTTTCGGCATTGTAGTGGAGATGCAAAAGATGAGCCGCGAGAAACTCACACCACTTGTCGCACAGGCAGTCGCATGCACACTTGGATCAAGCCATTTGAGCGTCCGATTCTCGGGTTGTATGCAGTACGGCAGAGATGGGCAACAAGCCAAACGTTGTTTCGTGACGAATGCACCGGACAATTAGGGCGGTACATCGAAGTTTCAGACCGCTACGCCGGAATTTTCGGGCGGTTTCCCTGGAGTTTCGGATGGTTGCATTGGACTTTTTGGGCAGTTACATCGGACTATTCGGACAGCCTCACGCACCCCCATACTGTTCCTGTCTATAGGATGTCCAAGTGTCTGCTTCGCAATGGCCATTCCGTACGCACTGTCCAATTCTTCCTGACACGCTCCATCAAGTACATAAACGCAAGCACGAAGACGAATCGCCCGCTAGAGAGCTAGGGTAATCGTGTCTCGCCCACAAACGACCATCTGATATCAAGCACGTGGTTAGGACGATATCAGGACCCTTTCTTTGGCGGGAGGGTGGTGGAGTCACGTGGTGTTGTTGCAGCAGAGCTTCGCATTCACTTTATGCGCTATGCCTCGCCGGTTCAGGACCGTACCGACTGAGTCATAGTGAAAAATCACCGCGCCCGCAAGCCCTTCTCCCACGCATCCATTCACTTGCAAGCCGGACTTGGAATTACCACCTGCAAATTCACCGGCGTCTCCTAGGTAGACCCTCCTCACAAACATCTTATCTGCGCCATGTCAAGTCCCCAACCACATCTCCAAAGCGCCTACAACTCGGTGCTTGACCTCAAGCATCTCAACCGTGCCGGGTGGGTGATTCAAAAGTTTGGCGGCACGTCCGTGGGAAAGTTTCCAGAAAACATTGTCGACAACATCGTCAAGGAATTCAGCAAGCAAACCTCGGTGGCCGTGGTGTGCTCTGCCAGGTCGTCCAACACAAAGAACGAAGGCACCACCTCCCGGTTGCTTCGAGCTGCAGACTTGGCGGTGGAAAACGGTGACTTTCTGGCATTGCTCAAGGTGATCGAGCAGGACCATGTTGAAAACGCCCAGAGCAAGATACAGAACGCCGAGCTCAGGCACGGCTTGATAGAGCAGTCTCGCTCGGAATTAGAGAGGGCCCACGAGCTCTTGCATGCCTCCAAGATCATTGGCGAAATCAGCCCCCGGACCTTAGATAGCGTCATGTCCATCGGAGAAAAATTGTCGTGCTTGTTCATGGCTGCTTTGATGAACGACCGTGGCTTGAAGGCAGAATACGTTGATCTCAGCGGCATCATTCCCGTGGATTATGATTTCTCTCGCGGCTTCGACGAGCGCTTCTACCAGTTTTTGGCCTCCAGACTCGGTGAGAAAGTCCAGGCGGTGGGTCAAGGCACCGTTCCTGTCATCACGGGCTATTTTGGCGTTGTGCAAGGCGGGCTTCTCAACGGGGTGGGACGTGGCTACACTGACTTGTGTGCTGCTTTGGTGGCGGTGGGTGTGCAAGCGGAGGAATTGCAAATCTGGAAGGAAGTGGACGGCATCTTCACCGCTGACCCGCGTAAGGTGCCCAACGCTCGCCTTTTGGACAGCGTGACCCCTGATGAGGCCGCAGAGTTGACCTATTATGGTTCTGAGGTCATCCACCCATTCACAATGGAACAAGTCATCAAGGCAAAGATCCCTATTCGCATAAAGAACGTTGAAAACCCAAAAGGTAGTGGCACGGTGATTTACCCGGACAATATCGGAAGGCGAGGCGAGGATACTCCCCCACATCCACCTGCGGCTTACGAGACGTTGTCGTCGAGTTACATTCAAACCCACAAGAAGAGGTCTGCCACAGCAATAACCGCAAAACAAGATATGGTGGTGGTCAACGTACACTCCAACAAAAAGACTTTATCGCACGGCTTCTTGGCTAATTTGTTTACCACTTTGGACAAGTACAAGTTGGTGGTGGACTTGATCAGCACGTCTGAAGTACATGTTTCCATGGCCATGCAAGTCCAGTCGGAGCAAGAAAAGAGTTTAAAGTATGCGCTTAAGGAATTAAGGAACATGGGAACGGTGGACGTGACCAGGGAAATGACCATCGTGTCTTTGGTTGGGAAGCAGATGGTGAATCTTATAGGTATTGCCGGCAATATGTTTAAGATATTGGCGGATGAAAAGATCAACATCGAGATGATCAGCCAGGGGGCAAACGAGATCAACATTTCCGCGGTGATCAATGCCAAGGACACTATCCGAGCATTGAAGTCCATTCACTCTGGCTTGCTAGAAAACACCCTCGGCTACACGAACGAACACTCTGCCACAGATTTCCGCTTGGAGGCTCTCAAATTACAGTAATATCCATAGAAATACCAGAAACCCTTGAATGTAATTTGGCGGCCAGGTATCGAGCGGCCAGGTATCGAGCTAATAGTCAAGTCAATGTAAGTCAATGTAAGCATAGCAAGGTGCGAAGGGTACCGATACTTGGGTACAGCGAGGCATTCTACTTGAAACAATCAATCATATGTCAAAGTCGTTTGACTCAGAAGCCCGCGAGGGCGCCTTACTCCCCAGTGTCTTGTTGTTCTCGTCAATGATGGACTCAAAGTCACCAATCATACCACCCAATAACTCAGTGGCCAACTTGTGGTAGGCTAATTGAGCCTTGACCAACTCCAACAATTCCTCCACCGGTTTGGCCTGCTCCAACACATTTTGCATCACTGAAAGCGCATCCTCCACGGTATTGGCGAATTCGTCTTCTGCGTTCTCCATGGCCACCCTCAATTGAGGTTCTTTAGATGGGTTGGAGCAGTGGGCCAAGGCTTGCCTTGCGACATCGTAGTCGATTCTTCTCTCCTCTACTTTCTTCTGTATGGCCGAGCTTTGGGCAAGAAGGGATCTCAAGGTCGTCGACAAGGGTGTATTGAACTTTGTCTTGATCAATTGGTCCTGTCCCAACCTGGCGTTGGCAATCTTGTTCAAGTTCGAAGAATACAAGTCTAAGGCCTTCACCAAGGGGTTCTTGGAGTTGTCGGTGGAAGAAGTCAAGATGGAACCATCTGTAGCTCTAGCAAGAGCGTGGTACATGGTTTTCGGGGGCTTGAAATCGGTTCCACCACTTGACACAAAAGCTGCTTGTGCCTCTGCAGGCGTAGTTGCTTTTGACAAATTGCTCAATCTGTCCGAGATATTCTTGCCAAACTCGTTGAAGGACTCTTGCAAATTGAGAGGGTAGTCATACGATTCGTTTTCGTAATTTTGGGTCACTTTCAATATGTTCTTGTATAGCTTTTCGACGTTGTTGCATTTCTGAGCCAATTCTGTGTACTCGGATGGCAACTGACTGATTTCCTCCACGTTGACCTTTCCGATTCTCTCCTGGACCATACGAGTCGTTCTTTGGGCGAAGGGCAAGACCTCATTGTTAAATTCAGTGCTGACTTTATCGCCCAAGGACTTTAAATTAGAGGTAATGTTGGAAAAGTTAAAAGACATGGCTGCAGCTCGACTGTGTTCCTCAGAGAGTATGCTAGATTCGGGAAGCCCCTGGCCAGAAGGATCGCCAGCGGGGTCACGTGACAAGGCGCGGAAGCCTTCAAAGCATCTAGGTCAATGTACTTAGCGATCTCGTTACAGCACTCTGGTGGCAAAGCCCATGGCATACTTAATAGTGGCATTCTTCCAATAATGTATTCGTGGCATTCTTCCAATAATTTATTCGGTGCCTTTTAGAAATGCACGGTGCCTTTTAATTCATGGAGAATTTGTGCCACTTATCTATGGACGATGCGTTGTCCACGTGCCTCCCATAGCATTGGATGGTTCTAAAATTCCAATCCGGCCTCGAAAAAGTCAGAGATCGCCCGGGTGAACCTTTCGGCTCCCTCAGCCAACGAATGCAAGGAGTTGGCAGGGGCGTAGGTCAAGCGGAAAAAATTACCTCTTTCCAAGCTGAACTGTTTATCCACCGCCATCTTGAGGCCCGTGACAACTCCCACGCCGTATGCGCGGAATTTCCAGTCAAGAAGGTCAATCTTGTTCGCCACGTCAGTCCCTTGCGGAAAGTTGACAATTACGCTCACGAACATTCCAGCTTTCGGCTCCACGACCGCAAATTGCCCAGCTTCGAATGCTTTCAGTTCATACAAAGTTCTGAGCAAAATGTTTCTGCGGTCGGTGTACACCTTGCGAAGCTTGAGAACCCACTCTAACCAGCCATCAACACCTTTGAATTTTTGCTGGATGATATTGTTCAACAAGAGCTGCGATGCACCTGATGTCGAACGGGTCACAATGTTGGCGTATTTTTCAATTGCATCGATAACCTCCTTGTGACCAACAAGAAAACCCAATCTTAATCCGGGAGCAAAAAGTTTTGAAAAGGTCTCGACGCGGAGAACCCTTCCGTCCGTGTCTATGGTGATGTATGACGGAATGAGATGATTTTCCAAATACTCCTTTAAGCTCAAGCTCAGCCAGTCTTGGGGTTCGATTCCGCTTCGATACGGCTCAAGTGTCAAGTACCCATACGGATCATCTTCAATGATTGCAAAGTCATGACTTTGCGCTAAGCTGTAAACACTTTTCCGGAATTGCAAACTTTGCGTGAGCCCTGTTGGGTTTTGGCCGGACGAGATAGTGTACAAAGCTTTGGGCTTCCTACCTTTGAGCTCGGGGTGGATCTGGTCCCAGTTCTCTAGCAAGTCCTCCAAGTATTCAAGGTCAATGCCATTACTAGCAGTTTGGTCGGAGCCAAACTTCAATTTAATGGGAACAGCAATCGCCCCTGCATTTTGAATAGACTGCAATATAGGGGTGAAGGTGAATTCCTCCAACAAAACGACTTCTCCTTCATCCAAAAAGACGTCAATGGCTTTGTTTAGACCATCTCCAGCTCCAGTCGAGAGAATCGTGTCCCATTCTTCATAAGCAGGCTTATTTGTTCTTCTGATCACGTCCTTGGTGAACTGGTGCAATGGTGCAATGCCCGATACTAACGAGTATTGTAATCCCGTAGCCAAGTCTATGATTTGCTTGTCGTCCAGGTGCTTTTCGACAATGACTTCCTCATGTTCTTTTGACTTTTCGATTCCAGCAAATTCGGCGTACTCCTTTGACTCCTCGAATGGATAATCTTTAACGTCCACCTTGATAGAATTGATGGGAAAGAACCCCGCATTCGGGGTTCCATAGTCTAAACGAAGCGGGCTCGGGTGCGCCTTAAAATTTAACGGGGCATTTTCCAAATTCTCAGTGGCGAAATGAGTTTTAGAGCGAGACTTGGCTCTTTCAGAAATCAAATGCGACATTCGGCTTGGTTTGTGTGAAAGTTCATTGCAATCCCCGCGACCTTTATACTGATAAGTGAGGCTCATGCGCGTCATTCTGCACAAGCATGTGTGAGAGGTCCACAGTGTTCGCCATTAATCAGCATGGACCGAGATGTGGCCACATCAACCTGGATATGACAAATGACGGTAATGGGGAAGTTTTGGATCGAAAAGGGGTTGATTTTTTTTCTTTTTCGTTTCACACCATCATCTCCTCATCATCCAAAAACTCATCCTCCAAGTAGCTGAGCGATGTACAAGCCCTGTACTCATCGATGGTCGCCAAGACGCTCTCTTTGCATTCATTGAAGGAGTCTAGTACTCGCGATCTTTCCTCTTTATCATTTGTCTCCGTGTAGAAATTAATGTAAGCTGCTCTTCTCGCAAGGAGGTCATATTGCCTGACGATTTTAGATAGTAACTGCGTGATTGATGTGTTGTTAGAGATTTGATAGCCACTAAGCTCGTTCTCGTGTGCTGCTTGGCGAGGCACATGTGGCAGTTGACGGCCATTGACAAAGTTAATCGATGACGATGTCCAAGGTACAAACAGTATTCTTTGCTGAGCACGAATGGCGGCCTTCCGCAACTCCTGCTGATCGATGGTATTCCCAACA
Source organism: Metschnikowia bowlesiae (assembly GCA_002370295.1). NCBI lineage: Eukaryota > Fungi > Ascomycota > Pichiomycetes > Serinales > Metschnikowiaceae > Metschnikowia > Metschnikowia bowlesiae. The sequence goes on along the minus strand of NLAK01000001.1, from coordinate 272,983 downwards.
ATATAATCAAGCATGGAAATATACTTCGGAGTCTCGCCCACGTGGTTCATCTTGTACTTATCATTGAGCAATTCCATGATGATGTCGTTTTCCTTCAAGCTGGTATGCTTGCTTCGTGGCATTGTTCCTGGAATGTTGGAGAAAGGCGCAATTGCTGAGGAGAGGAATTTGAGGTCAGGTGTAGGCACCAAAGTGGATATGATGCTCTCATACGAGCTATGCATGTAGCTGGGGAACCGAAGGGGGTTGGATACACCGCTGGCGATGTAGGCAATCAATTTGTTTTCGTTTTGAAAAGCACCTGCCTGGTGATCCCTGCTGCTTCGACTTGAGGAGAACAACAGAGACTCCACTAAGTTCAAGGAGTCGTTGTCATAAACAAAAGTAGCATCGCTAAAATCAATGAGTCTTTTTAATGTCAACACAGTATTATAGGGCTGGACAACCACGTCGGAAGTTTTATCGTTGGAAGGGAAGATCAGGAAGGTGGTGAGTAGTTTCTTGCTTCCATACCGATCACTCAACAACTCGAGTAAGTAGCTGCCCAATCCAGACCCAGTACCGCCAGCAACACTGTGAAATAGCTGGAAAGCGCTAAAGTTGTCGCATTTGTCCAACTCCCTGTCAACCAAATTCATGAGGTCCTCCTCGTGCTGCGATGCGTACACATGACCGTGTTGCCAATTGTTGGCAGCACCCGTCCCGTTGTCACTCAAATGAACATTTCTGTGATTGAACATAGGTAATTGAGTCAAGCACTTTCCAATGACGGAAGGCTCCAAGTCAATCAAGATAGATCTCGGAGTATACTTGTTTTGCTCACTATATGTGAAGAACACATCGGTTTTCTCGGGCACGTTCTTGCTGAGAGCTTCGCTAGGATCAAACGATTTATGAGGGTCTTCTGCTTGAGTTTGCGTGTATTGGTTTGTTGAGTGGGGGTTGCCGTCGGCCTGGATTCCGTGCTCTAGTGTCAACTGGTTCCAGTACTGGAGTGCTACCTGATTCCCACACTGCCCTGTTTGTAGGGACACGATTTCCCTGCATGGTTAGTATTCGAGAGCTGAAAATTCAAGAGACACACGAAGAGGTGAACAAATTTCATTACATACCCAGGCATAGCTAGTTTGGGTACTGTTTTGATTTTGGTGTAGCGAGCGCGTTGGAGATGAGGGTCCGGTGCGGCGTGTGTACTGGTTAGCAGGTTAAATTCATAATCGTTTCACAGGAACGAAAAGGGAAAAAAGGCAAAAAAAAAAAAAATATGGACGAGATAGGATTCGAACCAATGACCTTCTCCTTGCAAGGGAGACGCGCTACCAACTGCGCCACACGCCCTTTTTTTGAAATTAATTTTGGCATGATATTTAAGTCACTTTGAACATAATATAATTTTCTTAAGTTTGCGGTGTTAAATTTTGGGCCATCACGGGAAATTTTAAAATTGGGCACGACAATAACAACTATTTTACGAGGAACGACGTAATGTTCCCGGCTGAATGGTATGTAATCGCCAAAGATATTTCATCCCTGAAACCGATCGGAGTCGACACAAGTATAATAACTTCGTTAACAGTATGCCCGAAACTGGCATAATCCAATAACAATTAAACCATTTCTGGTGCTTCTTAGGCTAAAAAGCTTCCTATAATCCAATGGATTATCACACACCGCGGTGGTCTGGTCCACTATAGACTAGCATTCCTGGGGTTTGCGTATATCACAAGGGAACTTTAAACAGACGGTCCGAAAGACTCATGAAAAACCCGTCGTACTTGCTAGACCGGTGGACAACGTATTGAGGAAGTTTTCAGCGATGGGTATCGATGAACCAAGCTGTGCTGAAGTGCGCATGTTATGTTTGGATCCGACCGCACACAAGATCAAAGTTACATGCACGAGAGTAGCAGCCTTATATTTTTCGATGGCGCAAGGTGATTTTCTTGCCAATGGTAATCAAGAACAACTCCGGCATTTCCACGGCACAAACAGAGCCAGTACCGAGGGCCCAGATTTATGCGCCCACAAGTTAAGAGATGGCGGAAAGCGGGTTTCAACTCCCACTTGAGGCTGAAGAAGCCCGCAGCCAATATGGCACTTTCTTCCGCCACCAGTGAAGCTCCTAGTGTGACAGAAGGACAATGTTAGTATCCCTTTGCCTGAGTGAGAAGGAGGCGATCGGCTACTGTAGTACTAAAATAACTTGCTATGGCATTTTCAACCCTGTAGGCTAAAGCTGGGCCAGGCCTAGAATTGCTGACCATAGGGTCTTCTTGCCATCAGGATAAATTGCGGTATATCGAGGGCGGTGAAGCTACAAGTGCTGATCATATATCGAATTGTATTGTATGCAACTAAGGAAGAGGCAATGGCTCGCCAAGCATGTGAAAAAGAGACCAGTTTCTCCCAGCCCAAGGCGATAAAATTATAAAAAAGCAGTAAGTAGTGGAAGCGAGTTTCTCACAGAGAAAGTCGTTGGTATACGCCGATGGGGACGGCTCTTCAATCAATAGCTATGCAACGTATCTTTTCGTTTGTGTGTGTGTTGCCGTGGCTCTCGTGTGGTTTAAGCAACTTAGTAGTTGTAGGATCTTCTCTTTCTTCTCTTCTTGCAGCTGGTACCGGAAGGAACAGCCGTACCGGTAGCTGTAAAGCTTGGAAGTGTGGTGGTGGTGGTTGTTTGAGTGGTAAGACCTGTTGGAGTACCGGAAATGGTTGAGCCTCCACAGTTGTTGAAAGCAGCAGCCAACGCATTGAAAATGACGGTCTTCAAAGTCTCCACATTGAAGAATTCCTTGAACAAGGAAGTCACCAAGCCCGAGTCAATAAGCGCAGAGATCAAGCTGCTGAAGTCAATGAGATTCTGGTTAAACAATTCTTTAAGCAAATCAACACCATACAGCAAGAATTGAGGGTCAACAATCAAGGCTCTGACCACCGACGAGGCCAAGCCGGAGTTTGCCAAAGACTCCAACAAATTGTCGACAATTTCATCCGAATCTAATCTCTTCGATGGGGTAGGGACCCAGTTGTCCTCCTCTTCCAAGAATCTCTTGACGCTGACGGACTTGCCGGCGAGCTTTGCCTCGATCTTGTCAACCAAGTTTCCGATTTCAGTCAATGCCAACTTGAAAATGTCTTGGTAGAGAGAACAGTCGTTTATCAAGTCCTTAATGACCTTGGTGGCCAAGCCGGAGTCGTTCAAAGAAGTGAACAAAGTGTCCAAGGAGATAAGACCACTCTTAATGATGGCAATGGCTGCTTGGGTCACGATAGGTTGCAAATTCTTATTGTCAATCAAACCCTGGATAAGCTTAGGAGCAAGGTCGGTGGAGTTGATTGCAGCCAAGATTTGGGTCACAATGGCGTATTCTCTGGCCTGGAGTTCTACCGGGTCGGTGACCAAGCCTCTTTTAACAGTATGCGAGTCCAAGGCAAGGATCAAGTCATTGATCTCGTCCACTTGTCTCTTGGTGAGGGAGGTGTTTGGGGCAGCAACATTGGCTGGGGCAGCTTGAACGCTAGTGAGCAATGCCAAAGCGAGGGTGGCGGTGATTGTGGAAGTCTTCATTGTATCGTCGGGTGGAAGGAGCTGGGAGATGCAAGAGTAGATACTATGATGAGAGAATAAAGGTATATACCACGAGCGAAGGATGGGAATTTATAAGAAAAGCTCCGCTGGCGAGACTAGGGCACGGCCATTCCAGAAAGGGAAACTATTTCTGTTTGAGGGAAGCGGAGGCTCCATGGGTGAGATTTGGCCTGGGGTATGGCTGCGAGGCCCCAGGTATTACCCCAATGAGTTATAAACCTGGAGTGCGCGTTGGGGCATATTGCCAGAAAGGGTAATTCAATTGGCCCGGGCGAGGCACCATCCTGCATGGCCACCAAAGATGCCTCAGCTCCATGTCCCACTTGGGAAATGTCCCAGGTGTATTTCTTGTCCGATCTTTTTGATGCCCCGAAACGCTCTCTCACTTGCAACTGCCGTGCTCGTCCCGCCTCTTTGGTTAATCCACTGGTATTTCCAAATTTGGCGGTGCCTCGTGTTTACCTCATTGGGCGCGCCTGGCGTGAGGACATTCGTCTTGGCTTGCAGCAGAAATGTCCGTAGTGACTGCTCCGCAACGCCTCATTACTCTTGAACTGGTCGGTGGACATTCCAAGCCGACCGCGTGCACTTTAAATTTTTGTTCAAAGGCGAAAGCTTTGGTGAAGAGTAGAGCTTCGTGAAGGTCTGGTGAAGGTCTGGTAAGTGACGATCTCTTAAGTGAACACCTTTCAAGAAGTGAAGACGTGAAGTTCTGTTACGTGAAGAATTCAGATAAATGAAGAATCCCGCATCAAATAGAGAGTCTACTTATGAAGAATTTCTTGCATCGAAGGTGAAGATTGGTCTCGCATTTAGAGTAAAGGTTTGTGGTTTCGCATTCATCAGCAAAAAAATCGTTCCATCGATGTAAGCGCATACCATAACGAACCCAGGAAATCTAAAATTAAAAAAAAACCAAAAGTCTACTTGATGTTCCAGGGCATTCACCAGCGCCGCCAAATCTACCGCGGACCCCTGGGGACTACACGTTTCCAAATAGGCTTTACTCCAGCAGACTAAAAGCTTTTCTTGTAGGCGGAACTTGCATCTGCATCACGTGGACAACAAACCTGAGTGACGCAGGATGGCCTACCAAAGAACAATGCGAAGGACAGGAAAGTGATGTACCTCACGTCATAAACAAAGCGACAGCCTGAGCAAGTTCGCCCCATTCGGGAATAGCTCACCATTGCAGCGTTTGAGCCTTGACCCCGAGAGCTAAGCATCGTTTGAACGACCGTCACTTCGCATCTGCTCGTATAAATCTGCACATCTTTAGACGGGCGCGTATGGACATCCATAGCACCCCACCGAAAAAAATTCCTGAGATACAAAAAAGCACGAGATCATCCCGTTCTGCTAGCACAACAACCCAAGGCGTACGTACAAGACCCCTTTTTCAGGCCCTGACAAGCCGCCGCAAACTCCACGGGATCCTTGAAACTAACATTTATTAGCATGCTTTCAAAAGTATTGAATGGCGCTACGTCGTTAGCGAGGCTAGCGGCGCTTAAGCCGATTCACTTCTCCATAGTTACATGCTTACTAGCATCGATCGCATACTTGGCTGTAATGGATGAGTACATTACCGACTCTCTCGAGAGGCAGGACGAATTCTATTTCTACCACCCGCCCGGCCGCTCCAATTATAATAGCTGGGTTCCGGTCGAAGACCCCTCCAGTTACGCAGATGCAACCCAAATTTCAATTGTTCCTTTGAACTTCAGACGTATGCACTCTTTACCTGCTCCAGCCATTGAAAACAGTGTCCAGGGCGTCAACAACGAGCGGCTTTTAATAGTGCCTTCCGAAAACCTTGAGGCCTCTTTACTTTCAGTGAAGAAGATTTCTCACGAGGGACTCACCTGGAGGGCTCGAAGCAACTACAGATTGCGTCGTATTTTCGGCTACGCAAAGCAGGCGCTTCTTAAAACCCAATCCATGGTCAAAGGAGCTGAGCCATTTGATGTGACCATCATAACTGTTGCCTACATCGCCATGATCTACACTATTTTAAAGGTTTTTATTGACATCCAGGGCACCGGTTCCAACTTCTGGCTCGCCTTCTCTACGCTCGTCTCGTCAGCGTTCGCCTTCCTCTTTGCCGTTGCGTTCACTTCCAAGCTCACAAGGTATGGTGCATCTTTAATCTCTATGATTGAAGGTATTCCATTTTTAACTGCGATAATTGGGTTCAAGCACAAAGTTTCTATTGCACAAACCGTCATGAAATCGTCTCATAGCCAACTGGATGTCAAAGCCATAGTTTCGAAATCAGTGGCAGGTCACAATTTGAGTATGCTCAGAGACTACCTTGGAGTAATTGGCATTCTTATCGTAACTGCCGCGTTTTCCAACGAAATGGAGGGTCTTCGAAACTTTTGTGTCTTGAGCTGTGCCATTTTGGCTTTCGATCTTTTGCTTGTTTACACCTTCTACTCCGCGATTTTGGCTCTCAAGGTTGAAATTAGCAGAGCAAGAAGAGCAGACGAGTTGCAGTTGGCGCTAGAAGAGGAGGGCATTTCTTCTCTTGTTGCTTCGACCGTCGCAAATCGTAACTCCGACATTGAAAGCCCTACCCATCCCGAAAAAAGCTCAATTGCTTTGCCTTTCAAAGTGGCTATGATTTTGACGTTTTTCGCTCTCCACGGGTTTTGGCTAGGCTCCTCATGGTTTTACGCTGAGCCTGATGTTGAACTAAACCTCACTCCAGATGCCCAAACTTTATCGAAAACTGCTTCAAAGTATATTACTATTGGATCGCGTGGAACCTTGATCACTCTTTTTGCCCCCAGAGTATATGTTCCTTTGAACACCCTTGTCATTATCGAAGACTTTGTTGTTTTAGTTTTCGAAAAGATTTCTAATGCCATCAGAGATAGCTTCATTTCCAAGTTTTTGTTGTTTGGATTTGCACTCTCCATATCGACCAACGCTTATTTCTTGAATGCCAACAGATTACAAAGTCAAGCCACAAGAAAGTTGATTGTGGAGCAGATCTCAAGCCCTGTCGAAACCTCGGCTGCTTCGAAAACTCAAGATAAAAAGAAAAAGAATTCACAAAAGCAGAAAACCACCGAAAAAGCGAGACGCAAGGATTCAAGCCATGAACTTCCTACAGAAGGCTCCAGCGATGGAACTCTTACTTTCCCTGCATCCGGTAAGATCCAACCACTTGATGTTTGCATCAAGAAATTGCAAGATGGTCAACTCAAAAGTTTGAATGACGACGAGATATCCTCGTTGGTGGTTGCCGGAAAAGTGCCATTGTATGCGTTGGAGAAACAATTAGCTGATAATTTAAGAGCCGTGGTTGTGCGTCGTAAGGCCATCGCAAAGCTCGCCAACGCCTCAATTATTGATTCCGAGAGTTTGCCATATGCTCACTACGACTATGATAGAGTGTTTGGAGCTTGCTGTGAGAACGTTATTGGATTCATGCCGTTACCTGTCGGTGTTGCCGGACCAATGTATATTGATGGCAAGCCATACCATATCCCAATGGCCACAACAGAAGGATGCTTGGTCGCTTCTGCAATGCGCGGATGTAAGGCCATCAATGCCGGAGGTGGAGTGAATACTATAATCACTCAAGATGGAATGACAAGAGGTCCATGTGTGCAATTTCCCAACTTGGCTAGAGCAGGAGCATGCAAACTCTGGTTAGATTCTGAAGAGGGCCAAAAGACAATCAAGAAAGCTTTCAACTCGACATCAAGATTTGCTCGTTTGCAACACATTAAGACGGCCATTGCCGGCACGCTACTTTTCATCAGATTCAAAACCACCACTGGGGATGCCATGGGAATGAATATGATTTCAAAAGGAGTTGAGTACTCTTTAAGCTACATGGCGGAGCATTGTGGATGGGAAGACATGGTGACTGTCGCCGTATCAGGCAACTATTGTACAGACAAGAAGCCGGCTGCCATAAATTGGATCGAGGGACGAGGAAAGTCTGTTGTTGCAGAGGCAACAGTTCCCCGCGATGTCGTTACGAAAGTCTTGAAATCAGATGTCGACGCCTTGGTCAAGTTGAATGTGAGCAAAAATTTGGTTGGCTCTGCTATGGCAGGGTCAGTCGGCGGTTTTAATGCACACGCTGCCAACATGGTGACGGCTATCTACTTAGCCTGTGGTCAAGATCCAGCGCAAAACGTCGAGTCTTCCAACTGTATTACCCTCATGGACAAAACCCCAGAGGGCGACTTGCAAATATCAGTGTCCATGCCCTCTATCGAAGTCGGCACGATTGGAGGTGGTACAATTTTGGAACCACAGGGAGCTATGTTGGAGTTATTGGGAGTGCGTGGCCCTCACGATACCAACCCAGGTGACAATTCGCGTCGTCTCGCTTGCATCATTGCTTCAGCAGTATTGGCTGCTGAGCTCTCCTTGTGCTCAGCATTGGCTGCGGGTCACTTGGTGCTGTCCCACATGCAACACAACCGTAAAGCCCCCGCCCCTGCAGTTGAAGAGAAACCAAAGGATGTGAAGAGACTCGCCGACGGGTCAGTTAATTGCATCAAGTCCTAAAAAAGAGAGTTGTTGATGAAACCATGCTCATTTAGTTAGCCTCAATCAAAATAAGAAAGAATTTGCCAAGTTTGTATTCACTGTGCTGAAGGTCCAAGTCACTGCCGCTTCGCTCAGGCTTGGAACACGTCACCTGAGCAGCGCCCCGTTGGGTCATGGCGAGAGCGGTGCGACACTCCCCACCATTGATGTACACTAGAAAAGCCTTTACAAATCATGGCCGACCATAACCCCTCGCAAGTGCCCGGTACACCAATCCCAGAAAACACGCCTCATGCGGTCTCGGTGACATTGCCCACTTGGAGAGCCACTGTGGCTTACGAAGAGGGTGAAAGTTGGGTGGCCGATAAAATGACCTCGGGGTATCCCAGATTCTTCATACATGGAAAGATCCAAGAGTTGGCACACAGACTCGAGGACAAGTACGCCCGACCCGGAGAGAAGTGCATGATTTTCGTTTCCTACAAAGTGGCCAAACTATGCCGAGAGTTCATAAAAGCTAAAAGTGACAATGCAAAGTCTGGACGGCGGCTCTTGAAGTTGACAGTTTCAAACCCCACGTCCGAGTTCGAAAAGTCGTCGGTGACAGAGTGCACGATTGCTTGTGTTTTTATGCAAGCACAGGACTTTCCTTTGGCAAAGCAATTCTGGCAGCACTCGGGGGAGGGCATTTCATCCAGAGCCGCGGAGTACGCTTTGAAGGAACTATTTGAAAGCGACAAGAACTCGTTGAGGCACCGCAATCGGACGAGACAAGAGCTTCAGGCGCAGAGCATCCGCAAGAAGTCGCCCTCAATCTCTGCGTCCATTCGCTCGAACCTGACCTCGCAGAATGAGGCCGCGGACCGTGAATTCAACACTTTTATAGAGGAAAAATTCGGCCGTGTTTTAGACCTTCAGTTCTCTAGCCAGGCAAAAACCGCCTTGAAGAGAAGAATCAGCGGCACGGCGGAACAGGCCATAGGGGCCGCGGCAGACAATGACTCGGTCAAGAGAGGGGAGAACATATCCGAGAATGACGTCTACTTATTTCCCACAGGCATGTCTTCGATCTTCAACTCCCACCAAGCAATTCTTGCCATTGCGGAAACACCTAGAAAATCCGTTTGCTTCGGCTTTCCATATGTTGATACTTTGAACATCTTGAGAAAGTTCGGCGAGGGATGTATTTTCTACGGCCATGGGGACGAGGCATCTCTTGATGAATTCGAAAAGGGATTGGAATCCGGTGAAATCAAAACCAACGCACTCTTTTGCGAATGCCCCTCTAACCCATTGTTGACGACGCCCAACTTAAAGCGCATCAGAGCATTGGCAGACAGGTTCAACTTCGCGGTGATTGTTGATGAAACAGTGGGAAACTTTTTGAATATTTCTGTGTTTCAATACGCTGATATCGTGGTGTCCTCTTTGACAAAGATATTCTCTGGAGATTCCAATGTCATGGGAGGATCGTTGATCCTAAATCCCGCGACGCCCCTCTACGAAAAGCTCAAGCAATACTTCGTGGCCAACTACGAAGACAACTACTGGGCTGAGGATGCTCTCCACATGGAAAGAAACTCCCGTGATTTTGCAGAGCGTTCTCATAAAGTGAATGTGACATCGCTCGAAGTTGTCAAGTTACTACAAAACAGCCCTTTAATCTCTAAGGTCTTCTACCCTTCGCTCTCGGCTTCGAAGGAATTCTACGACGAAATCAAAACTGCCAATGGAGGATACGGAGGCTTGATATCTTTTTTATTCCACAACCCCAAGCACGCGGAAGTTTGCTTCGATAAACTCAACTTGCACAAGGGCCCCTCCTTGGGCACAAACTTCACGTTGGCGTGCCCATACGCGATATTGGCCCACTACCAAGAATTAAACGAAATCGCACAATGGGGAGTCGATCGACACTTGATTCGGATCAGCATCGGACTAGAGGACAAAGATGTTTTGCTAGGCAAGATCAAGGAGGGCTTGGATGCTTGCACTGAAGTTTAGGTTACACTAGGTGGAGCTATCACAACCGACTGATTGACGACTTTTCCGCTATGCTTTACCCCGGGTATTTCTGGTGGGTGCACGGGTCCGGAGGCTCGCCGGAGATAGGTTCGTGCATGACGGTTCCCACATACCAGTATTTCCTGTGGTTATGAAAATAATTTTGCCATGCCTCTATGTCAGCCTTAGCTTCGTCGGGGTCGATTCCCCTTAGGTCGTAAGTGAACTCGGCCTTGTTCGAGAAACATCCGGTCACGAATGCTCGCGCAGAATCCCGGCCAGAGAAGAAACTGTAAGACCCTTTAGGGCCGTACGTTTCCCTGGACCGAGAGACATCGAAAACGCTTCCATTGATGCCGATGTATATCGGAAGCTTGGGATTCGTCCCGTCGAACTGGCTCAAGTCTTGGATTGTCAAATTGAGCGGTGCACCGACGGTGCGATATTTCCAATATCTCGCATCAATATACTTGCCGTCATATCCCCAAGTTTTTGTAGACGTAAACCACCAGGAGAGGCACGAATTAAGGAGAAACAACCCGGCGAGAAGACGTAGACCATCTAGGAATGTGAACAGCGTTGTGGCTTGGCTCGGCATGGAGTCGAAGTTGACCTGTGACGGAGTGTACCCTGACAGTGCGTGCAAGTGAGTGCGTGCAAGTCAGTGCGTGCAATATGCAAATACAAGTACGCCTCTATTCTACGTAATGCATAGGGGCCATAAATAGGTTCGAATTCAAAATAGTCCATTGATGAGGAGTAGCCGCAGGAGAACTTCATAGAATGTTATAAAGAAAGTTCTCGTTCTGAGATGGATTGTCCGGAGCAAAGTGAAGAGTGTCAGAGTCTGCGGTCAAGAGGTTGGACCAGAACTCATCGTCGAGCTCACGAAGAGAATCCTTGTCCCCCATTCCCGCGTCCGCCATCAATTGACCAGCAGAAAGGCGGCGCGCAGGTTCTGGAGCATGTCCTGCATTTTCTGGGGGCAAGAGGTGAGTAGGGAACTTTTTGGGCACCGCCAACGAAGACTGAGTTTGAATGTTCCTGAGGGCTTCGGCGCCACTGGATGTTTCTTGAGAAGCGACAGGGTGTTCGTTTAACAAGTTGCCTAGTGAATTCTTGTCATCTGCGGGGAATTGCTGAAGTCCATTTGACGCCGTGCCTTGGTCCAAAGACTCGGCCGTGGTCAAAGCGGCGGTGCTGGGGTCACTTGCTTGCGAAGAGTCTCCCCTAGCTTCTGCATGCATCCCTTGCTCATGTGACTTTCCATGAGCAGTTGCAGCAAAGGATAGAAGCTCAAGATGCAAGGGATGCGGCTGGCTGGTCTGCGTCAAAGGTTCACGAGAATACCTGAGGAGTGAGTCGGTGAGATTGTTGTACTCGCTAGCCTCTCCTTTCGTCATGCCCCCCATACTGGGCCGAGTGCCATTGTTATTCTTGGCGATCAACTCACTGACCTGAGTAACGTATGTTTGCACAAACAATCGAAGGACAAGCCACATTTTTTTCACGAGAAAATTCACCGGGTACAATTCGCTCACGGATTGAATCTTCAAGTTGAGTTGCAGAACCTGTGCAATCGCGTGCTTGGGCACCAAATCCTTCTCAATACTTGAAGGAAGAGATAAAATGAAGTACCTGAGACGCATTAAGATTCCCGCCGTGTAGACAATTCTCGAGAAGTGAAACAAAGGTAGCGCAGCGACTTCCTCCGCCGAAAGTTTGTTGAACTCCAAAAGCGAGTCAAGGCACGATGTGGTGCAACGGGATATTGAACTGAGGGTTCGATAAGGAAAGTCTTGCGAGCAATTAAGTCCATTGAATTTGACTTGCAAGTCTTCGATAGATGGCTGATTGAGATATGCCTCCACAGAATAGAAGTATGCCAAGAGGAGATGGTCATCATCCCTCAAGTGATCTCTTGTGATTGATAACCTGGTTGTGAGCTCCGAAAATGTGTAGTTGGACATACGCATCCTCGACTTGCAGTTCTCAGGGGAATGAACGATCTGATTGATTCTCTCAAGCTCATGATTCAATCTTGAAAAGAGGGCGAGGCTTTGGAACTTTTCGTTTCCGCTTTCTTCGAGCATCGTGCAGCATTCCTCCACATACGGGGTCCATTTAACAAAAATAGCTCTTCTCAAAATGAGACAGAAACTGACCGTGCAGAAGTAAAGTGTTAGCACCATGACTCTGTACTCCATTTCCTGGTACTTTTCGTCCGATTTTTCGATCATTTTGGATTCGCTGGAGTACCGGAAAGAGGTACGGGAGACAATTCCTAGATCGTGGAGAAGCGTCACCGCAACGCTATTGAGAATGTGATACCTCCTCATCTTGAACAATTCAGGGGTGTTATACCAGATAGATAGTAGTGTTAGGCACTTGACGAGTTCAACGGATTTGGTTCCACTCACCATGATTTCAGAAATGACCATGGCGATCGCGTGCTTCTCGAGGGTGAGACATAGCTTGTAGTTTTTATCATTTTTGAGAACAGTGGAAGTAACCGCCATAATACAATTCAATAGAAGCGGCTGCTCTTGTATTAGTTGATCAACCGTGACATGGGGCGGGATGTCCACAAAAGAATGAGATGGATAGATGATGCTTTGGTATTTGTAAAGACGCAGTTCAGCGTCCTCCTTTGTTATTATTCCAAGAGACACCACATCAGTTTTGTCATGCTCGTGAAGCATTTCGTGCCTCATCTCAGTGTAAGCTTTGATATCGTCGGAGATATCCTTGAGTGGGATGGAGCCCGCATTGAGAATGTGCAATTCATTTTCCAAGTCGCTTTTGGTCATGAACGGAGGAGATTGGGTTTCAGAAGTAGCTTGAGTAGGGGTGAAGGGCGAATGGCTTGAATGATAACTTTCAACAGTCGCAGAAGCTTGGTTCAGATGGAGAGTGTGTAATTGCTGTTGAAGGCGGAAAATCTGCTCCTTGAGTTCAGCCACCGATTCCTGGCCCTTCTTCAAAGACTTCTTACGCTTTTTCTTTGGCTCGACATTATCAATTTCACAGACCTTGTTCGAATTTATGCACCGGACACATGGCGAGGAGGGGTCTGACTCGGTCACCGGAATGCACCTGACTTTCAACGCGTGGCACTGCTTACAAGCCTTGGACCGACGGGGTTTCAGCGATTTTCCGGGTTCAGGGGATGTGTCTTCGTGGGATTTAGCATCACCTGGACTCGTGGCTGGGGGCATTTTTTGGTTGCTCTTGTAGTACACAAGGAAATCACTGGAGATGAGATTTTTCCGGCTCGGCATAAATCTGGCTTGTTCGCATGGGAGCTGCATGCTGCCGTTATACAGCCTCACGGCACAACAATGGGGCTGCAGAATAATGGGGACGACGAATAGGGGATTCTGGACTCTCTCCAAAGAGCAGCACAGACCGGATTTACGGCAACAAGTTCCACCAAGCCACGTGAAGCGCCTTGGATCCGTCGTTTCGGTAAAGGGGGCGGTTTCGCCGAATCGGCGAAGCACTTTGAAGACTGAAGAGTCTGACTACGGGGCCCCGGGGCAAAATGGGCCTTTCTGGTTCATGTGAGGCACCAAGTGCAATGGGGGACGGAAACAATGAAAATTCCCTGAAGGACCAGCGGCCGCATTTGCAAATTCGTCCCTCGCAACCGCCGCACTTCACGAGACACGAGCCATGCTTCCGCACCCAACGGTCCCAAGCATAACTCTAGACATTTTCGGAGCCGCCACGCCACACCACCACCCCGCCACCCTTTGCAATTGTCTTGGCCCCGCGAAATCCAAGAAGCTTGATTCTTGCTGACTTTTGGCGATGGTGTTTGCCCATTCGCTGAAGTTGGGCTCTTGAGTTTGTCTGTTGCACACGTTTGTCTGTTGCACGCGGCTGACTGTTGTAGCTTGTAAGTGTACTCCATTTAATTGCCCGTCGTGCTTTGACACCGAGCCTGGTCTCTAGAGAAGGGGACCGTTCCGAGACTTCCGCACGTGCCAGCTTGACAGAGCTGGTTTAAGGCTGATCCTGATCCCACCCATGCTGGTGCTATGCCAGTGAATAGATAAACAAAGGACAGTTGTGATTGTATTGCAAACCCTTGTTTGGTGCTGGAGTTGCAGACACGGCTGCGGATGCCCAGGCGACGCCTCACGTGCCAGTTTTCACCCAAGGGCCAAGCAAAAGTGAGTGCGAAATACTCGGCTTGCCTATGGACTCTTTATTCATTCAGTGATCCCATGAATACGAAATCCTCCCCGAAAAGCAATTTCGTTCCTTCCATCCTCACTTCCAGAAGTCCATCGTTACCCCTCTACAAAGATAAGCCGAACGCCGCTTCGTCTGCTTTTGCCCCTGCCAAGAATCCCCGCGGTTCTAAAAAAACTATGTTCTTAAGAGCCGCCATTACGTCGTTGGTCATCTATGTCTTATACATGTACCTGTCCAGCTTCACGCTGAAGATCCCCACTTTTGGCTCCTCGCCGCATGTATCATGGGCCAACGCTAAGCAGGAGGTCAAAGACGTCTTTCTTGAGTCATGGCATTCGTATGAGGCAAACGCTTGGGGCAAAGACGTGTATCATCCCGTCTCCGGCAAGGGGGAGAATATGGGCCCCAAACCATTGGGCTGGATTATCGTGGACTCCTTAGACACCTTGTTGTTGATGGACTGCAAAGAAGAGTTTGACAAGGCCAAGGAATGGGTCAAAAATGATCTCAATTACAAATTCGACTACAGCGTCAACGTTTTTGAAACAACAATTCGAATGATGGGTGGGCTCTTGTCAGCTTTCCATTTGTCTGGCGATGATATCTTTTTGGATAAAGCGGCGGAATTGGCCAACTCTTTGAAGGGTGGGTTCGATAGTCCTTCGGGAATCCCCTATTCTTCTGTGAATTTGTTATCTGGGGTTGGCATCAAGAATCATGCTGATAATGGTGCTTCTTCTACGGCTGAGGCGGCCACTTTGCAGTTGGAGTTTCGCTATTTGGCCAAATTGACCGGCGAGGAATTGTACTGGGAGATTGCAGAGAAAATCATGAGTGTCTTGGATAAGAACAGGCCCAGAGATGGACTTGTTCCGATTTTTGTCAAGCCTGATACGGGCAAATATCAAGGCCAATTAATTCGCTTAGGCTCGAGAGGTGATTCTTACTATGAGTACTTACTCAAGCAATTCATGCAAACCAAAAATGAGGAACCTATCTATTGGAAGATGTACAAGGAATCGGTTGAGGGGGTTAGAAAACATTTGCTTTCCAAGTCTGAGCCAAATAGGCTTACGTTTATTGGAGAGCTCGAGCGCGGCATTGACGGTCCGTTGTCCCCTAAAATGGACCACTTGGTTTGTTTTTACGGCGGATTGCTTGCAATAGGAGCCACAAATGGATTAACTTTGGCGGAGGCCAAGAAGCTGCAATTTTGGGACAGCGACAAGGAGGCTGACTTCAGGTTGGGAGAGGAGTTGACCCACACCTGTTACCGAATGTACTCAGAGGTCGAGACCGGATTATCTCCTGAAATCGTCGTCTTCAACAGTGATCCTGGAAAGTTGAGAGACTTTCACATTAAACCGCTTGATAAACATAACTTACAACGTCCAGAGACCGTCGAGTCCTTCTACTACTTATACAAGCTCACCGGCGATGAGATGTACAGGAAATGGGGATATGAAGTTTTCCAAAGCTTCGTCAAAAATACAAGGTTCGTGGATAAAGAAGGAAAGGTAACATACACGTCTTTGAGAGACGTCACGACCCCAGGCTCTGAACGCATCGATAACATGGAATCTTTCTGGTTAGCAGAGACCCTCAAGTATCTTTACTTACTTTTTGACGACGAGGACAAGATCCCGCTCAGCGAGTACGTCTTCAACACAGAGGCTCATCCTTTCCCAAGATTTGATATGCGTCCCTTGTTTAAAACCGGGTGGAGTAGAGAAGCAGATGACCCCAGAAACGCGGAAACGTTTTCTGCGTCCGTGGGAACACCCCAAGAGTTAGCCAAGGATTTGAAAAAATCAAAGCAGGAATCACCCAAGATTGATAAAAACAAAATTCCAAAGGCAGCTCCAGTTGCCAAGAAGGTAGACGAGGAGTTAAAGGAGGAGATTAAGAAAAACCCGTCCATCAAGAATGCTGAGAAAGAGCAGGGCGAGTTGGTCGAGCAAGCATTGAAAGAAATCAATGCTGCGAACTAGAAGTTTTAGCAGAGAGCGTCATCTCATTGCGCAATTTAAAAAAAAAAATTCCATCGAGTGTTTTTCTCGAGTGTCTAGACTCAGTCCCCGCGAGCGTTTGATGTTGGGATGCGAAGAGCCATCACGTAGGCTTTGGATGCAGTAGCGGTGAACGTCTCACTTATATGCAAGATTTGCGACATGACGTAAGCAATCGGCGGAGAAAAACACAACAGCCACTAGAGTGCATTATCAAACAAAGGTGTCTGCCTGATCATGTCAGCCAAAGTACGTGCATTTCCTGTCCCAGGAACAAGAATTGATACAGTCGGGCGTAGCTACGGAATACTTCCTTCGAAGGCATCAACTAACCTCTTCAGAAATCTACTCCGCTAGACTTGGAGCATAACCTCTTCGAACGATCATTTGGCTCCAAGGATCTATTACACGCCCACCAACCAGAGTACAACTTAACAGATTCATCCACAGGCAAGAACTCGTTACTGCAATCCGCAAATGCGTCCAAGGATTCTCCAAGTCTGTTGGAACACTCATCGACGTCAGCCTCGTCAGGGGTAATAGAGATTAAGCCGAGGACTTCCTTGGGAGCCGCTCGACTTAACAGCACTGCCAATGAACCTAAACCTGTGGCACCTTCTACAGGACGACATTCTTCGATATCCCATGACAACAATAAGCACAATCTCAAGTTGCATAACTTGCAAAGCGTCAAATCCGAACGTTTACCCGGCTTAACGCCACCTCTTTTCACCCCAGGAGGCCCACGTCTTCCACCTATTCATCCACTGCCTGGGATCCCACTAGGGAGCCCCGGCACTCCGGGCTCTAACATGTGGAGTAGCTTGCTTAACGTCACCAATGGCAATACCACCACGCACGAGCAGTACAGCGCAATGGGCCAGAATCCATACCTAAATATAGCGCGGAAAGCTTCCGGGCTAAATCCGAACGAGTCGAATACTCGGAGCGGGCTCACGCCGGGTGGAGTGAACCAAAGCGGGTTTAACTTTATGCTTTCGAACATCCCCGACGACTTGGGAAATGGACAAATCACCCCTGGATTGCAAACGCTTTTGGATCTCTCAGGAACGGCAGCCGCCAACTCTGGAGAATCCCATCTGCAAGCACCTAACGGCTCGGTACCACAAACGATCAATCACCCGATGTCCTCTCATTCAGGGCCAAGTGCATATGCTGCCAATGGTCCTCCTCCTGTGATTAATAGACTAGCCAATGGTAAGCACCAGGGACCCAAAAAAGAATCAGTTTCTTCTAAAGTAGGGGATGGGGTAGAGTCCAAGGATGCGCCTAACAAAATGAA
The DNA here is from genome assembly GCA_002370295.1 of Metschnikowia bowlesiae. NCBI lineage: Eukaryota > Fungi > Ascomycota > Pichiomycetes > Serinales > Metschnikowiaceae > Metschnikowia > Metschnikowia bowlesiae. The sequence goes on along the minus strand of NLAK01000001.1, from coordinate 255,354 downwards.
GACAGATATAAGCAAGACACAAAATAAGCCCAAGGAGAAAATCAAGAGCGGATCTAAGCGACCAAGCGCGGACGACTCAGAGAAACATAAGAAAGCAGTTAAAAGCAACGCCTCGGCCAAGGCATCGACTGTAATTAAAGAAGAGGCTGACACATCGGAGACCCCCAGGAGCCCTCTCAACGAAGAGGAAAAACGGAAGCAATTCCTCGAGCGCAACAGGGTTGCCGCCTCCAAGTGCAGGCAGAGGAAAAAGCAGCTATTTAGCAAGATGGAGAGCGAGTTGTCTTACTATTCCAAGGGTTTCCGGGATGTTTCTGCACAGGCCGTGCAGCTTCGAGAGCAACTCTTGACTTTGCGAGGTATCTTGCTAAATCATAAGGATTGTCCAGGATTGGCAGACGCCGCAGGCGGTTACCAGCAACTCCAACACATTCTTGCTCAGGCAGATTTCGTGGCTCAAGCGAACAATGCCGCGGAGTCTAACTACACGTCGATACCAAGCACTGTGCCAACCACGCTAAACAAAGGAATACCTCCGACAAAACCGATGGAAACTCCACCCAGGAGAGAAATGTTCCCTTCCAACGATGCTAGCGCCAATCAAAATCCCGAAAGGGAGCATAATGCTATGTCCTCACTTGGACTGCGCCCAATGGGTGGCAGTATGGATGGCGGCATGAACGTCGGCCCAAACGGTCATATGAACAACAGCATGAATGGGAGTATCAACAGCAGTATGAACGGCGGTATGAGTAGTATGAATGGCAGCATGAACGGCAGCATGAATGGCAGTATCAATGACAATACCGTCATACACTCTCGCATGGGCGGGCGTGTGCCGTTTGAGCATGAAATGGCGGTATCAAGATCGGAGGACAACGTCACTCAAGATGCTTTCGAAGGCGTACGGTCGGTGCCCAACAAGGAAAACCTCCGAACCATAAACAGTGCTTCGAACCTTCAGAACTTAAAAATGAACTCATTATCTTCGAACGTCGGTTTGCGGCCCATTTCCAGCATGGCTGACATGCAGCTGCAAGGCTTGAATCAAAACGCCGGAGCTTTCTCATAGAAGTGTCAGCCATGGGCCGGAGGAAGGACTTGGCCAATGGGTTCACACCGAAGACTTTATCAGATCCGGATACCATTCACAAAGCCGCATTATAGAATAGCTGGAACTCCCCGCCACCTACAATTTAGAATAGAACTATTTATGCCACTCTCGGGCCGCTTGAATTTACAATTTCAACCAATTGTTTGAGCTTCGCCACCGCTAGGTGTTGCTGAGTAATTAGCACACTGGCCGCGCCTGCAGGATTAAGTGGAGAGCCCAAACACCGATGACAGCAAGTCCCTAATACAACTGCATCGACCCGACCAGCACTTGATGGACGAAACTTCGTTTTTGCGGCATTGGCTACCGAAGCTCCCCTGGACCATCTTGATGGAGACCTTCATTCATGTACCGGCAGACTTGATCTACGAAGGTTTGCTTCCGGTGCCCCTACTACGCCAGACCATCATCAGTCAGTTCTTTGCCCAAGAGCTTCATTTCATCCTCTCTCCTTCTCTGAGACCCCATGCGTGTACGCAAGACTCCACCAGGGCGGAGCTTATCGATGTGACCAGTTTCGGTGAGATCGAGGAATTTCTAACGGAGAACGAAGACATCGTGCCTCAGAAGCTCAAAATCATCACCAACCAGGATTTCCGGTCAATGGAGATCTTGCTCGAGCAGTTCCGGCGGCAGATTCTCCAGGTGCCCGAATTGGAATTGTATATTGGCAAGTACGAGCCCACAGACGACGAATTGGACATTTTGCTTGGGCTACCTAACTTGTCCAAGTTGCAGATCTCGGAAGTGAAGCTCAAGTCACAAAAACGTTTATCCACGTCTTTCGAAACCAATCAAAACTTGAGGGAATTGGTGTTTTTGGGACATCGAATCGCCGATTGGTCTAACATTACTTTACCTCCGAGGCTAGAGAACTTGGACATCTCGTGGTTTCCAGGGACTGATGTGATGTCCATAAAGGTTCCACAATACCTTCAAGCCCTTTATTTGAACGGCGGGGGGTTGTCCAGCACCACGTTGAACCAGTTGATGTTTCCCAAGAATTTGAAGACCTTGATGCTCACATATAACCAATTGGAGACGGTGAATGTAAGCCAGCTACCGCGGACTTTGGAGACGATCGATCTTTCATGCAATCGTATAAAAACATTCACGTTCGATCCGCGAGATGCAAGCTGGCCGGAGAATCTCAAGTCCATCTTGCTCCACGAGAATTTTATCGATGACCACACGATGAGTCAACTCACAAAGATTGCATGGCCTCGAGACTTGCGAGACTTGCGTCTTGATCGCAACCATTTTACGTCCTTGGAGCATTTTCGGTCTTTGCCCAGCAGCATCAAGTACTTGAATCTCTCCGAAACCAAGTTGACGTCGTTCCACGTGTCCCACAACGATGACCTGTATGCATGCTTTGTATTCCCTGGGTCTTTGGAGCAGTTGGATATGCTGAACTGCCGGTTCCTCAGATTGGAAGGCTTTTCGTCCGTAGTGTGTATGGAGGATCGTATCAGGTTCCCCGAGTGCCTAGAAGAGTTGAACTTATCGGGGTGCAAGTTGAAAAAATTGGCCTACTTTCTTTTCCCACCGTCACTCAAATCCATGTCCTTGACAGAGAACTTAATTGAGGACTTGAATTCCTATAATTTGGAGACCAGCTCCGGCGAAGTGGTGAATTGGGAAAATCTCTACAATTTGAGCGAGCTAGAGTTATTCTTCAACCATATTACCCTGCTTCGAGATTGGGTTCCACCTCCGCGACTACGAAAATTGGATTTGGGCGAAAACAAGTTGCAGCTTGTGACCGCTGATAATACCCCATTGTTCAGCGCCGCTTACGAGAACACCACCAAGAATCTTCATTACCTCAGTCTCGAGCGAAATGCGATCAAATCGATAGAGAGGGGTGCGTTCATTCCTCGAAACATTCAAATCCTCAACCTAAGCTGCAATTACTTGAGCGAGTTTGTATTCACGGAAGCTTTTTTGTCACACCGGCGCTTGAGTGACTTGGACTTGGGGTATAATGTCATCGAGAAAATACTGATCCAGAGAGACGGGGAGAGTCCGGGCGCCAAGGCTAGCTTGAAGAAGCTCAATTTGTCGCACAATGTGTGCCAGAGCTTTAAGATGTCCACGGCAGAGTTCTACGATACTCTTGAGGAGGTTGGTCTAGTTGTGAAGAAAAGAAAGCACAAGATAGAGAGTGAGCATCACTTCCGATGAGAAGGGCATCACTGTTGAGAGGGTATCGCTGATCAGAAAAGGTTCCGGTAAGGAAGAGTTTTCTAGTGAGATTTTGAGTGGCTTTTTAGTGAGCTTTTGAGTGGCTTTTTAGTGAGCTTTTGAGTGGCTTTTGAGAGGCTTTTTAGTAAGCCTTTTAGTGAGCCTTATAGTGAGCCTTTTAGTGAGCTTTGAGTGAAGGCGCTCTCGATGGGCGCAACGATGGCGCATGCCGTCCAATCCGAATCGGTGCAGATCGAGAAGGCGAAGCCCTGCGCGTCTCAGCGCTTGTCCTGCGTGGACCAGCACGCCTAGACTCTGAAGAGCACAGGACGCCGAACGCTTGAGCGGGCAAATCCGGGAGGGGTGCCTATACCTGGGATTCCATTTTGATTCCGCTATATGTTATCGCTCGATTTGGCCCGGCGCATCGGGACACCCCGCTGCGCATATTGAAGTTGTGTGCTTTTTCTTTACTCTCGCTACCTCACTACGTTCAGGCGCAGGCTCAGTAAAAGAAACGATACGCAATCAACAATCAACAAAAGACAGCTGTACCACATTTAATCCCTGACCCCCCAGCAAACCGCCCGGAATTGCAAGGAAAAATGGGCCATCTTAATAATGTGGATCTTCCAGCACTTCCGGAGTCCCGCTTGCAAAAATCATCCAATATTATTCACAGAGACCAACTCTCTAGGAGAAAGCTCCAGGGACTATTACACTTGATCACAGGCGAGTTGAAGGCTCGAGGCACCAAGACACCCCACGTCTTCCTTCCATTCCGGTCCCGCGTGGACGACCTGAAGTTGACGCTTTTCCTCCTGCGTGTGTTTCCCAACGGAATCATCATTGACGCCAGCCAGGAGATCGCCGTGCGAGCCCTTTTGCGGGAGTTTGATGAGTTTACTCTCATATGCGGCCTCAAGTATCTATGGTGCCGCTTGCCTAACGAGGAGATCATAGGCTGGAGCGTGTACCTCGAGTTCAAGCGCAAGGAGCACGAAGCGGGCTACCCCAAGGACGCCTTTCTCACCATCATGCCGAAATGTCTCTCTTCATCTTCTCATGCTTCGATCGTGTATGATTTTCTAGATCTTTTGATCAGCATCTCCTCGAACTCGCAGTACAATCACTTGAGCGGGCGCAAGATCTCGAAGATGGCTTCTCTCTGGGCGTTCCGGTCCACGGCTGCCTCTCGATCGGCGTTCTACGATGCCACCTTGGTCAAGGAGGTGAATTTTCTAGAAGGCCTAGACCTGTGGAAGCAATCATGCAATGGCTTGTTTCACTTGCTCTTGGCCTTTCTTCGTGCCATGCTTCCTGATACTGGCGCCGAGGCCTTGAACCTTCCCAAAACCCTTCAGTCACTTTTGATCACGAATTCTTATCCGCCACCGGAAAACGACTCCAGTTCCATAAAATCTGTCATCACAATACCCTGTGTACATGTGCGCTCGACCCGGAGAAGCTCCACCCCCTTCGAACTCATCAGCAAGGTTCGCCAAAATCTATCATTTGAGCAGAAAGACTCTTTCCTCTCGATCGAGAATTACACCATTCTCCGAAATATCTTCCAGAAAGCCACCACTGATGAGATTGTATCTACATTGACCGAGGAGTCTAGGCGAGTTCTCACCAGATTGACCGCTGATCCAGCTTCTCTGGAGTATGATGTGTACCCTGGCTGGTCACAAAACCAACCGAATACTCACCAGGATCCCAATATCCCGGAGTACTCGGAAATCATCATTTCCAATGTTACATTGCAAGATTACTCCATTTGGACTTGGCTCTCATCCTTGGGCTCCGACCAGTGCCTGACGATCAAATCGGCTTTTGGACGCTCTATAGTTATTGAGGCTGGCTTGAGAGGCTTCCAAAAGTGGATGGTGTTAACTGAGACCTCCTTACTGCCCGAGGAGTATATCAATATCTTCAAAGGTTCTGGAAAGCACCACGAAGCGAATAATATCGAATCTCCAATGATACCTGCATCGCGAATCAATGCTGAGCTCCCGCCTCCGCCTCCCGTGGCGAAACCGAAATCTCTCGAGCCTAATCACCCGGATTTACGCTCGCATTCAAATGCTCCCCCTCCCGCGCCTCCAAAGTCCCCAATAATAGCTAGTGAGCCACTTCAATCTGCAACTTTGTTGCCCAAATTGGAATTTGGGACCAATGATTTTTCCCTTGATTCCCCCCACTCATTCGTAAGTTCTCCTGTGTTTGAACTGCACGACTATACCACCCCCATACCATTTGAACAGGAAACTCAACTCGCTCAGAACTTCCAAGCTCAGGTAGATATGAGACCAGCAAGAGATCACCGGAGACCGCGGCCACCACCACTTAGTCCAGGAAAGCCTCCATCTACGGATAGGAGCAAAAGACCAAACCGCCCAGAGCGGGCGCCAGAGAATCCCAGCCATCAAAAGCCAATCGAAAGTCCTGAATTCCGGGGGCGCCAAGTTCCCTTACCCAAGCAGTCACGCGCGGGGTATTCGGAGCCATTTGATAACTACGAAACACCATATGAAGTCAAAGACCAACCAGCCTCATCTGAGCCTTTCGACAACTATGTGGTACCTGGCGAAACAGGACACCCTCCTCCAATCAAGCACCTCACTCCAAATGAAGTACACAAGAAGTATTATCAAATGACGCCATCCCCACCCCAGAAACCTGGTAGCACGGTACATGCTCCCCTCAAGGAATTAGTTCAAAATTCGCAAACTAAGCCGCAGTCGGCTATAACGCACGTGGAATCAAATGGGTATGGCTCAAGGGAAAATTTGCACTATAATCAAGACCCGCGGGTGGAACATAACGATAAGCAGAGGCCCAGTGCAATCAAAATTCCTTCATTTCATACGGAGCACTCGGGTCACGCGCTCCATTCTCCTTCTTCAATTGACCAAAATAGGAAGGAGAACCAAGCACCAAATTATGCACAGCAGCCACACTTCAGCGAACACCTGAGTCGGGTGCATAAAGATTCTCAAACGCGCAATGTATACGGAGCCAATAGGGCGGGTGAGGATAGATATAATGTGGAGCCCGGACTCAATGTGGATGCGGCAGGCAATACTGAGATTGATCACATGCAACAAAATACCAGGCATAATGAAGCGCAGGTAGCTGATTCAGGGGAGAAAGAGGAGCGGAAGAAGAAGAAGAAAAAGAAGAGGAATTCTAGGCAGAAAGAATTGCAAAAAATGATGGAGCAGTTTCCCGATGCTCCACCGCCTGCGCTTCCCTCGGAGCTACAACCTCATAACCAGCCGATTAGTCCAAGTGCGCTCTCTCCCCACGAAGAACGCCACTCATACGAACCGAAAGATCGCTCGCAATCGCCAGCAGATTATCAGGGTGAATGCAGAAGTAAGCATCGAGAGCACAGGCTGAAAGGAGGCAGAATTGAAAGTCCAACAGAAAATAGCACACAGGCATACAACCCGGAGACAGCAAATGTGCACATTCCAACTGAGGATGCAAGAGCTTATTCTCCGAATCGCCATGGGCCTTCGACTCAGAAGTACCAAGACTACTACGGTGAGAAAGAGGCACCTCTCAAAGTCTCCATTTCCGGAACGGACCATGCAGCTCACCACGAACCTCGTCAGCCGTCTCCCAATCAGGGCTATTATGTCGGCGAGAATTGGCCCTCAACCAACAACTTGCACCCAAACAACTCGTTGCCACAACTGGCCCCTTCCTCGGTCGTTTCTTACACTAATCAGCCATCTCCATTTCCTTCATCTACCGGCGCGTCATCGCCTGCCTCCAGGTCTCCACAAAAGCGAATGCTGCCCTACTCCCCGCATAATCAGCCAAATCATTACATGGGACATTCTCCTACAGGAGCTCTGCATGGAGCCCCATCACAACACAGCCACAATCATTCTCCAGCAGAAATGCATACACATTTTGGGCATTCATCCCATCATCAGCAATATCATCAACATGCTCCTCCGCAGCAGGCACAGTACCCACAGCCAGAGCAACATCAGATGCATCAACAAATCCCTAATTCGGGCCATAATATGCCTCAGAAACCGTCAACGGGTCCGGTAGCGCCAGCTCCTGCAATGGCGCAACCTGTGATGTATCAGAGCCAGCCAATGGCCCAACACTATGCTGGGCCCCAATACCAACCTCCCATGCAGGCACCATACCAGGCACCACCCCAGCAGTATCACCCCCCTCCGCTGCAAACCTATGGACATCCTCCTCAGGGAGGGCATCCTCCACAGGCTGGAAATCCACAGGGTGGAAATCCACAGGGTGGCTATCCCCCACAGGCTGGATATCCTCCACAGGGTGGATATCCTCCACAGGGTGTATATGCGCCTCCTCACGGACATTTTCCTCCCCAAGCTCCACGGCAACCCATGCAGGCAGCTAGAGCCAAACCCACCACAAGCGAGCTCACGATGATGAATATGCCTCCGGCTAACTCATTCAACAAGAATGCCAAGAATAAAGCAGGGCTCCGTGCAGCATTGAATCAAGGCGGATTCGGCATTTAAAGTACACTTCAAGTTTGAATAAATAACACGTAAATCACCTAACTAATACTCCGATAACCTCAACTTTCTTTCAATATCACGTATCGAGAAGCTGCTATCGTTTCTTGATAAGAAAGGGGGCTCTGGGGTCTGGCCACGAGACTTGATATCATCATCTCCCATATCGAAATATCCATATCCTCCCAATAAAGTGCTTAAAGACACGTTCTTTTTGGGAACCGGGGCGACTTTGCTTGCCAAGGGCCGCAATGCCTCTTTAGGCGAGTCCTTTTCAATCTTGGTGTCGATGGGTGCAACAACATCTGCATTATCGCCAGTTTCCTTGAAAATACGGTATATTTCAACGAGGTATGACTCGAGCGTAACCAAGAATCTGTTGGTCTGCCTATGCTTGGAGGATGCGCAGATGGAAATTGAATCGTCTTTGATGATATATCCAATACCAAACCCATCGGCGCTAACTGGCCCAAACCCGAAAAGCCTTAGAGAAGGATTGCCGCAATTGGACGTGGAAAGAATCGTGTTGTTGAGTTTGTCCCAACCATTGTCAGCGAAAATATCCGGGAAGCTTCTCAAATCGAACTTGGAAATCTCTCGATCGTCAACACCAACAGTCTTGTCAGAAGAGTTACTATCAGTTTCCCTGCCCATGGACTCGCTGTGTTCCATTTTGATTGATCCATCGGATTCAATTTCAGTCACGTATCTCTTCCAGATACTGAACAAGGCGAACAAATGCCGGTCTACGCCAAGTCCTGCAGAAGCCTGCTTGGTCTGGGCGGAGTGTTTGTTGCAAGCGTCTGAAAGAAACTTGAGTTTATCTGCATTCTTCATCTCTGGGTCAAAAAATTTCCGGACGAATAAATTTGACTCTTGACTGACTGTGCGAATGGCCTCGGTCCTTCCATGGAAGAAGCTTTTTGTCATGGCTGGCTCATAGGTGCATTCCACTTTCCCATACAAGGCGTAATAGGTGGCTTGAAAAGCCATTTGAACAAAGGCATCCGGACTATACTTCATCTTCTTGATGGTTGACGATCCATAGTGCTTGAACTCCAAATGTTTGAACTCATTCTGGTTAATCAAATCTGACAACCTAGTCTCACCAAAACGTAAGGCAAGTGATAAATTTGACGTGAGATCCCACTCCAATTTTCTTGGGATCGTCACGAGGTCGCCTGTTTCGGAGACGCTGCCATGCTTCTGAGGGCCCCAAAGTGAAGGGGTGTTTGAATTGATGGATTGGGCAAACGACAAGATGGAGTCGGTGTATATGTCACTGACAAATCTCAAAACAGTGTGGCCATCAACACCTGTGTGCTCGAAGTTGATTCCTGCTTTGCCGTTTTGGGTGACAATGATTTGCAATTTGTCGTACCATCTGTTAGTACAAGTACCAACCTGCACACCATTGTCTAAAATAGACAAGCCGCAAAGCATGTTTTTCGACAACTCACTCAAGTCGTTGAGCACGAGGTCATCAAGGCATATAACAAACAACGCAGAGTCAATGATGGACAAAATCTCCTTGTTGTTTTTGTTGTCAACGATGGTGGACGACGACCTAATCTTGGCCCAGATTCTTCTGTTTTCGGTCGTGAGAACCCCAAACGACGATCTGGCTATTTCGTTGTTGGGTGTCTTTAGCGAGTCTTGAATGATGGAGGTGAAATTGACAATTAAGTCTTGCTCGCTCATGATGAGGTTGTTTTGGTCGTCCAACACATCGAACCAATAGAACTGCGACTTGCTCATCACAATGATGTGATTAGAATTGGGGTCGGACTGCATCAAGCATCCGTCCTCGGTGGGGATTCTGGAAGCCCCAAATAGTTTGGAGTACTGATACATGCAGAGCGGCTTACCGTTGCGCTGGAAGTCAACAGGTAAAGTCTCGTTTTTCAAGGCCCGAATGAACTTGAGCGAGGAAATCGTAAGAGAAACAGCTCTCTTGACCTGAGGGTTCACCGAGGTGGAGTCGTTATTGAATGGATCGTCCTCCAAAAGGAAGAAGGGATTCAAGTTCAACACAACCGGCGAGTCATAGTTTAAGTAAGAGTCATACCAGAACTGCTCGATGTAGGAGTTCCTGTTCTCGGAGTATCTTCGTAACTCCGAGTCTAGGTAATGACCTGTTCCATTCAGCAAGAAATTGTTCACTGCAGCGATGGTTTTGACGTGTTCTTTTTCGGTTTGCAAAGGTTTCAAAACATTCAAGTAATTCCTGCAAGTGTCCTCCAAGTTGGGAATGGGCAACTTTGTCAATTGGTCTTGGTACTGGTAAGTCATTGTCGATCCCCAGGTGAATCTGGCGAGGCTTGGATATAAATAAATAAATAAATAAATAAATAAATACGGGTGCAATGAAACCGTAGGCAAATGAAGGTGAAAATTTCTTGGCCTCTCGCTGGGCGGGTGAGAAAGTTTTATATAGGAGGCACCGCTCCGGAGTAAGGTCCGAAATGTGGGGGTCGCGCGTGACATTCCGGAGTTAGAGACATACATGCATCGCACAACCAATCGTATCGCGAGGATATACGTGGGTGGCTGAAGGGCAGTCACAACCCATTGGCCTGGGAATCAACCAACCAGCTTTACTTTTCCTGGTGATTGTGAGCAACTTTGGATCTTCTTAAGGCTTCGACAGAGTAATTACTTAACCGAGGACACTTCTTGTTGCGAGGGCCCTCACCTAGGTCACTCTTACACTGGCACCTTAGCAATGTACCCCTGCCGAGCAGTACGGTTACGATAACAATGTCCTGGTATTTGAAACTTATAAGACCTTGTCTAAAGGGAAGGATTATAATTAGCTGGGGACAGGGAAGGATTATAATTAGCTGGGGAAAGGGAAGCCGCCGGGCTATGCTGGATTCCCCACAAGATAAACGGCGTGCGCAATGCAGTATTAGGCCTGCGGCGTCAGATGGCGAAATTCAAGGTCAGTATTCTTTGTTGACTGCAGCTTCGCGACTCGAGTCCTCTTCTCGCAGCTTCAAACCGCGAATCGCCGCAGAATTCACACCATCCTTTCAGTTTCATGATGAGGCCTCAGCACATTTCTGATTCGCGCTGACACACGATGATGCACGCTGAGGCATATGCACCTGGCCGTTTTTAAACGCTCGCGAGAACTAGAAGCCATTGGCCCTGCCTCGCTTTCGCCAATAGTCGCTGACGCCTTGCCATACGCGACCGGTCCTCTTGATGGCGTTCATGGCCGTAAGTGCGCCACTTTCTTTGAAGGTGTGATTCTTTTCTTCGAGCTGGCACTCAATGCACTCAACAAAAGAAACGTACTCCATTTCGAAAGTGGTTGAGTTCTCCACCAGCACATATTCGGGAATGAGCTGGTGATGAAGCCTGGGGTATGCGATGGTCTCGAGCAACGGGATTCCTTGGAAAATGTTCCTGATGATGGCATGGAGGATGGCAGTCACAATCCTCGACCCGCCTGCTGCACCAACCAGTAGTTCCACCTCACCTTCTTTTTTGATAATAGTCGGACTCATCAGAGAGAGCGGCCTCTTGAAGGGCCTGATGTAGTTCAAGCCCGAGGGCGTCAAGTTGAAAGCATTGGGCCTTCCTGGCTGCGAAAAGTCATCCATCTCGTTGTTTAAAATGATTCCGGTCTGATTGTCGTACACTTTCGAGCCGAAAAGTAAATTCACCGTGGTGGTCATTCCCACCGCCCCACCATCTTGGTCAACAACGGTAAAGTGTGACGTTCCATGCATTCCCTCAACCTCGTACAATGGTTCATAGTGCTTCCAACCAAATGTGGTGTTGTCTGAATAAAGACCTTCGTCCAAGATGGCTTCGGCCCATGATGGATCCGTGTACTCATCAACGACTTCATTCCAGTAGGTCTCGTTGACATCACCCAAGTGAGATCTGACCGCTGAGGTCCACTTCATTGCCTCAATGACTCTGTGCACTTCCAACACCTCGTTTTCCACGGGCTCCTGTTGCGAGACGGCAGAGTAGAAATTGAGTCCTGCGAGAAGTGCCAACCCGGAAGATGCGCCGCCGGTCGTCAAAACCTCGTAATTTTTATCTTCAAGGCTGAAGTTGAAGCTGAGGGCAGGAGTGAGGTTAGGCGAATATTGCTCGAAATCAGATACTTGAAGAATGCCTCCCAAATCCTGAGCAGTGGATGCTAGTATTGGCGCGATAGGGCCCTCTGGATCGTAAAATATAGCGGCAGATCCGTTCTTGGCAATAAGCTCCAAAGTGTTAGCCAAGTTTGGCCGCCGAATGCGATCACCCTCTTGTACTAACTGGCGATCTTTTCCTTTGAAAATAAAATCCCAATTCTCTGACAAGATAGGGACCTTGGAAAGAATTGGAGAGTAGGTCCTGTTTAAAGCGCTAACCCAGACCTCTGGCGCATCCCATCCTACTCTGTTCAACTTAATCACCGGTCTGATTAAGTCTTCCCATGTCATGTTTCCAGATCCATGTTGCTCATAGAGCAAGTGTAAGCCGGCCAATTCGCCGGGAACACCAACAGCCAAGCCTCCGATTTGGGACAAGGTGGAGTTTGACGCATACATATTCTTCTCTGCTCTAGCGGGGGCAATTTCTCTAGCGTCAATGGTGATAGAGTCGTTAGCCTGGGTACTCACGATGAAGGCACCTCCACCAATGCCTGAGGAGTGGGAGTTCACACTTCCGATGCAAAGCGCGACGGTGACGGCTGCATCTGCAGCATTGCCGCCCTTTGCAAGGATGACCTTGCCCATGACAGAGCACAACGGAACGTCACTTGCAACCATTGCCGATCTGCCAGTCACGAGGTGCTCCTCAGAGGGGTAAATGTCCGGCTGGCCTAGCTTATCCCCCACGGGATCGTCCGATGAGCGCACGTCCAATTGACTCAATTCAGCAAGGTGTTCATGAAATGGCCTATACAAACTTCTTGCGGAGTCCCCACGGGCAGATGAGATGTAGCTTCTGGAGAGAGCCACCAAGGAGAATGCCACACACAGCAAGACAAGGCACTTAACGGCCCTGCTGCTTGTGAAAAGCGATCTTTTTGCCATGATGGAACCAATTGTTTGAGGAGTGAAAAGCGGGCTCTCTGCGTTTATATATACTTGTCTCGCAGGAGCAATAAGTGTGGAGTGGGGTTACAACATACTGCACACGGTGGGCCTCGACGCAAGTCATGATCATTGCAGTAGCCAATTAGCGATGCGACAAAAGCCAGGCCAAGATTTCATAGAGGCATGTATGCGTCGTCCGCACCCTTTCTAGGGATTGATTGATCACCCAGAGTCCTGGCATGGGCTTGGCCAATTCTCACTCCATGATGCTCGCTCCGCGATGCTCACTCCACGATGCTCGCTTCAATGGTCACTGCGCAGTGATCACTTCGCAATGCTCACTCCACTTTGCCAAGGTGATTGAGTGGGGCGGAAATAGTGACCCCGCCCCCCACATCTGATGGACCTTCGCCGCATCTGATCAACCTTCGCCTCTAATGGAACTTCGCCGCATCCAGCGGACCTTCGCTCCCCAACACAACTTTTTAGTTAGCAAACAAAATATGTCTGAGATTGAGATCAAGGGTCTTGCCCAATTCTGGTGCACTATATCAAGCACAGTTCAACCGTGATGCAGTAAAAAGCAAGCAACAGGCCCGTACTTTTTCCGCAGCGCAGCCAAGCTTTCGGTCGTGCCTGCACATAAACCCGCTTGCTCCAGAGTGCCCGTTGTGGGTGCTCTCACATGGGGCAATTTGGTGAGTTCAAGGCTTTTTTTCTTGGGTGCACTGCGGAAGTGCGCATGGTAACGGTCCAGAATTAGACCTTGGTAGTCCGACCAGCAAATTGGTGTTTTTTTCTGCACCGCTTGGAAAAGCCAGTAGGTCATCGCGGTGCCATTGAGCAAAATTGGCCCTCCGCTTAATAAGCTTAAACTCTTTGGCGTGCACGTTGTTCTGTATTTTATACGGAGGTTTTGTCGAAGGTGTCAGCAAAGCTGGCCACTTAAGATCGACAGTTCGCACTTTGTCTGGCACTACACCCTTTTATACGTAAACAAAGAAGTAGGACTCTAAAATCCCCCCAGAGGTAACACCCCCTACAACCCGTGTTAAGCCACCAGAAACAGTTTGACCGCTTCTACCCTGAGCCTTTCTTTGCCTCCACAAGTCGTACTATCCGACAATGGCTACCGCTTCCGTTGGCCTCGTTAAAGCACCTTCACTCCTGCATGGACGCCGCATATTCATATATCACATCAGCTCTGCTGCCTCGTTAAATGCCTGCCCTACATGTCTCTCACCCCAGTGACCTCGTCTCGAAGTCAAAAGGACGATGAGTTGATCACCACAATCCTTCCCTCGTACCACATGTTTGAATCCACCATATCCAAGAAGTTGATTCCCAACGACGAAAACTTCAAGGGTGAGCCCCCAACTTACGAATTATCTCCATTGAACACCGGCGGCGTCACGCCGGCCGTATCCTCCCCAGCGCCAACCCCCGAGCCTCTGATGTTTCCATTCCCTCACATGTCCGAGGAAGATATGGCGAATGAGACCTATAATCAGAATTCGGCAGACCTATTCGAGACAACGGTGCTCGCGAACGTGCACAAGCTAGACAACCTTGCTGAGCTCAAAAATCCCACCGCAAACAAGCTTGACGTGCATGTGTTCTTCACGGAATCCGTGTGTCAAAAGGGTGTGAAACCTGACATAATAGACCCGAGCCACAAGGAATTTAAGCAGGGTGACTACATCCATGGATATGTGACTATAAAAAACACCTCAGCGGAAGCCATCCCTTTTGACATGGTGTATGTCGTGTTTGAGGGGATTCTCACGGTATTACAGCAGCCCAATGGTGTCAAAAATGCCGACCATCCACCAACAGTGTTCAAGTTCTTGAACATGCTAGATCTTTTCGCATCTTGGTCTTTTGCCAACATCAACCGCTTGGTCACCGATGAGGGCGATCCTCATGACTGGTGCGAAGGCGAGACTGACCCATATGATAATTGCGCTCTATCTTTAGATGTCAAGAGACTTTTCCAATCTGGAGTAACATACAAGCGGTTTTTCTCCTTCAGAGTGCCGGACAGATTGTTGGATGACACCTGTGATGTTCACAATCTAGATGGTCATACGCAAATCCCTCCTTCGCTTGGTAATCCATTGAATTTGAACGTGTCTGATAGCGGCACAGAGTTGCATACTAAGAAAATCAAAGACCTCTCGTTCATGGACTCATTTATCGGTTATTCTGTTTCTGCGAGGGTTCTTGGGCGGTCAAAAGACTATGGCCATAAGAAGGCTGCAGGAAACAAATATGTGCTAGTCAAGGAGGACTTCAAGCTGATCAGAATCATACCTTTCTCGAATATAATTGAAAATCAAGCTCTCAAAGACTTTGAGGTGCAAAGCTACTTTGAGGCATTCACTAAGATGGTCGAAAGCAAAATAGAAGAAGGGAAATTGGTGTTGGAGAGAATGAAATCAGAGAGCAATTTAGGTGGAGCCATGTCATTAGCACCTTCAAGCCTGGCATCCTCCCGCAATTCACTCACAAATATGCATGAAAAACTAAGGCACCTTTATGTATCGCCTTCCAGTGATCAGAAGGGACTCAACAGTAAACAGAGAGAAGAGAGAAAATACCAGCATTCCAGCTCCTATCGAAAGAAGACACTAACAGGCTATTCCAAGGTTCTAGGGACTGTGACTCTCTCGACACCTAGAGCCATGGAAAGGGTACCGTACGTCCCACCAAAAGACTTTCGAAATCCTTTAGACCCGATCAACGAAAAAGTCAAAATACCAATTGAAATCACCTACACTTGCGAAGGAAAGCAGGCTCCACCCGAGCCCAAAAGCATTGGGTGCGAGTTAGTGGCCTTAACAATCAGGTCGAAGAAGCGGCTCATCCCGGTGGAAATCAACCACGATATGTGCTTTTTGAATGAGACAGTGGACGATCTGGGATTGAAGAAAATTGAAGATGTGGAATCCTTCGATTCGATCATTGTCAAACCGTACCAGGACTACTATCAAATGATAGTCTCGTTAATGAAAAAAATCGGCTTTGATAACGACTCTTTTCGCGTTGAGACTCTGCTTTTCAAGGATATCAAAAGTCTTGCTATGCTACAAACCAAAAAAATCAATTTGGTCGTTCCAGATGTGCAAATCACAAGGTCTGACAGAAGCAGTCATGGCACCTACAGTTCCCTCAGCTCTGTGCCGTGGGAAGAAAGCGTGTCTCCTGTTGACGCAAACTATGGGATCTACACCAAGAAAATGCTGCTTGACATTGACTTGAACAGCTGCTTCCTCAAGGGAGCACCGGAACCCACAAATGGAAAGTCAGCATTCGACCAGCTCTGCCTTGTGCCAGACTTCCAATCTTGCTTGATGGCCAGGTTGTACTTTATCCGCATAATCGTGAAACATAAGAATGGCTCAATCCAGGCTGTCCACGTGCCCCTCACAATTTACAGCTAGAAATTTTTTGCTTCTTCGAGGTGCCTGGGGAGATACACGCCATGTCCTCGCTTGAGGTGTGACGCTGGCATACTTGCAGCCCATTACGATGCCCATGCAGGTCATGCGACTGTAAAGTAAGAGCCAGTTCTTTAAGGTGCAGCCGGGTTCTCATGAATTGTCCAAGGGGTTCTTCTCGCTGCACTCTAGGAATTTTGACAAGCATCTGTACTGAGTTGCATGAATTCGAGTTCATGATTGGTCAAACTCACACGAGTTGTGTTCCTAGTGGGCCGGGTATTGGTTATGGGTGGACATACTAGTAAGTCTCACCCGCTGATATCTTGATGACTACTCTAAACTGCGACGACTCTCCTCTCCTTTTTTATCGGAGTGGGCCTTTGCTAACCACATTCGGGTAGTTGAGCTGAGGCGTCGTCATGGACCACGGCTCAGTCACGAGGTGGAAGAAGAAGCATTGCCAAGTGAGAGGCTGTGCATAGAGCACGCGCTCAGTCAACTGCGACATGTCGCGGCGCACGACCCCACAAGAATATCTCGCTTCAAGCCTTGATAGGCATTCCTTGCGGTGCATATATCCATCTCCAAACATCCTTATCCAAACATACAGCTCCATCACTATGGATAAGAAGAATGCAGAGGACGAATTGATATCGGCGTGGGAAAGCAGAAAGTATGTCCCCAAGCCCGGAGAGCCATCGCTTCCACCTCAACTCGCAGAGATGAGCAACAAATCTGCCCAGGACATCATGGACGATATCAACCGATTGCCCTTTTTTATGAACGATCTTGATACCACCGACGGAAACGGAGGGGAAAATGTCCAGCTTGAAGCGTTGCGGGCTTTGGCGTACGATGGTGAACCTGATGAGGTTGCCACCAACTTCAAAAACCAGGGAAATGATTGCTTCAAAGCCAAACAGTATAAAAACGCGGCCGAATTCTACTCCCAAGGCCTTGATGTGGATTGCAAGGTTGACAGCATCAATGTTGCCTTGTACATTAACCGTGCGGCATGTAACTTGGAGTTGAAGAACTACAGAAAGTGCATTGAAGACTGCAAAAGAGCCCTTGCGATAGACGAAAAGAATGTTAAGGCATGCTACCGGGCCGGCAGGGCCTTCTTCATGGTAGAGAGGTACGACGAGGCCGAGCAGATTTTACGATACGGATTGCAAATCGACGCCGAAAATAAGCCTATTTTGGATACCCTCACGGCTCTACAAAAGAAACGAGATGAGATTGAGCGGGCCAAGAAGCAAAGGGAAGAAGCGTTGCATGAAAAGAAGCTTCAGGAGCGCTTGCTTGACGCTGCAATCAAACTCAGAAACATTGAAATCATCAAGTCGTCGCATCCCACCGAGTTGTTGGAGCACGCCAAGCTCAAACTCGAGGATCCAAAAGACCAGGAGTCTCAGCTTATATTTCCTGCCATGGTCATCTACCCGACGATAGACGAGTTCGACTTTGTTGCCGAGATCAGTGAGTTTTCCACCCCCCTCGAAATCCTTGAGATCGTGCTCGATAGACCGCAGTCTTGGTTCGAGGATCCAAAGCGCAACAACTTCACCATAAAGTCTCTTGAATGCTACATGGAAACCGTATCAGGAGGGTTGGTGAAAGTGGGCAAAAAAGCTGCTGTGAATGGCGCTCTCATGGGAGACAAGGCGAAATGTCCGCTTTTTGATAACTCCTTGCGTTTGTTTGTTGTTCCTAAGCAGGATGCATTGAATTGGATAAAAACTTGGAAAAAGGACATCGCCTTGGCAAAACGCAAGGCCTAGCACGTTTCTATTATAGGGAATAAATTCATTAATCTTTGCCTGATTCTTGGGCCTCTCTTGCTGCAGTGACGTTACTGAACACTTCGCTCATGCGTAAAGGCGGCACCTGCCCGAAAACTGCCACGGGGTCTAGCTTCAGCCGTTCCTTCATGTGGCGCAAAATTGCCGGTGTTTCCGCCCAACTCTTAAGATACTTTGTGTTTTTGAACACCTCATCGTCGGAGGGAATATCGGGGAGATTGAGCGGTCCTATCCCTGGACTTGTGTTCGGCCTGTTAAAGTTACTGCCTCGTCTTCCTATTGGGCGCATTGGCGTGTGTAATTCCTTGAAGCTTTTCCCTGAATCAGCCTTTGGCTTTTCTTTCTTGAACTTTCCTCGAGCCGCATCTGGAAGAGGAACGGCATTGCCTAAGGGCCGTTTTCTTGGAACAACATTTGTATCCACGAGATTGGGAATGCTCGTGTTTTTCTTTCTGACGACTCTGGAGCTGTTGGGGGGAGCTGCTTTTGCACTCTTTGCAGGACTTTTCACGGGCTGTTCTGCATTTTGACCGCCCTTGTGTTTGAGATCACTCCTAAGTGATATGACGACACTGCGTTTTGAAGTCCAAACAGACTCATTGGGTGCCAAAGGCGTCGTCACACTAGAACCCGTTAAATTCTTGGTGTACTTCAGATAAGGCTCCGTTGAAGGCTTCAGGCGAGTATCTTGACGAGGGGAGACAGCTCTGGGGGCAGAACTAAATAAAGGTGGGTTCTCGGGATTCAAAGTTGTGGTGAGAAATCGGTTTTTAACTACCATATCTTTTGATGATTTGACTGCCTTTGCAGCACTTGAGCTTGTTGGGATAGTAAGTCTCAGTATCAAATCTTTGGATAAATCTTTCTTGTTTTCCGTGTGCAGATGATTGTGTTGTAAATCTTTATTACTGCTGCGATCAGAAGCATAGCCAGATTTGATTGGAGATCTAGAATGAGGGACGCTGGAGGACTTGGCGATTCGGGCTGCAGAATTGGGCCCAAGTGGGGTCTTTGCTCTTGAGCTTGAATTGGGTATAAAGGGTGATTTCGTTTTGGCAGGTGATTGCGGTTTGACAGGTGATTTGGCTCTGACAGGTGATTTGGCTCTGACAGGTGATTTGGCTCTGACGGGTGATTTTGTTCTGATCGGGGATTTGACTTCGCTAGCATTACGCGAATAACCTTGATGGGCTGAGAGTGCAGGACCCATTGGAGAGCCTGTCTCTGTAGTCATTCTCGAGGGTCTTGAAGTTTTTGGTCTCGAAGCCTTTTCAACTCTGCCACCATTGGATCCTTGAGGGGAAAGCGGGGAGGGGCTCTTTCGAGATGGTATAGTTTTGTTAAAGTAAGATTTCTCTGAAAACAAACTAGGCAAAGTAGACCTCCCCATTGCCGAGCGAGAAAGTTGGCTCTCGATTCTATTGCTGATGTACTCCGAGCTATAACCTTGAGGTCCCGATGAAAGGCCTCCAAGACCAAGGGCTTGATCGTCAGCTTGAGTTGATTGCTGAATATGATGGGAAAATTCCTCCTTCACAGAGTTTGAACTTGAGGTCACGGAATTCAAATCCTCCTGTTTAACTTTAACCGAGTGCCTTGACAGTTTTCGAAAGGTTATGGGTTTCCTTGGTGGGAGGGCAACAAAAAGGGAAGACCGCTTCGATGGCTGATAAAAAGACTTGGACTTCTTCATAGGGACATCATCGGAAGTACTAAAACCCGGTTCCAATTTCACATTTGCTTGTAGAGTGGCTTTCGGTTCTTCCGAATTAGACCCAGGCTTGACCGAATCGGGATTAGAAGCTGCGTTGCCTGCATAAGAATTGATGGAAAGTTTGCCCGCAAAGCTTTTTCTTATGGCAGTGCTTATCGCTTGGAAGGAATTATCATTCTCTACCTCCGAATCGTGATCTTCGTCAGTTTTGCGAGTCTTCGAATGCGATGTTCCACTGTCTTTCAACTCCAGGCTTGCTGTGGGGTACTCATATGAGGGGCCCTTCTTGTTTATATGCACGGAGTTTGCGATGGGAATAAACGATAAGTCCACATCAGGGGAGGTTACCGGATCCGGGTGGGCTCGGGATATCATGACTGGCGACAACACTGACGACGTGGGACAGTCGTTTGCAGCTGATGGTAGTTCGTTGGCAATGTGAGGTTTAGTTTGTTCCGTTTCAAGTGTATCAATCGGCAAATGCATTTGCTTATCGAATATCGGCTCCCCGGTTGCATGATCAAATGAATGGTTCGGCACCGCAGCTGTTTCCACCAAATTTCCTGATTGCGGAATTGCTTCTTCCTCTGGATCCACTGCCACAGAAGACGCACTGTGCGTGTTATCTTCCTTCAGATGCTCATAGTCCCCAGGTCTGGTCTCTGACTTAACAAGCACGTCTTCGGGCTGTGGAATTTCTTGGGACCCTGTAGGAATCATAGTTTGTTCTGTATCGACCTCTCTGCCTCTTTGGACGTCCTGGCTCCCGGCAATGCCACGATCAGAAAGGGCGGCAGTGCGGCTCTCAGAGGTGCCCAAAAGTAGCCCATCATGAGTCAGACTTGGTAGCTCACCCTTCGATATCCTCTCACTAAGCATAACTTTCAACTCTGTTTTCGAAGGAGCCTCGGATACATCCATGGAAGTATTCTCTGATCGTAGGAGGTTGGAGTGGCTTCGCGAAGAAGGGTCGTCGTGAGCATAGGAATCAGGCACAACTTTCAAGCTTTGAATCTCATCTAGTAGCAGACTGAAGGACGCGCTGCTATTGATCTTTTCTATAATGCTATTGAGGCCCAGGGCACATTGAAGGGCTTGCTGGTTGACGGCGTGGATGCCCTCCTTGGAGACCTCAAGGTTGTTTTTCATCTCCGAGGCTATGAAGTGAGAGGAGCCCGGCACGGCATCGCTCTTGCGAGACTTTTGAGCCGCTTGGATTGCCCATAGACTGGAGCTCATTGAGGGGGCGTGCTTCGTCTGCAACAGGCGGTGAATGGGTTAGATGCTCCTTGGCCACGCCAGCTTCATTGGAATCGCGCACCTGGTGGTAGGAGTTATGGGGACAAAGCGAGCGCGCAGATGAGCATGCACCCTCGTGAATTTCGCGAACGCAGTGAACTCCGCGAGCCCTCGTCGTTTCCGCGCACGACGGTGTGGAGTTGGCCATGAACCTCGTCCCACCAACCCTTGGCCCCACTTTGAACTAGCGGCACACCCTCCTAAAACGCAGGCGGATTCAATGCCCGAAAACACTCAATCGCGGTTTCATAACCGGCTCACATCTTACCTGGAACTCCATATTCATAGATAATTTCTAAGCCCTGTTATTGGCCAAGGCTGACTCCGGGATGGCAACAAAGGCCACATCGCAGATCGGAACGTTGCATCTACGGCTGAGTGAGATACAGGACTGTATAGACCACGTTTGGCCTTGGTGTTAGAGGCCCTGGTTGGCTGCATAGATCATGGGCTCTGATTGGCTGCATAGATCATGGGCGGTGATTGGCGGTATAGAGCACGGGAGGTGATTGGCGGTATAAAGGTGAGGTTGACTCTGGATTGGCGCCATCATCTGTACAAGGCCAGGGAAGCTTGGTACAGGCTCGCGCCCGCTTTTGACGCACGCTGCGAATCACTGTTTGGGTATTCTGAAAATGCAAGCCGCACTCCAAGTCGAAAAAGTTTACGGCTCACATCTGCAAACGACCCAGTGCTTTTTTTTTTGTCCTTTCCGGCGCCGCGATTCGGAGGTTTGGCTGTCCACACGCATGGGTCATGTTTTTCCCCGTGACTCGTTTGTCTGAGGTCCGCAGGACTAACCCAAAATTGCCTCGTGTCTGCGTCAGAAGATGGCAACATGAGTTTTGCAGGGACCCAAGAAATTCGACCCAACAAAGTATGCAGTTTCCCGTGATGCTTCCAGGGTTTCAGTTTTGTTGAAGCCACGCCTTGGACATTTCAATGTGGAGTGCAGGATGCAAGGCCTGCCTGCATGGCTTTGCTAAGAAGGACGGCGCGCGAAGACCCCAAATGAGGGGGTTGATATAAACTTGTGAAGTTCCGCCGCCACGTCAATTTTTTCTTAGCCTCCATTCGTCAAACAAAGCACCCCAAGGACGTCTAACCATGGCGATTTTCCCTAAGGGCTCGAAGTCCCGGGCTGTTCCAAACTTCTCATTGGATCTCTCAAGCCATCTCCCGAGTATATCCAGGAGAACTTCGCCCGAGGCTGTCGATAAGCCTTCCGGTAGCAGGAAGAATAAAGGGCCAAGCGCTTTGACCGACATGCACCCTCTCAAGTCCCCTTCCTTCGAAGATGTGCCACTTTGGAATATTCTTCCGTCTTACGAATTGTATCTGTCGACGTTCTCCAAGAGTGTGAACCCGCTGTCTGAGGACTATGTTGCTGAGCCTCCAACATACGAAGAGCCATCTCCTGTCCTGTCTGAGCTCGAAAATGAATACACTGATTACTTTGGGCAACGTCCATCATCCAGTGGTAGCCAAAACGCAGTTGCTATCACCCGCTGGGAGAATACCATTGCCGCAAATACACATCGTTTGAAGCGCTTGACTACCCTCAACAAGTCTTTGGCAGACAGCTTGAAGATCCAAATTGTGCTCACTCGCTCTCCTGGAATGAAGGACCGGCCACCTGTGATATACGACTCCCTGCTGATCGAATATACTCAAGGCGACTCGATTCATGGATTTGTTACTGTTTGCAACACCCACTCTGAACCCATCACATTTGATGTGTTTTCCGTTATTTTCGAGGGTCGTATTGCAGTCAACAGTAACGAAGGAGAATCCGGCCTGAAACCAATTGTGTTCTACAAATTCCTCAACATGTTTGATTTTTCCGCATCCTGGACCCCTGCAAATTTTGAAGCGCAGTCTTCGGATCTGCTCGAAATGATTGATTCCATTGATGGCTCAAATCTCTTTTTTCCACGTGAGAGGTATCTTGTACCTGGCATGGTCTATAAGAAATTCTTCAACTTTACCATCCCAGAAAAGCTTTTGGACTCTGCGTGTGAGGTGCATAATGTCCCAGCACACTGTAATCTCATTCCAAGCATCGGTTTGGACAAGGACGTGTTTTTGCTGAGATTGAGACAAATGCGGCTGACGCCCAAGAAACCAGAGAAAGCCTCCTTCTCTATGGCACCCTCCCCCAGCACCATAGGACCGCCAATACCGCCTTCCAAGAAGCCTGCCGCTAACGTTATCGTCAAGGACTTCTGCTTTCTGGATACATCAATCAGTTATAGTGTCGAAGCAAGAATGATCGGAAAATTGTCATCGTACGGGAGGGGCATGGTGGGGTCTACTGATGAGTTCATCATGCTCAAAGAAGCAAGTTCCCCTTTGAGAATAGTGCCGCGACCACAGGAAGACGAGTCAAACAGTGAATCAGTTGCAAGAAAGCATTATGAGGCTTTTCGGAGAACCATAGAAAAGTCCATCGATCTCGGAAGGAGGCTCGATGAAGGTAGAGCAGACGCTAAGCTGCCCCAAAGACGATCATCAGTTGTGAAGCAAACCTACCAGAATGGCACAGCATCTGCATTCACAAAGCTCCAGGATCCCGAGGCATATGAGGTTCACCTTCCGTATAAGAAAAAGACTTTGACACAGCCTGTTAAGGTAGCAGGAATGGTGAAAGCAACGTTTTCTCGAAGAGAACACGTGGCAGAGTACATTATGCCCTTTTCTTACAAGCCTTTGGCTCCCGGCGCACCCAAAGCTCTGAATCAAATAAGAGTACCGGTGTCACTTCAATTCAAGTCCAGTGAGGCAAAGGGCTGTCGGCCTCCCGAAATAAAAAGTGTCACGGGAAAACTCATCATTTGCACTGTTCGAACCAAGAAGTATCCGATTCCGTTGCAATTGACGCAGGACATGAAATTCCAGAATTCGTTGGCGCACAATGACTCAATCGATCGGTACGTCAGTGCGCCATTCAGCAAGTATTTGAGTGAGCTTACCAAGTACATCGGCAAGTATGGACATGAAGTGATGAATGTCAGTCAGCAAACAATCATGGACGTCAAGAGTCTCGCGCATCTTGAATTGAAGACCAACAGCTTGAAGCTCGATTCCCTAGTCGTGAAGACAGCTAGTGGGCTTGCACATTGGCAGGAAAGCAATGGAGACTGGGGAGAGTTCCTGAAACAATTGGACTTGCAGTTTGACTTCCGGAGCTTGTATCCGAAAGACAGCAAAAGCCTGTCGGACGAGATGAGAACCGCTTTGTCATTGGTGCCCTCGTTCGAGAGTTGTTTGATGTGCCGATATTACTATATTCACATCGACATCAAGCTCTACAATGGGGACACCTTGCCCATTAGGGTTCCTCTAGTCTTGCGCTAATGGCTTTTGACGAACCGGCTATGTTGCGATGAGCAGGCGAGAATACTGTAAATAGTTTTCGTACCTGGTATTTCTTGTTTAATCGTGCATACAAGAGTTGTGTGGACCTACCTCATTCGCAGATAAGGGTGAGAATTCGCGGGGAAGTACTCCGAGCCGCCAATTTCTCCGTCAAGGCACTCCGCTACTCCCATCACTTCCACATGAGAACCTTGTCCGAAGTCAATCCCCCCGAGAACTTTTGTGCAGTCTACGACGGGGGGTCTCTAGCCAATTTCATCTTCTCTGTGCTTATAACCATAGGCATAGCGGTCAGCTACTTGCCGCAGTACTACCGGATCCATCAAAAGAAAACATCTGAAGGCATCTCGGTCAATTTCCTATTGCTCGGGTCGTGCTCGCTGATTTTCACCTTCACCAATATAATCTTGATCAGCTCCCGAGCCCGGTACTGCTGCCGAACCGGGGCCTTGAGTGCACTCAATTGCATAAACTCCCAGTTGAACCTCATCCAGATTGGCTTGCAGTGCACATGTGCCATCATGATATTGGTGCTTGTTCTCCTATGGACACAAAACTCCTTGAAGCAGGATAAATTGGAGTACAGGCGTATCGTCCGCGTCGGGTACTTGGTGGTGGTCCATGTTGGTGCTTCGCTCGTGCAGATGTTCATATCATTCACCACCAATCGGGCAGTCCTTCTCCACATTGCGCAATTCAACGGCCTCATGTCTACGGCGTTGACCGTCATCAAGTATGTGCCTCAGATCGTCACCACATTTAGACTCAAACACCCCGGAACACTCTCCCTTGGCATGATGTGCATCCAAACCCCGGGCGGGTTCATCTTCACGGCAACGCTATTTTTCACCAAGGGCTCCCACTGGAGCTCGTGGTTATCGTACTTGGTGGCCGCCACTTTGCAAGGCACGTTGCTAGTTCTCTGTGTCTACTACGAATATTTTTGCAATTATGTGGAGTTGGAGCACCTGGCGGTGGATCGAATCATCCACGACAATTTAGCCGAAGAGCCCCAGGGCCCCACGCAACCATATGCGGAAGGTGACATTGGCCACCTGTCTGGATCCTAAAGAGGACGCTCAATGGGCGGGCTCAGATCAGTACTAATGCAGGGCCCAAGCACTCGTGGGCAAATATCCCGATGCATCAAGATGACGGATCCACAATTTGCTTTGCTTGTAAAGATCCAGCTGTCCTGTACAAGGCCCAGCTGTAGCACTCTGCTTCGCGGCGCACTAAAAATTCGCAAAATTTTCGGTCGATCTCTTTCTCTTCTTCTCATTCAAGATGATCAGAACCGTTACCAGCCGCCTCTCCGGCTTGCGTGTTGGTGCCAGATTTCCTCGGGTCACTTCCCTCACTAGATCATACGCCGCTTTTGACCGGTCCAAGCCACATGTCAACATTGGTACTATCGGCCACGTTGATCACGGTAAGACCACCTTGACTGCTGCCATCACGAAGGTCCTTTCATCGAAGGGAGGCGCCAGCTTTTTGGAGTACAGCTCCATCGATAGGGCTCCAGAAGAGAGAGCCAGAGGTATCACCATTTCCACTGCACACGTTGAGTACGAAACCGACAACAGGCACTATGCCCATGTTGACTGTCCAGGACACGCTGATTACATCAAGAACATGATCACTGGTGCCGCCCAAATGGATGGCGCCATCATTGTTGTTGCTGCCACCGACGGTCAAATGCCTCAGACCAGAGAGCACTTGTTGTTGGCCAGACAAGTTGGTGTGCAGCACTTGGTTGTGTTCGTGAACAAGGTTGACACCATTGATGACCCAGAGATGTTGGAGTTGGTCGAGATGGAAATGAGAGAATTATTGTCTGAGTACGGATTCGACGGCGACAATGCGCCAGTGATCATGGGTTCTGCTTTATGTGCTTTGGAGGGTAAACAACCGGAAATCGGTGAGCAAGCCATTACCAAGTTGTTGGATGCCGTTGATGAGCACATTCCAACTCCAGTCAGAGACTTGGAGCAGCCATTCTTGATGCCGGTTGAGGGCGTGTTTTCTATCTCCGGTAGAGGTACGGTTGTCACCGGTAGAGTCGAGAGAGGCAGCTTGAAGAAGGGAGAGGAAATTGAAATTGTTGGTGACTTCACCAAGCCATTCAAGACTACTGTCACTGGCATTGAGATGTTCAAGAAGGAATTGGATGCCGCTGTTGCGGGTGACAACGCCGGAATCTTGTTGAGAGGTGTTAAAAGAGACGATGTTGCTCGTGGTATGGTTTTGGCCAAGTCGGGCACCGTCACATCGCACAAGAAGATCTTGGCTTCCTTGTACATTTTGTCGAAAGAGGAAGGTGGCCGTCATTCTCCCTTTGGCGAGAACTACAAGCCCCAGTTGTTCATCAGAACCACCGACGTGACTGGTACCTTGAAATTCCCCGAAGGAGCCGACCATTCTGCCATGGTTTCTCCTGGTGACAATGTGGAGATGGAAATCGAGTTGGTCAGAAAGACTCCTCTCGAGCTCAACCAACGTTTCAACATCAGAGAAGGTGGCAAGACCGTTGGTACTGGTATGGTCACCAGAATCATTGAGTAACCGATTCGCAGGTGACTTTTGTAAATAGCTGGTTAGAAAAATGATTGTTTTGTTTGGTGTAGCGGCCATTGGTCCCCGTGGCTGGGGCCTGCCCATGCCATTGACTTGTCGAACTGGCCTTACCTGCAGGCAGCCGTCCACATGATCTGCGAAAACACAAGAAGCTGGATACTAGGCGATCCAAAGCATTCCGGAAGCCCCAGCGCCCCGAAACCAGCTCCAATGGCCTTGCAGCTGCCAGCGCTTCATCTATACGACAATGTCTTTTTCCCCAGCGTCCCCAAAAACAGGACCTACCTCTTCCCCAACGGGCGCAAACTCCTCGTGCTACCCAAGGAAGTGATTGTCGTTCACGGCACCGTGATGAGCAAGAAGCTCACTTTTGATGAGGAGATCTTATGCGCTACATATGTGTTCTTCCAAGGGCTCGTGGAAAAGGGCGTGACCGACCAGGTGCTTGCCATCTGTCTCAAGAACTCCGCCCACTTGTACCTCCCCGGCGGAGACTCGCATGTGATCAGCTTCCCATTCTTGTTGAGGTCAGCGTGGCCCTTCGACTCCGGTCTCCTTTTGGAGCGGGACACCAGTGCGTCCGGAAGCCGGGTCCAGGAAACCACGTCGTCGTACCGGTTCTTCACGTTGGTGGATCCAATGGGCGACTTGCGAGTTGTGACCACGTCTTCCACGTCGGTGGTGGCTGCCCATGAGTGCATGGTGCATTTTCCCGCCGAAGGCTTGAATAAAACACACTCCATCTGCTGCCTATTCAACTCGCGGCAGCGCACCATGAATATCTACCACGTCAAGTCCCCGATGCGTCACACCCACCTAGGTTCTAATGTTGCGCAGCGCAAGACCAGAGTTGCGTCTGCTTCCACCGCAAACCAGTCCCGCATCTTGGAAGACGACCTGCACGACCCGCTCCAGCTTTCGTTCCACAGCAGTATCTCGCAGTCACTCTCAATCAACATGGAGAAGAAGCGCACAAGCACGTTACTCTCTGGAGCCTCGCTGATTGCCCGCATGGGGTCGGATACTGGATTTGTGGACCAGGGTGCTCTGGGGGTCAATCTCTCCGAGTATGGCGCGTTGAGAAAAGACATGATCATGACGAAGATCGACTCTTTTTCCATGAAAGCTCACAAATTGCACATTTGCATTAGTGGCCTTGCATACGAGAACCTGGAGACGATAGTGATCAGTAACCGAGAGCAGAAGAAAGCTCGCGTGCTCGTCTACAAGCTGCTGGTGGGCAATATTCCTCTGTTGGAGTCGTCTCTGGAAATCGCATGTCATCATGCCATCCCACTCAATCACTCGCAATTCCCGGGCTGGTTATTGCTCTTGAAGAGCGAGCACTCCTTGCAGCTCGTGCACCCAACCCTTGGTATAGACTCTCCGCCCATCGAGTTTTCGGCCAGCTTGCCCCCTATTGCCACTCTAACGAGCACCATTCAAAACACAGTGGCCTTGCGAAGTCACACCGAGACCAAGGCCACCTTTATGATCAGCCTCGTTTTGGAGCCCCAGAACAAACTAGTCTTGAGCTGCCTCAAGGCCTGGCGATTTCTTTCCGGGTCCAAGATTAATGAGAGCATATGGGTGCTCTGGCGCTCGGCACTTATGTTGGATCCCGGAAAAGACGAGTGGAATGCCTACGTTACCACGCTTCTTTCTGTCATTTATCCATTTGGACAGGAAGAGGAGCCTACTCATACTAATAACGAAATAACAGGACTACTTGCCAACGCGCGGGTCTTGAACCAGAATTTCAACCTCGACTACTCGTTCCACGACTTATTGCCATACATTGTGTTGTCCTTGCACTTGATGTATGAAGAGCTCAAGCTAGATACCTTGAGTAAGTTTCAAATGAACAAGCTAGGCACTTTGCTCACCCAGCTAGTTGTGTGGATGGGCTGGCTGGAAAGCTGGTGCTCGTTTTACATGGTGGACCCCAAATCCATTGAACAGTCGGTGCGTTTATTGCTGGTGAGCTTGGTGGAGTATCCACCAAACATATTGGAGTATCTCTCGGCCTTGCTAGAAGGCAAACATTGCCGGTTTCTACTCTTCTCGCAGTTGGTCGAGGAGAGCAGCAAGGTGAACGAGATGATGACCCCCCGAACGCATATCATCTGCAATATCTTTAAGGCTCTCGCGTCGCCGAATGTTCATCCAAAAGGCGTGGTTCAAATGATGGCTGACTCCGACTTGGATTTTTCCATTTTGGACTCGTTTCCCTATGGGGTTGCCATACCTTTGAAGAACTGCCTACTGGTATGCCAGGCGGATCCTGATTTCGAGTGGAATTCCGCCGTGTTGAACCTCGTGGGAAGACGCGATTTGTCTGCTATTCGTCAGCCAGATATTCAATACTTTGCCAAGCCAGCTCTGCTCGACTCGTCTGCCTCGGAGGGACGCAATGCCCTATCCATCGTTTCTAATGTGTTCACCAAAAAGGAGAATTACTTGGCTTGGGATGGGCAGTCCGAGGCTGACCGCATAAGTATCACCAAGCTAATCTTTGACAAAGACAGAAGGTATTATGACATTACCTCTCTTTTGCATCATACTCGCGTGCAAACTGCTACGCTACATTCCAATGAGAACTTAAGCGAGTATGACTCCACTCTTTTGAAAAGAGAACTAGCTATCCGGGTGGCGTACCGGACTCTTAGCATCCCACTTGGCCGAGCGGCGCTATTCTACGGTGGGCGAATCCCTCTCCTCACGGAAAAATTCCCGATCCCCAAATTCAACCTCAATACTATAATAGCCCCCTCGATGTCAAATATCGTTCTCTCGGAACAATCGCTCAATCCCAAAATTGTCGAATGGGGGCACTTCCATAATGGTGTATCATCTGGACTTAGCATCAGCCCGGATTCAAGAGGAATCACCGGAAGCTGGGTCATTTTCAACAAGCCAACTGAAAACAATGCTCAGCATGCTGGGTTTCTTTTAGGCTTGGGCCTCAATGGTCATTTGAAGAAACTCGAGGAATGGCATATTTATAATTATTTGGGACCGAAGCACCCTCTCACCAGTGTGGGCCTATTGATTGGAATGGCCGCCAGCCTCAAAAGAACCATGGATAATAAGCTTACAAAAGTTTTATCAGTCCATGCTGTCGCCTTGCTTCCGCAAGGTGCTAATGATTTGAATGTGCCGAATATAGTTCAATCTGCGGGTTTGATCGGCATAGGTTTGCTTTACTTGGAGAGCCAGCACCGGCGAATGAGCGAGATTCTTTTGTCGCAGTTTAGCTCTTGTCAAATCGAAGATCTCGCGGACCAAGAAAGCTATCGGTTATGTGCCGGCATATCGCTAGGTCTCATTAATCTAGGCAAAGGGGATGATCTCAAAGGTCTCAACGACACGCATGTTGTCGACCGATTGTTGAACTATGCGATTGCCATGAAGGACTCGCATTCTGTGTTCGAATCCGATAAATCCGGCTCGGGGGCCATAATCGCTCTCGGGCTTATTTACTTGAAAACCCGAGATGCGACCATCGCTTCGAAATTGCAGATTCCCGAGTCGGAACAACTTCTCGACTACGTGAGACCAGATCTTTTACTAATAAGGTGTCTTTCGAGAAATGTCATTCTTTGGGATAATGTGCAACCGACACAAGAGTGGGTTAATGGTGAAATTCCGGAGGTATTGAGGAAGAAGCACTGCATTCAAGACATTGTCAAGCTTGACAGTGATCAAATCAGCATGTTCAGCATTTTGGGAGGCACATGTTTATCTTTGGGCATCAAATTTGCGTCCACTTATAACTTGACTGCAAGAGATACAATTCTACATTATCTTGACATTGCCATGACTTTGTTTGCGACAGAAGCAGACACTTATGATGAGAAAATCACTCTCAACAGTGTAATACAACTCCAGAACCTTCTCGCCGTTTGCGTATCCGTGATAATGGCCGGAAGCGGCGATTTGGAAGTGTTTCGGAGATTGCGAGTATTACATGGCGGCCTTGGCAGCAACTGCTGCTACGGCAGCAATATGGCATACAGTATGGCGTTGGGGATCTTGTTCCTCGGAGGTTCTCAGTATGGGCTCGGCAATTCCAACTTCTCCATAGCGGCGTTGGTGATCTCGCTTTACCCAGTGTTTCCCCTACAAAATAGTGATACTGAAGTACACATGCAAGTCTTGAGACATTTTTGGGCGTTGTCTGTGGAGCCTAGGTGCCTTGTCGTGCGAGACGTTAATGATGGGAAGCCTATCAAGGTGCCAGTCGAGATAACTTACGATTCGGGGGACGTGGAAAAGGTGATTCTGCCAGTGTCTTTGTCTAACATGGAGCGCATCACTTCGATCGATGTGAAGTCCCAAGATTTCTTCAATGTGTCCATGGACTTTGTGTTGAAATCACAATCCCTCGAGAAGTTCAAGAAGTCATTAACCGTCTATGTTTTGAAAAAACGAAACTACACGCGCTTGAAGGCAACGGTGTCAGCGCTACTAAAAAGCCGGAGTCGTGCTTTACTAGAGTCTCACGGAGAGGTAAGCGAGAGTGAGGACATCAAGCAGTTGTCGGGGCTTAATATCATGAAGGGGCTCTCGGCTTTCCGCAGCGAGGTGTACTTCCATGAGATTGCGACCGTGATCGACGAGGTGGACACAAGCGCCATGAGCTCGGGGCTTCTTTTTTTCAGCATCATCAACGATGAGCTCGAGTTGGCAAGAGTGTCGAAGAACCCGACCCGCATAGAGGAGATCATGAACCTAAGGCTCTTGTTTGCCTACACGGATAACTTGCTCAACGACGAGCATCATTACTTGGACCATCAGTTTGTGGAGCAGTTGAAGCATAACCTTTGGGAGATTACAAACACAAAGGTTGAGGTCTAGATCCGTCACGAGAGTGAGGAAGGACCCAGGTCTAAAAAAGGTGGGGGATTTCGGGCATGGAAAGTTACCAGAGTCTTGAAAACGTGATGGGTCTACATATAGTCCTGGGATTTCCATTAGTTTGTTGGACGTTGCCTGTTGGACGTTACTTGTGGACGTTGCTTGTTGGACGTTACTTGTGGACGTGGCTTGTTGGACGTGGCTTTCTTGCACAGAGAAGCCATGCCCTGGTCACGTGCGTTCCTGATGGTATGGACCACGAGGTGAAACGCCCTGCGGCGTGCATCAGGCGCCTATACTGCGTCAATGAGATACGGCTACTCGGAGAGTTGCATTCCTCATACCCAAGGGCCAAGCGCACGTGCCTCGGCGGAAGACTGACGGCCAATCAAATCATCCCGGCGTGTTCCCATGCGGCCCCAAACATTGGGTGCCCAAGTGCCCTGGCCCTCGGCGCCCGCCGCATGCAGAATCGGCTTGACGCGCTCGTGTAAAAGCGTCCTCTACAAGGCCAAAAAAGGATCGGCGCGCATTGAGGCACCACACCAGTTGGTGCGTGGGAAGACCATTGAGGTGCCAAAAAGAAAACAACCAGTGCATCTTATCTGAAAGATCCCGTCCAAGCACCAGAAAAACAACCCATGGCGTTTCGCTCAACCATCCTCAATGGACGGCGGTTCATGATGAAGCCACAGAATATGTCGCTGTCCCCCTTCTTGAATGGCTCGCAGTCCATGAACATCAACCACCCTTTGTCCCGAGCCTCACAGGTGGCAGAGATTGACGTCAACCGCCAGATGTCCAGCAAAGGCGCCAAGAAGTCGTGGGCGGGCTTTAGCCCTGCAATCACGCTCTCCGGCATCCCTCGACCAAAGAAAAGTGCCTTTTACTACTCGTCGTGGAGCCGAAATGGCAGGAACCTCAAGATCCCGGGCTTACTGAGGCGGAATCTAGTAAGCGCTCCATCCAGCATCAAGCTCAAAACCAAGAGCTTGCATCGGCGGTTTTTCTCCGCGGAAGCCAGGGCAAAGAGACGCGAGAGAAGGCGCTTTGTCAGATGGTGGACCTTAACTTCGTTGACGGTGGTTTTGGGAGGGGTGGCGGCCAAAATCATGTACGAACGTCAAGATAACGAAGACGAGTATGAGGCCTTCAACAAGTACACCATCAAGCCACAGTCGTGGCAGCTCTACGCGTACTCCACGTTGCCGTTGAAAAGCATATCGCGTTTGTGGGGGAAGGTCAATAGCATCAATTTGCCAGTGTGGTTGAGGAGTCCTTCGTACAAGCTATACTCCAGTGTGTTTGGGGTGAACTTGGAGGAGGTGAACGAGCCCGACTTGTCTACATACCACAACTTGTCTGAGTTTTTCTACCGGAAGTTGAAGCCCGGGGCCAGGCCCATCTCCGAAGATGAGTTGGTGTCGCCTGCGGACGGAAAAGTGCTCAAATTCGGGGTCATTGAACACGGCGAGATTGAGCAGGTGAAGGGCATGACCTATTCGATTGACGCTTTGTTGGGCTTGACCACCAAAAGATTGGCTGCACCCCTGCACTCACTTGAGTTCGATTACGACAACAGGAACGAGGCCATTGTGAAACGGGACGAGGAGTTTGCCAACTTGAACGGCATTTCTTACACACTTGATGATCTAGTGGGAGGCAACACCGCCAACGCCAAGCACTCGAACGATTTGAACTTTGAGGATAAGGGCGACAAGACCGACAGAAGGTCGCGGCCGTCTATGACAAAGGGCTTGCAGATTGCCAAGGACATTGCCACAACGCCGCTCGACAAGTTGCGCCAAAGCGGCCACAACAACTTGTACTTTGCCGTGATCTACTTGGCCCCCGGCGACTACCACCGCTATCACTCGCCCACAAATTGGGTGACCACGCTAAGGCGTCACTTTATTGGCGAGCTCTTTTCCGTGGCGCCATTTTTCCAAAAGACTTTGCAAGGCTTGTTCGTTTTGAATGAGCGCGTGGCGCTTCTCGGGTACTGGAAGTACGGGTTCTTCTCCATGATCCCCGTGGGGGCCACCAACGTTGGCAGTATTGTTGTGAACTTCGACAAGGACTTGAAGACCAACGATATCTACGAGCATGAAGTGTACCTGCGGAAAAGCGCCAGCTCCAGCTCGGAAGATGACAGGGAAACCACGCCTTTGCTAGCATGTGAGTCCGAGGACTCTTTGAGCATAGCTGCTTCCAATTCTTCGGACAAGCCCAAGAAGTTGAAGAAAAATACCGTCTACGAGGCTACATACACCAATGCCAGCCTGCTACTCGGCGGGTTTCCATTGGCTAAAGGCGAGGAGGTTGGAGGCTTCAAGTTGGGCTCCACCGTGGTGTTGGTTTTTGAGGCTCCGGACAACTTCCAGTTCAGTCTCGACGCTGGCCAAAAGATAAAAATGGGCGAGTCCCTCGGGGCGTTCCGGTGACCTCATCGGTGGCGGTCAAAGGTGCTGAGTGGTGCCAGTGCCAATGGTGCCAGTGCTAATGGTGCATACTCCAGTACTTATTCCGGCCTATTCGTGCTGGGCCCCAATTCGCGAACCAGCCATCCGAGCCCGTGCCTGCGGCACACCGCCAAACAAGCCCCCAGAGCTCTGTACCTCCCTGCCCCTGCCCCCGCGCCCCGCCCCGCCCCCTGCCCCTTTTCTTTCTCTTTTAGTGATTGTAACCCCTGCTTAATCCCCGATAATATCTATATAAGGCCCGCTCTCCCACAACAGTCCACGGTCTCGCAAGAGGCCGTGTGCAGTTTGCATTCTGGTGGAAATGGCGCTGCGCGCGGCCACCCGTTCCCAACACCGTGCATTATACCTTTTTTCGGATCATCGTGAACTTTTGCTGCGATAACGCTACTCTTCCTCCTGCTCCTCCTTTCACCACCAACCCGCTCCTGAGCAAGCTTGAGTCTTGGCTGATTTTGCAAGCCCAAACTTCATTGGCCCTTTCTGCAACGTTATCCGCTGACCACAAACACACTGCTATCTCCAGCCTGCTGTCGTTGACCTCCTCCTGCCAATCACCAACCACCACCCGATGTCCTTCTTCAACACCATCAGGGGCTTTGGCCGATCCACCAAGAAAACCAAAAAAGACTACGAGCAGCCGCAAGGCATTCTCTACCCAAATCCCAACAGTGCTTCGACGCTGCCGCTCAGACGAAGCCAGCAGCCGGGCCGGGTGTCGCCCACCAAACAGCGATCGTCAATGATCCAGTTTGCGCCGCAGTCGCCATCAAAGAAAACGAGGCTGCGGGCACGACTGCCGCAAAGAAATTCCGTGGCTAGCGCCGCCGAGTACCCGGGCGGGCAGGTGCCCTTGTTCATGTGCCAGCCGTTTGTGAAGACGGCGTTGGTGAAGGGCTCGTTCAAGACCATAGTGCAGCTTCCCAAGTACGTCGACTACGGCGAGTGGTTGTCGTTGAACATCTTTGAAATGTACGGGCTGTTGAACCAGTTCTACGGGGTGATATCGGAGTACGTGACGCCCGAGCAGTATCCCACCATGAACGCGGGGCCCAACACCAACTACGTGTGGAAGGATGCCAACGGCCAGTCCATCAATCTTCCGGCGCTGCAGTACATCGACTATGTCTTGACATGGATCAACAATAAGCTCAATGACCAATCCATTTTTCCCACCAGAAACGGCGGGGAGTTCCCTTCCACACTAATCAAGGATTGCAAGAACATTGCCCGCCAGATGTTCCGGATCTTTGCCCACATATACCACAACCATTTCGAAAAGTTCGTGCATCTCTCGCTCGAGGCGCATTGGAACTCCTTCTTTGCGCATTTCATCAGCTTCTGCAAAGAACACAATTTGCTCGACCGCTCGGAGCTCGTGCCGTTGTTGCCCTTGATTGAAAACTTGGAACTGCAGGGGAAGATCATATGACTCCATCACGTCATGCCGTGGTCTAAGACTCTCCTCTCTAAGATCTAAGGACTCCAAGACTCTAAGACTCTAAGACTCTAGGACTCTAAGACTCTAAGACTCTAAACTCAAGACTCTAAGATTCTCCAAGATGCTCCATGGTTTCTGGGATGCTCCATGGTTTCTGGGATGCTCCATGGTTTCTGGGATGCTCCATGGTTTCTGGGATGCTCCATGGTTTCTGGGATGCTCCATGGTTTCTGGGATGCTCCATGGTTTCTGGGATGCTCCATGGTTTCTGGGATGCTCCATGGTTTCTGGGATGCTCCATGGTTTCTGGGATGCTCCATGGTTTCTGGGATGCTCCATGGTTTCTGGGATGCTCCATGGTTTCTGGGATGCTCCATGGTTTCTGGGATGCTCCATGGTTTCTGGGATGCTCCATGGTTTCTGGGATGCTCCATGGTTTCTGGGATGCTCCATGGTTTCTGGGATGCTCCATGGTTTCTGGGATGCTCCATGGTTTCTGGGATGCTCCATGGTTTCTGGGATGCTCCATGGTTTCTGGGATGCTCCATGGTTTCTGGGATGCTCCATGGTTTCTGGGATGCTCCATGGTTTCTGGGATGCTCCATGGTTTCTGGGATGCTCCATGGTTTCTGGGATGCTCCATGGTTTCTGGGATGCTCCATGGTTTCTGGGATGCTCCATGGTTTCTGGGATGCTCCATGGTTTCTGGGATGCTCCATGGTTTCTGGGATGCTCCATGGTTTCTGGGATGCTCCATGGTTTCTGGGATGCTCCATGGTTTCTGGGATGCTCCATGGTTTCTGGGATGCTCCATGGTTTCTGGGATGCTCCGTGTCGGGAAAAAATTATGCACTGTTTGTTCCTAGACTATTTATTTACAAGTGGAGTGGCTTGCCTCCGATCGACACCCGTCTAAGAGAAAAAATAAAGCGAGTCCTTCACTGTAGAAACGTCAAAGTCGCCTCGGACGGGAATATCAGGGAACTTCAACGGCACAAGCACCTGCATGGTGCTGCTCTTGCCCGACCCCGTCTTGATCGCAGACACGTCGTAGCCCTCCACAACGCTGATGGTGGTGACCATATCCTTGCCCATTTGGTTGAGCCTGGAATCGGGCGACTCGAGGAGCTCCTGCCTCTTCTTCTCAATGTATAACTCGTCGGCAACCGTCAACGCCCTTCCCAAGTCCAGCACAATGGTTTTCCGGACCTTTTTGATCTTCTGTGCAAGCTCATGGTCGCTTGGGATCGACACCACTTGCAAGAATCCCTTGTATCTTCTTTCGAACTCGTCTCGGAGCTTCACAATCAAGTTGTCTTCGTGTAGCCTGACAAACTGCTCCCGGATGCACACGTTCATGCGGTCAACGTTACAGGCATGAGTCCAGTACGAGTCATGGACAGAGGCAAAGTCCATTTTCCTCTCGCCACACGCCGCAGCGGTCATCAACATATGTGTGGCATCAAGGGAGTGGATGAAATTGGGGGGAAATGCGGTTTGCTGCTTCCTGGCATCAACCTGAGTGGCTCCGAACGGGTCTTGAATGGAGATGTCCTGCAAGTTTGTGCTGACCACCTGATTTTGCGTGGCTCTGTATGGCTGCACGCACGGGAGACCGAGCGGGGTGGTCCAGATGACGGAGGAGTGGTGGTTTGGTTTGTTTGCGGCCTTGGCGGATTTCTCTTGGTAGTCGATTCTCACTGACTTGGAGATGCGTTTGGCCGACTCTCCCAACCAATCCTGGATCAAGTGTGCACCTTCGAACAACTCTCTGACGGACGCAAACACCAACGACGTGAGGAACCGGGCATGCATCTTCACCAGATTGTAGTCGTCTTTATCGAACAAGTGCGTGAGTTGCTTTTCGATCTGCGCCACTGCTCCCACGAACGTCACTCCATAAACATTGGTCATGACCGTTTGCTTGACGACCTTGCGGGTGATTTTCCCGCTCAAGAACTTGGCGTACTCGTTGCCGGCTGCAGCCTCGACCTCCAACCGCTTCTCAACAAGTCCTGCCACGAATTTGTACACATCTTGCGGTCTATCAGCGGGGACCAAATTCACCTGCCTGGCACCTTCAATGTCACCACCCAAGGCTGCATAGTGCTGAAGGCCATTGCAGGTACCGTCCTGATGGACCGGCACGTTGGACTCGTACTCAGTGGGATCCGCGAGTTTGTATGCTTCGTTCAACTCGAAACAAACACTGAGAACTTGCCAAGGCTTGTCTGCCTTTTTCCACCATTCAACATTCTCCAAAGGGGCCTCGGCACACCGGAAGACTTGCTCTAAGTTGGCATCAACAAACGCTTCTCTTTCGTCAAGTGGTGCCTTGTCCATACCATAGAGATTAGCGAGGTGGATTTTGAGCCATCGGAGTCCAACTGCGCCTAGCTTGCGGCTCTCCCAGAACAAGAAAAGCGATCTGGTCAAATCGTTTCCCAAATGATTCAAATGCGGAGCGAGCGGGTACGCACGTCCACGGAAATCAACGTTATGAGGAAAATACATCTTTTCCCCTACAAAGGCCCGGGCAATCTCCAATTTGTAGTTGGTGTCACATCTCTGCGACCTGAAAGCTGCTGCCTCATTGAGGATGTGGCGAACCTTCTTCTGGTAGATTGCCTTTTCGAGGGGCTCAGCATTGGCCGGAAGCGGCTCGGGAAGCTTCGGCTCTTCCACGATGGGCGGGATGTCCAAAAACTCCTTCCCGGTATTCCAGAAATGAGAAACCACGTCCAAAATCTTTGAATTGATGGTCCAAGGAGTCTCGCCCAAAACATTGAGGCCCTGGTACACCTCGTCCAAATTCCCTCTCTCTGCTGCCGCTTTGACGTAGGCAATGGTTTCTGCCGAGTCTCTGATGCGAACAATTGCACTGGGCGAGAAATAGTATCCCCCCGAGTTGTGAGCGGTCCATTTGATTGGGGGCAACAACATGGGCAAGAGCTGGGGTTGCACCGCGTTCAACTGCTTATTGCTGGCAAGCTGGGCGATCAAGCGCTTGTGCAACTTGATGATTCCCAATCGCTGGCCGCCCACAAACTGATAGGTGTGATAGAAGGCGGGCTGCTTGCCTTGGACTCGAGCTCCCGTCGAGGGGTCAGTGCCGGTGACGGTGATCTTGGACACATGAAGCAAGAAACTGGCCAACACAGACCCAAGCTTAGCGTGCACAGACACCTCCCACTCCGAATCTTGGGAGTCCGACAACTTTTTCTTGCTGCGTAGAAGTCTTCTCCAATGGTTGGAGCTCCGAGTGGCCTTGAACTTCTTCTCCGACGAGATCAACGCCTGAGACCTGTATTCCAATTCAATAGCCCGACCAATGGAAATCACCGCCCGTGCTGTTCTCATACCATCCACGATACCACCGGTGGAATTGAGCTTGAGCATTTCCAAGATTGTGATGACGGTAAGCTTTTTTGGCGGAATCAAAACCAAGTAAGGCGCGTAGAACGCCCGGTTCTTCATCTGGGTCTTTTCTTCGCCGGAGAGCGAAGAGATGTCGATTTCATTGTTGAGCAACGCGGTGCAGAGTTTCTCCTCCTCCTCAACCAAAGGAAGCATGTCCAAGTACCATTGGTACAACTGCACGTTCAAATTCTTGTTGATGGGGAGAGCCCCCCTGCTCTGCATGTCCTCGAACTCATGCTTCCACTTTTCTCGCGCCGCGTCCACTCCTTTGCTCTCCAATTCACGTTGGCGGCCATGATTGAACAACTCGAGGGCCTTGTTGAACTTGTCCTTGTCCTCCTGTGTCTTGAGGCTCTTGTAGATTTCGTGGTAGTTGCGTCTCTTCTTGGGGTTATTGTTATGCACCAAATGCTGTGCATGGTCTGCGTCCATATCTTGGAGCAATTGCTGCAAATCTAACAGCTCCTTGCTCTGCAACCCCAACAAGGCATGCCTGATGACCTTGAGTCCAAAAGACTCCACTGCTCTGAGCTCACTCATATCCTTGTCTAATGTGGGGGCGTCGGCGCCGTCTTGCTTGAAATATTTCGGGACAGTGTTTTCTTCTTGGACGGCTGCAGAACGCTTGGTTGTGAGCTCATGGTACATCGGGCGTAAGTCCACCGGAATGTGGGCTTCTGTGAGCTCCGGGTTCTGGAAGATGGTGGAGAGATGGTCGAGGCTGATGATATCGATGTGTCTCAAGATTTGCCTGGTCTGGTAGCGAGATTTTGACTGCAAGTATTGCGCATAGTCCTTGTTTTCGTCCATGGCCTTGGACACCAAGATGGCGGTGGTTCGGTCGTCCGCCACCAGCCCCAAGTCCAGCGTGATCTTTCCGAGAAAGGTCTTGACGTCGGAGTGAGTCACGGACTCATCCTGCGCATATGCCTCGAGGTATTTATTCAAGTAGGGAGAGAATTTGCTCGACTCATCCAATAAGGGATGGATGGCCTTCAAGATGTTCTCTGCCCGCGAGAAGTTCTTGCTACTCAAGAGCGCATCGAGCAAGGACTGGAGATGGGTCACGTCTTTGGCAAATGGCGACCTGGTGACGGGGTCGTAGCTGGACGACCATGCAACCAGTTTCTTGTCTTCGTTTGCAATGGAAGTGTCTCTATTGCCGCTGATCTCGTTGAAGGCCTTTCTGGAGATGCCTAAGCGAGGCGAGTGGCCCTCATGACCCTTTCTGAGCTCTTCAACCAAGGATGAGTATATTGATAGGTCCCGGTCAAGGTGGACGTTTGCGGAGGACTCAGGGGCTGGGATGGGGCTTGAGCTGGTGGCGCTGCTGCTAAACCTGGCGCCTAAAGCTTGCTTATACAACCGCTGGGCTCGGAGCCTGGAGTTGTACCTGAACATGACTCAGGGGTTTGACATATATATGAGTGAAATCTATTGGCGAACGACGACGGGATGACGCTATGTGCAAGGAAGGCTGTGGTCAAAGGCACAAGAAAGTCCGGGATTTTCCAATCGTGTGAGATGAGACCGGACTGTACCCAGGCGGTGCGCTTCTTTTCTTTTTTCGAACCCTTCCGACTTCGCACCCCATCGCCTCCTACATCACGACCAGCGGCGGGCGTCACGTGCACATGGCTTAGAGCACCGTTTCTCCATTGTATGACCATCCGCCGAACTGCTTCTGCACAGACTCGCTTAGAAAGTCGTCCACCACCGAATCTTGGGGCTGCTCGTTGGTGAAGTCTTGGTCGAAGTTAGACGTATCGAGGAAGCCATTGACTGTAGGCTTGAATGGTGGGGCGTACGCCTTGTCCAACAACTTCTTCCAGTCGATGCTCTTGAAGAAAGGGTGGGCTTTGATTGACTGCGCCTCATCCAACCGGTCTTTGGGGTCCTTTTGTAACAACTTTATCAACAAGTCCTCTGCATCCGAGCCCTCGAGAAAGCTTGGGAACTTCAATGGGTTTTGCAAGATTTTCTTGTACATTGTAGGAACATCATCATCGTAGAAGGGGGGCAATCCCGTGAGCATTTCGTACAAAAGAGTTCCCAATGTCCACCAGTCCACGCTTCTTGTGTAACCCTGATTTAAAAGTAGCTCGGGGGCCAAGTATTCCGGGGTGCCGCAGAAAGTGTTTGTCTTGTCCTCGTTCGACATGTTGAGTTTACACAAACCAAAGTCGCAGAGGGCAATGTGGCCCTGGTAGTCGATTAAGATATTCTCCGGTTTCAAGTCTCGGTAGATGACGTCTAGTTCATGCAAACTCTCAAGGGCCGTGAGCAATTCTGCAATGTAGAATCTGGATCTGTCCAAGGAAAACTTGCCAGTCTTCTGCAAGTGGTAGAACAATTCGCCCCCGTTGATGAAGGAAAGGACCAAATATAGCTTTTCCGGCGTCTGAAAGGAGAACTTGAGGGGGACGATAAACGGGTTGTTGATGCGCGCTAGAACAGTCCTCTCAGCCAAGGTATGCGTCACCTCCATTCTGGAAACGATGTGGTGCTTCCTCAATGTCTTCAAGGCATATATTTGCTTTGTATCCTTCTTCATCACCTGCATCACCTTCCCAAAAGAGCCTTTACCAATGACCTTCAAGAGGTCGAAATCTTCAATGGACAAGTGTGTCTTGAGCTGAGGCTTGAAATCGATACTGATGGAAAGTTCGCCAATGGCCTGGATTGCGTCCAAAGACGTCTTGAAGTTGAGGTATTCGTGGTCGATCAAGCGGATCGGCTTGGAGTGACATTTTAGGTTCAAGGGCAATTTAATCAGTCCAATCTGCAAGTCACCGAACGTGTTGGAATTGCTCATGGTGAACATGTCCAATTTGCTCTGCCTTTCGTGCGCCGGCACCAACCTATTTGGCAACCTGAGGTAAAGATTGATGTTCAAAAAGTTGGAGCTGGTTTGG
This sequence comes from Metschnikowia bowlesiae, assembly GCA_002370295.1. NCBI lineage: Eukaryota > Fungi > Ascomycota > Pichiomycetes > Serinales > Metschnikowiaceae > Metschnikowia > Metschnikowia bowlesiae. The sequence goes on along the minus strand of NLAK01000001.1, from coordinate 213,144 downwards.
GAATGCGCCACCATTTTCGTGACATCGAATGTCATGACGCGGTCCCATTGACACGAATCCACCGTACCCTTTCTAGATTCTATCATGATCATGTTATTGTCAAATTCCACGGTCATGAAAAGCAACGGCTTGATCACACGCTCGCCATTACTATTGGGAATGAATATGTTCGAGGGGATATAGGACGAGGCCACGTTTCCAGATAACAAGTCCCGCGAAGAGTTCGAGGAGGTATCAGACCGTTCTCTTGATTCCTCCTTGACTAGGTCGGATAGTCTTCGAGATAGCAAGGAACATGCGCTGGGATCGTTTGTGTTCTGCGCCAAAGCCTGTAAGATCTGCTTGTCGTTTTTGATGCTGACTGGAAGCTCCACATTCTGCGACTTGTAGATTTTGACAATGAGAACGCCTGGATTGGAGGCCATGGTCACGGGTTGCTTGGATTGTGCAGACGAGGAGGCTTGCAGTGCCTTTTCGGGGGAGGACGGAGAAAGAGCTGCTGCGGCATTTTGGCCTGCCGAGGTGGACACGGATAGCTTCTCTATTTCGGGAACGGAAGTTGTTCTTATGGTCGAGGGGGTATTCGAGGACTTGGAGTGGTGGGACTCGGCGCTGGAGGCACTGGCGGCCTGCAGGGAGGCCTCCTTGTCGGAAGAGCCGAACTTGAACTTGTTCTTGAACTTGAGCATCCCTTCGAAGAGAAGAAGGAGAGATGGTCAATAGGGCACGGCGTGTAGCGGTTTGCGCGGATTCGCGTTAGTCTTGGGGAACCCGTGCTCCTGCACACAAGGTATAGTGCTAGGAACTGGCTGTTAGTTATGCTGGCGGAGAAAGAGAAAGAAGAAGGTTGCGGGGGCTAAGTGGGTTTGATGCGGGTAAGCACACCTTTGCGGTTTTACCTCGGTGGAGATGCGGTCTTAGTCTGATAGTCTCAAGAGCCAGAGTCTCAAGAGTCAGATAGACTGTAATAGTCTGAAGTCTGAAAGTTTGAAAGTATGATAGTCTTGGGAGTCTAGTAGTCTAATGGTCTAAAGTCTGTTAGTCTCAAGAGCTTGATAGTCTCAAGAGTCTAAGTCTCAAGAGCTTGATAGTCTCAAGAGTCTAAGTCTCAAGAGTGATAGTCTCAGTCTTCTAGTCTGATAGTCTCATAGTCTCAGTGTTCTAGTCTAAAGTCTGATAGTCTCAAGAGTCTAATAGCCTAATAGTCTTAAACAGTCCAAAAAAGTCACCACCTTGGCAGAAGACTTGGGAGCATGTAAGACTGCACTCGAAAATCACCAGTTTGTGTGCATGTGCAGGATATCTGCCACGCCTGGGCTTTTCTGCACCGCATTCAGCATAAACATTACTGGCCCAGATTCTTCGCATGTCCGGATGTAGCCACCGCGAACACGTGACCGCGCACGTGACCGGACAGGTGCGTGTGCGTGGCGTGTTTCACCAAATACCCGGAGTGCGTTTCGCACCACTGTAATGCAAGTCTGGGGATCTTGTAGGATTTAGGTCTTCACATTTCCAGTCACACCCAGTGCTAAGTCGTCACATTGAATGTCTTGTGTGTCACGTGGTCCGAATGTCAGATCCAGCTGCAAAGTCTCAGGGGTGGCTGGGTTCATTGGCGATAGACTAGATGTCGCGCATGATCATCTGCGACGCGCATGTCCCTCTGAAGGGTTGTATCGAGTCAAGACTCGGAGCCTGCATGGAAAGCAGAAGCCAGCAGGACAGAAACCAGCAGCAGATGGCTGGCCAGGCCGGGGGACAGAGAGCGTCAGACCAATACAGAGAGCACCAGGCAGAAAGCATCAGACCGAGAGACAGGAAGTATCCGACCGAGAGACAGAAACTATCAGACGACAGACAGTAAGTATCCGACCGAGAGACAGCATCCCACCAATCGACACTGCGCCGGGCAGCGCCAGGCAGCGCCAGGCAGGTGCAAGCCCTCGTTACAAGGAGCAATCTGCAGGAAAACGGTATCACCCACGCCAACCGTGCCAGATCATCCCGGCCACGGTTGCATGCCAATAGCCCTCGACACGTGAAAAAGCAAAACCGCCAGTCGCGGGTCAGAACGCGGTGCTGGTGGCCCGTTGAAGCACCGCTGGACACGGCCGCAACACCTGCGCGGGCCAAATCTACCTAATCTTCCTGCACGCAGCGCACAGGGCAGGCCATGCGCGCGTTTTAAGGTGGGTGCTCCTGCACATCGCGGTGGCGGCGCATTGTTTGTTTACCTTCTTCAGCGCCCCATTGCCGCACCTTGCCATATACCAATGGGCAGTCATGGCGACTCTGGAGGGTTCGCGGGCAAGAGCCACGTCTGGTGCAGCTTTTGTTGTGTTTTTTCTCACCTCCACGATCTGTTTTTGACGCATCTGTGCACTCAATCCACTCCCCTCGCATCGTGGCAGCCTTGCTTACATACGTGCCTTTTTTTTTGATCGCTTTCTCGCTACCCATTGCTGGCCCCACGGTCCACCCGCATTCTTCCCCCTTTGTCCATCTTGTCTTTCCAACGTCACTTTGGTTTTTCTATAGCGGATAGACCCTTTTTTTCCTCCTCCTCCAAGGCGGTCTCTTCCACAAGCCCGCATCATCTGTTATTCACTCTTTCCCATCCATCAGCAGCTTGATATCCTTGGCCTCCCACACTCGTTTCCCCAGTTCCCTAGTTCCGCCAGTTCCACAGACTCCGCTGGTTGCACTAGTTCCCCTGATTCCACTGGTTCCACAAATCCACTGGTTCCACAAATCCACTGGTTACAAATCCACTGGTTACAAATCCACTGGTTACAAATCCACTGGTTCCACTAGTCCCACTTGCTTTATCATCTGATCGCTGATTGCAACCATCAAGCGTAAAACCCCTGTGTTGCTCGCGCCGCCAGCTTTAGACGCATATTTGAGGTCCTTTTCTGGATCCACAAACTCACTAACCTGGTACAAACACATTGTACAAACCACTAGTACAAACCACTAGTACATACCACTAGTACAAACCCACTCGGTACAAACACGTCGGCGCCTCGCTGATTTCTTGCCTTCAATTCTCACAATCATGTCCACAATGACCCAAACTCCGCCAACGGACATCCTAATGTCTTCGTCGCTGCTGAACAACGTCGATAGAGTTGTCCAGTCAGTGACCAACGCTACCAAGCGATTGTCCCAAATTTCCACCCACACCAACACTTCGGCCAAGAAGAGGAGGGCCCAAAACAAAATCGGGCCTTGGAAGTTGGGCCGCACGCTTGGTAGAGGCTCAACTGGCAGGGTCCGCTTGGCCAAGAACGTCAACACGGGCAAGCTAGCTGCAGTCAAGATTGTGCCCAAACTGAACTTCAAGAAGATCGAAAACCCAAAGTACAAAAACCACGACGCCACGCGTCTTCCCTACGGCATTGAGCGTGAAATCATCATCATGAAGCTCATCTCCCATCCCAACATTATGGGCTTGTATGACGTATGGGAGAACAAGAACGACCTTTATCTCATTTTGGAGTACATCGAAGGCGGCGAGTTGTTTGACTACTTGATCAAGAAGGGCCGGCTCCTGGAGCACGAGGCCGTGCATCATTTCAAGCAGATCATCCAGGGCATTGGCTATTTGCATCAGTTCAACATCTGCCACCGTGATTTGAAGCCGGAGAATTTGCTCTTGGACTTCAATAAGAACATCAAGATTGCCGACTTTGGCATGGCCGCTTTGGAAGTCGACAAGAAGTTGCTTGAGACCTCCTGTGGGTCCCCGCACTACGCCTCGCCTGAGATTGTTGCCGGCAAAAACTATCATGGTGCTCCCTCGGATATCTGGTCTTGTGGTATTATTCTTTTCGCGTTGTTGACTGGTCATTTGCCTTTCGACGATGAAAACATCCGCAAGTTGCTCATGAAGGTCCAAAACGGAAAGTTCATCATGCCCAAGGATCTCTCCATTGAGGCCAAGGATTTATTGCTGAGAATGCTTCAAGTGGATCCTCATGACCGTATATCAATCAAGCAGATTTTGGACCATCCGCTCTTGAAGAAGTATCCCAGCAAACAGGCCGAAAACAAAGTCGGCATGGCTGAAATTCTCAATCCCGAAGAGCTCGGGGTTTTGACCTCGGAGGACATGATTGACAAAGAGATTTTGAGGAATCTCTGCATCCTCTTTCACAACTGTCCAGAGGAATACATTGTCAAACGCTTGTTGAAAAGCCCCCAATCTCCCGAGAAGATGTTTTACTTCTTGCTAATGAAGTATCGCAAGGCTCATCACCTTTCGTCTCAAACCACAAACTACGTGGACGAAGACCCGGATTTGACTGTTTCAGAGTCCAAGCAAACACTCAAGAAGTCTGTGAGCAAAACCCCCGTTTCAACCAAGAACTCGGGGCATCGCGCAGCCAAGAAAGCTCAACTGTCGGCTTCGTCGCTGTCAATCAGCAGCAAGAAGAATGTATTGGGCAACATCACCAACTCCTCGTTCACCGCGTCAAATGCCTCCAAAAGAAGAATCGTGATGAACAACTCCATCATATCTAGCAATGCCTCGGGCATGTCGCTCAAGTCAAGAGCACAGCCGCTAAATAAAAGTGATTCTCATAAATCTTTGAGGGCAAGAAAGATTGCAAGGGAACAGACCCCTCATTTCTGGCATATCTCTGAAACGGACGACAAGCCTGAAAACGACAAGGAGAATATCAACCAGGATGAGGATGTGAAGCAGTTCCAGAGGATATGTCAGGACATATTCGGCTCTCAAGCAAATGCTGCTTCGATCTTGAACCAGAACCAGAGAGATCTCAGCAGTGATGCGGTTAACAAATTGAAGCTACTCAACTATCGCTTGAGTAAGGCCTCCTTGAATATACCAAAGATCTCAGAAGAGCAAGTCAAATCCCACAATAGTGATTCCCACAAAAAAGGCCTGTTGTTGCGGGAAGATGTGCATCGCAAAAGTGATTCTCGTGAGCGTACCTTCCAAGAAGAAGACCAGGCAATTGTCGAACAGAGAAGACAGTCTAACATACTACGAGAAATACTGAAAGAAGCCGTGCAAGAGATTGGCAAAATGCAGTCCAATCGAAATGCGTCGCTTCCTGCCATAAAAGGTTCTTTGGATCCGAAAGTCGGCAACGCTTCGTTGCTTAGAGCTAAGACGCTCTCGGCAAATCCCCGGTCCGTATGGACCGCAAAGAACAGCAAAGTGCTTCACAGGTTGGGCATCGATTTGACGCCTCCTGCGACTCCCCAAACAGCATTTTCTCGCTCGAGCTCTTTTATAAAAACATCCACTTCCAGAAATCTCGCTGGCATCCTCAAAGGCACAGAAGATGCAGAAGAAGCAGTCTCGATATCCATGAAGACCATCAGCCGTTCAGGCTTATTGAGCGCCATCAATCTAAAGTCTAATGACGAGCACTTACAATCTGAGAGACCTGGTGCGAGCAGGATGCTGACATGTGAGACCTTGCAGACCGAAAGAGCCAAGAATCAGATTCAGAAACCCTCTTTGATTCCACACCCTCGATTTTCCACTGTTTCGTTCAATGGCTTGTACGAGTCAGGAAACATGACCATTCTCAGGAACACTGCGAGCTCCGGAACAGTGGTGAGAAAAGATGCTAGAAAGCCGCTCCCAACGACTCTAGAAAAGAAGGAAATTCCTCAAGCTGTGATGAGAGAGTCTTCTGGATTGGGGATATCAATGAAGCGGACAAAGTCCGCAAATTTGTCTGCTCTCAGCAGCCTCGAAGGAACCAAAAACTTCATTTCAATTGCCTCCTCGGAACCATCGACTTCGGCGCACGGTTCGACACTAGAAAAAGGTGCCATCAGCATGGGAGCTAGCAATTCGTCGCTCTACTCCGATAATATGCAAGACTTGGACTTGCCCGGAGATTTCCTTCCAACGAAATCTCGTCACTCGCGTCAGGATAAGAGGAAAGCACTCGTTAGTGCAAGCAATAAAGCAAGGCCAGAAATGAAGTCTATGAGCTCCCGTCATGCAAGCACAACATCAGACAGGTCAAAGGATACGTTGGTCAATGAAGAGAGTGAAATGACCATCCAGTCAATGTACAAGTCATACGAGTCCTTGTATGGCCAGTCACGCAAGACCGAGGCAATAGCAACCAGCAAGCGGGAATCTCCAAGGTCACACTTGAGGGCGTCTAGCCTGAGCGATAATATTCTTGACACGTCCACTATGGACGGCCACGACCACTTTGCGCAGTCGCCTGACCACAACGAGTCCGATTATCATAAGCAGTCATCCCTCGATTCGGATAATTTCAACTCGAGTATGGAGGATGTGAAGACAGTCGGTCTGACTGAGCTGATGATGCCCAAGCGCCACGACACTAGAACGAGTCTTCGAAGGTCCAGAGCTTCTACGCAGATATTCAGTTCCCTAGACGTGCATGGCAATCTTGCGACCAACGCCACTGGGCCTAGCCAAAACAACACGATGAAACCGATCCAGAAACCAACGGTCCAGAACGCTTCTTCGAACGTGAATGTGCGCGAGAGTGGTGAAAAGGGCCAAGTCAAGAGCAACGTCATTGGAAACAAGGAGAAGGAGGCCGCTCCGCCTTCGGTTTTGAGGAGAATCAGCTTGAAGCCTAAGCGGGAGGCACCCAAAGCGCCAGCCAAAGAAGAAGCACTGAAGGGCCACAACCGCTTTTCCAGCCTGTCGGCAGCTTCGAACGTGAAAAGGTTCATGGTCGCATCAGGTCCCAAGACGAGTGGGGGTAGCAACTGGTTCAAGAGATTTTTGCAGTCGATCAACATGGGCGGACACAAGGAAGACGAGGACGAAGCAGGCAAGAGGGTCTGCTCAAAGAACACGCATGTTATCGATAGCCGACTCCTGGCCAGCGAGCTTATGCGGGTGATCAAAAACCAGATGAGGCTTAAGCAGATCGAAGGGTCAGTGTCCAACGTCGATATCGATGAGGAGTTTGCATTGGTCAGCGGAGTGATTCCCAGCCGATATGTCGGGGGCCGCAGACTACACTTTAGAATGGAGATCATTGATCTCGTGAGCTCGTCTTCGTTGCACTTGCACAAGGTGAAGGGGTCTAAGAACGGATTCCGCAACTTGGTGGCGGCGGTGTCTTTTGTCATTGGGCAAGAGGAAGAGGCCAACACCAGGCGGGAATCTGGAGCATACAAGTTTGCTGGCTCGCAAGCGACATAGATGACTGGAATGTATACTACGGCTGAGTAGAATGTGTAGGGTCTAGCGGGGGGTTAGACCATGTATGTTACGAGGTTAGTCCTGTCCTAGTCCTGTTAGTCCTAGTCCTGTTAGTCCTAGCCCTGTTAGTCCTAGTCCTGTTAGTCCTAGTCCTGTTAGTCCTAGTCCTGTTAGTCCTAGTCCTGTTAGTCCTAGTCCTGTTAGTCCTAGTCCTGTTAGTCCTAACCTAGTCCCGTTAGTAGTCAGCTTTTGCAGTCATGCGTGGGGTGCGACTGCACCAAGGACTTTCCCGAACACCATCCCTTCGCAGCCACTCAGCACCTAGTCTAGCCCAACAAACTCAACCACACTAATGGCGGGTAACATCGTGCGGGCCCTAAACTGGGACCTTGGCTTCGAGCAGCGGTTCTTGGCCGTCAACCCCCTAGGCGACCAGATATCGCTCTACCAAACCGACAACCACGAGCCCGCCGAGTCCAGCGATTTGTGCCGGGTCAATTCCTTCACTGGCGTCGAGGGCATCCAATGCATGGCCTACCTGAAGACTCATGTTGGATGGGCCGGCGTGGGAACACTGGACGGCATCGCCCATATCTTTGACATCACCCGGGAAAACATCACCACGCTAAGGCTCCGCCCCAAGCAAAACCGGCCGTGCAATTCCTTGAGCTTCAATGGCGGCCAGCTCGTGGCCGCGAGCTTCGACCGGTCCCGCCAGGACAACTCGCTCCAGGTGTGGGACTTGACCAAGCATTCTCGAGTGTTCGTGGACGATTTGGACCTCGACAACTCCCACCCCATCCGGCCCCAGTTCGGCTACTTGGCCAGCGAGGCCACCTTGTCCACCATGTTTAATTCCGAGGACGCTTCTGGCATGCTGCTCATGGCTGGGGGCTACAAGTTGCTTCGAGAATTCGACCTCAGGAACTCATCGCCGGCACCCATATACCAGGTTGCCACGAAAAGCACCATGAACTTGACTTTGGACCCGTTCCAGCCTCACATGTTTTCTTCCATGAGCGAGGACGGCTCGGTGTCTATCTGGGATCGGCGGAAACTCCAGTCAGGTGGCAAGGGCGCCGTTGCCTCCGAAACACCGGCTCTCCACTTCCCGAAGTTGGTCAGCGAGCTGCAGCGGCGGGGCTTGGCGCCCTGCTTCAGATACTCCACTATTCGGCGGGGCGAGTTTGCGGCTGTTTTGAACGGAGAATTGATCCGCCGCTGGAACACCGGCATTGTGCCCAAATCCGCCGATATAGACGTGCCCACCTTCTCTGCCGAGTCTGGGGTGGTGGCCAACCAAAAGCAGCAAAGCGCAAAGCTTTATAGTCCCAACGAAGACCTGCTCTTTGTGGCATTGGTGCTTGATTCCAAAACCGACTTTCCTCGCGTGATCTCCTTTGATTATGCTCCTGATAGCTTGTCACACACCTCAACTAGGTTTGTGTGCATGAGGGAAAAAGGCCTGGCCTTCCAGATGCCTGTGGAAGAAAGCGTTGAGTCTTTTGACTTTAATCCCTTCAATGAATTCTCGATGGCTGGGCCGGAGGGCGCAGTCACCCACTTTTTGGATGCTTCGAGGCCAATCAACATGAAGGATGCAAACCACCCGCCAATCGACCCGAAAAACGAAGGTTTAGGCATACCCTCGGCGCTGTACTCGGAGGATGTCACATCGACGATGGATGAAGAGGAAGCGCCGGATCCCATGAGCCACTCGCCAGCAGACCATCTTCATTTTAAACAAACTTCTCAGAGAGATCCGCTGAGCTTTTCTCGGCATGCGCTACAAGACCCGAACGTCTTCTTGAACAAATTATTGCAGAACGATATTTGTGCTGTCACCAGAGAGAGGGCCGTGCTAGGGTACGGCGTCGACAGCGAGAAAAATCTAGAAGTTCTTGAGCAAACTGAAGAGGCCGGCGCATCTCTACTGTTGCACAATACCTGGAAGTGGCTAGGCTTGGCGAAAAAGTCGTTGGAGAAAGGAACAATGGTGAAGGAGGGTGTTGACTTGGGATACATCGGAATGCTTGCCATGTGGAAGGGTGTGGAGGAGTTGAAGGGCCAGAACCGAGCGACCCTGAATACGCAGGTTTCGGATGAACTGTTTGACAATGCTGTGAAAGCAATTGTTTCTTATAAAGGGAAAAAGTCGTCTGGAATCAGCGTGTTCAATTCGACTGAACGCAAGATGCAACGAAAACTATGTCTAATTGTGTGCGGGTGGTATCTTACAGCACACGAGTTTGATGAAAAAATTAATGTGCTCGTCAATGGTGGGCAAGTCGAGAAAGCTGCAGGATGGGCCGTGTTCCATGGAGATGTTACTCGAGCTATTGAAATCTTGGCATCCGCCAAAGACGAGAGGTTGCAATTGATGTCCACCGCCGTCGCGGGATATTTGGCCTACAAAGACTCCAACGTGAATCTGCCCTGGAATGATCAATGCAGGAAGCTTTCGCTGGAGCTTGAAAACCCCTATTTGCGGGCGATCTTTGCTTTCATTGCAGACAATGACTGGTGGGATGTCTTAGATGAGCACGACTTGCCTTTGAGAGAGCGGCTCGGAATCGCCATCAGGTTTTTGTCAGATAAAGACCTAAACCTATACTTGAATCGTGTTGTTGAAGCCGTCGTCAGTCTGGGAGAACTAGAAGGATTGATTTTGACTGGAATCACCCCCAGAGGCATTAACCTTCTCCAGTCATATGTTGACAGAACATCCGACGTCCAAACGGCTGCGCTCATTGCTCAGTTTGCGGTTCCCAGGTACTTCAAGGACCCGCGGGTAGACCATTGGGTGCACTGCTACCGGGAGCTTCTAGATTCGTGGGCATTATTCAAACAAAGAGCCAAATTCGACATTGCCCGAGTCAAATCGTCCAAGACGTCTGCGGGCAACGTCAGCATCCGCCCTCCACCTCGACAAATCTTTCTACAGTGCAAGCAGTGCAAGAAGAATATGTGCTCTGCCACGACCAAGAATATGAAGGGCACAACAAGCAACCCTCTCATGATCAAGCAATTCAACGATCGGCTCAACTTGAAGGAGAAAAGCAATCTCTTCACGCTGTGTCCTCATTGCGGCGCGTCTTTCCCAAGATGCTCAGTATGCCTACTTACACTAGGCGCTCCTATCCAGCAATTCTCCGAGCCAGGACTAGAAAGGGAGGTGCATTCAGCCGTGCACGAGAACTTCAATAGCAAGTTCAGCTTTTGCTTGAGCTGCAACCATGGGTACCATGCGCACCATGCGGAGCAGTGGTTCAGCAAGCACTACGTATGCCCGGTGCCTGATTGCAATTGCAGGTGCAACAGCAAGTAGATGCCACGATGCTAATAATAGACCAGAGGAGATGAGGCACGATAGATGAGACAAGACGATGGACGATACTGCAGACAAGACGATGAACGAGGCCAGACGCTAGACGAGACTGTAGACCAGACGCTAGACGAGACTGTAGCCAAGTAGATAGACGAGACTGCAGAAAAGTAGATAGACGAGGCTATAGCCAAACACAACAAAGGTGACCGAATTCAAACCACTGACGCCAATACCATAAACGTAGCAGCCCTCTACGCCCCGCCAGCGACGCGTCCTGCATATAACATCGTCGAGGAACGGGCGCACGTGCCGCGTGGAACTGCGTAGATCACCCGCGCCCAAAGCCGGCACCGAGTCAACACGAGATCCTAAAGCGTGCAGTTCAAATAGCCGGACTCGAACCACAGTCAAAAGGCGAAGCTTGCCCCTCTCATTTGGTTACCGGACTCTCTGCCCTGACCCCAAGCCCACCGCCCAACCCCGCCCCCACTCGCCTGCGGCTTTCGACCCTCCGGTTGATACACAAACAGCTTGCCGCCAAAATATCGTGCAATCTTGGCCACTGGTGACGCTACGATTATCCGACAGCAAACGCTGAGTCCCCTTTCATTGCCCCTTATCCGGAACCCCTATTCGGTCCTATTCGGTCCTATTCGGTCCTATTTGGAACTATTCGAAACCCACTCACTCGAAACCCCCTCTTTTGGCAGCTATGGCGTCCCAGGACAAGGTCTTAGGAGACATCAAAGGGAAGATCGACCGTGAAGTCAAGCTCATCCAGGGGTTTCAGCAAGTCAAAAAGAACACCTCCAACAATGAGGTCATCCAGAGATGCAACAACCAGATTCGGGAAACGCAGTCGAATATCGACTACTTGCAGGAGACTTTTGAAAAGCTTCAGTTGAAGCAACATCAAGCGCAGAGTGTGTCCAACCAAGAAGCAGAAGCCAGAGCCGACATGCAGGAAGGCAAGCCCACCAGGCCCCGAGTTGTGTCGTCGGCGGTGCCCTTGTACTCCCGGTTTGATCTCATCAAGTACGACTGTCCGTCTTTGGGCCACAAAATCCAGTACATGCTCCAGCAGCTCCAGTTCAAGCTCCAGGTGGAGAATCAGTACCGTGAAGCGAACGAGAAGATCTCGCACTTGTACTTGATGGACGGCGACAAATCGTCGTCTAGTGCAGCCGAGGGAGGGAAGCAGGAGTCGGACCAAAGAATCCAGATATTGAACCGCTCCTTGAAGAAGTACCAAGGAATGTTCGTTGACGTGGAGGAGGTTAATAGAGATTTGGAGATCATGAACACCCCGAAATTTGCTCGCAAGGCGCTCACGGGGCGACTCACGTTCCAGGTCACGTGCATCAGAGACGTGGACCACATTGCGCTGCCCATGTTCAACAAAAAGTCCGAATCGATTGTGTCGGTAAAAATAGATGACGTCGAGAGAGCAAAGACCACCGCGTCCCGAAACGGCAGGTTTGACGAAGAATTCGTCATTGACGTTGAAAAGGCTCATGAGGTGGAGCTCACCGTTTACGACAAATCTGGCAATCAAAATGTCCCCGTCGCATTGACTTGGATCTTGTTGTCGGATATTGCCGAAGAAATCCGCAAGAAGAAGGTGGCAAAAGAAATGGGTAACGATGGATGGATTCCTGCCTCGAGCTTGCCTGGCCTCCCATCATCGAGGCCCAACTTCAACCAGACAAACTCATCCATGTCCATATCAAACAAACAGACCAATTTGGGCGCCATTGATGCGGATAACCTGGCTGAAAATGAGCGGTCGTCACCTGAAGCATCCAAGGCAACTCTGATATCGGCGTGGGTTAATCTTGAGCCAGCTGGCCAAATCTTGATCAACCTCTCCTTTGAAAAGTCCACCGGAACCGGCCACTCGGCTTTCATGGGTGCACTTGGCCGTCACGGTGCAATCAGGGCCAAGAAGGAAGAGATCTTCGAGCAACATGGACACCAGTTTGTGCAAAAACAGTTCTACAATATCATGTGCTGTGCCTTGTGTGGAGATTTCTTGCGATACTCGGGCTTTCAATGCCAGGACTGCCGGTTCTTGTGTCACAAGAAATGTTACCAGAAAGTTGTCACCAAGTGTATCTCCAAGTCAGGCACTACAAATGACGATGAAGCTAAGTTGAACCACCGCATCCCACATAGATTTGAGCCTGTGCTGAACCGTGGAACAAAGTGGTGTTGTCACTGCGGCTATATCCTTCCTTGGGGCAAGAAAAATGTTCGGAAGTGTTCCGAGTGTGGAGTCATGTGTCATACCCAGTGTTCCCACTTGATGCCGGATTTCTGTGGAATGTCCATGGAGATGGCCAACAAGATTCTCATGACCATCAAGTCTACGAACCACACAAAACCCCCAACCCAACCGCACAAGAGTGTGCCCGCACCTAATGCTCCGCCAAGTGTTCCACCTAAACCCATACAGCCCCTCTCTGCGCAGCCGCTGCCAATTAAGGCTAAGCGCCCAGTGAACCCATATCTGGCACCTACCTCGAACCAACAAGCACCCTATCAAGCTCCATATCCGCAAAATACCCGGCAGCACGAAGTCAGCAATCGCGAGAAACCAACGGGCCAGCATGCTTATCAACTGCTCAAACCGCAAACATACCAAGCTCAACCCAGTGAAACTAAACAAGAGGTTCACACCGGAGAGACAGAGCCACCAGTTTCTTCCAAGTTACCAACCTTCATTAGGAACGAATTCCAAGAAACTGTTGATTCACCTCATGCACGGGCAGGCGGCGAAAAGACGTCTTTGGCAATTGAAGTGGAGGATTATGACAACAGGCGTCAATCCCGATACGACGCTACTTTCATGTCAAGCAAGTCGGACCAATTTCAGGTGGCACCCTCAACCGAGCAGATCCTTGTGGATGAGCAGAACCCCTTTGAAGTTCACGGTAAAACTGAGAAGGAAGACGTGTTCCAGTCGTTGAACTATAATGATGTCCACGAAAAGTCCGAGTCCAACGTTGGTCAATACCCACCAACGCACGAAGACGTGGTGTCTGGCTCTCGCAGACAAAAGAAAAGAAGGAGAAAGATTGGTCTTGACGACTTCCAGTTCTTGGCAGTGTTGGGCAAGGGAAACTTCGGGAAAGTCATGCTCGCTGAATCCAGACAAACGTCAAGCCTATGTGCGATTAAGGTCTTGAAGAAAGACTTTATTGTTGAGAATGAAGAGGCGGAGAGTGTGAAATCCGAGAAGCGGGTCTTTTTGACTGCGAACAAAGAAATGCATCCATTCCTTTTGAATTTGCATTGCTGCTTCCAAACAGAAAACCGGATCTACTTTGTCATGGAGTATGTTTCCGGGGGCGATTTGATGTGGCACATCCAGAAAAACCGGTTCTCTGCCAAAAGGGCCAAGTTTTATGCGTGTGAGGTTTTGTTGGCGTTGAAGTACTTCCACGAAAATGGAATCGTCTACCGGGACTTGAAGTTGGATAACATTCTCTTGACCACCAAGGGCCACATCAAAATCGGCGACTATGGGTTGTGTAAGGAGAATATGTGGCACAAGAGCACCACCGGGACCTTCTGTGGAACGCCCGAGTTCATGGCGCCGGAAATCATTAGTGGCAAGCAGTACGACCGGTCCGTTGATTGGTGGGCGTTCGGGGTGTTGATGTTCCAGATGTTGTTATGCCAAAGCCCGTTCAAGGGAGAAGACGAGGACGATGTTTTCAATGCCATTGAGCATGACGATGTCAGATATCCAATAAGCATGCCGCGGCAAACGGTGTTGATTTTGCAGGCGTTGTTGACGAAAGACCCGGATAGCAGGCTAGGAAGCGGAGAGCGTGATGCGCTAGACATCATGGAGCACTCTTACTTCCAAGATGTCAACTTCGATGATCTCTTGCATATGAGGGTGGCGCCGCCCTACATTCCCGAAGTGAAGAGCGAGAATGACTACTCCAACTTTGACCAAGAATTCACCTCGGAAACCCCGAGGTTGACTCCGGTGGAGACGGTCTTGACGTCCGAAATGCAAGAACAGTTCCGGGGCTTCTCGCATATCGCCGACGACGCTCCAGTTTAATCAAGTGGGCGCTTTGCAAAATGCACCGTGGATGGTGCGAGCCTCTTCTCAACTTCTACTGAGGAGTTTTCGAATCAGACTTGTTCCTCGGAAATACTCTATTAATATCTATAACGCCGAGGACACATGTACGAGAAGTGAGTCTGCCACAGGTAATGTAAGGGTCATCAGTAGGAGTAAGCCTGTCACAGGTAATGTAAGGGTCATCAGTAGGAGTAAGCCTGCCACAGGTAATGTAAGGGTCATTACGTAGGAGTAAGCCTGTCACATGAGAACACAGCAGCGCCCTTCTGAGTTGCGGCAAGACTTGGAGGAGGGCATCCTTTGCCTATAGCTCGGCTTGAATCTGGTGTTGGGGTCGTCGCACCGGGTAAAATCAGACGACTGTCTCTCGACAAGGCTTTTTACCGAGGACGCTTTGGTGACTTTGTCTTTGCCCATCAGGGAGAGAAAGTCATACTTGGGAGTTCTGCCGCCCGAGCGCACTTCGGTTTGAGAGCCTGAGGTCAAGGGTTTCGCCTGCACCAGCTCGTTTCGGGCGCATTCTTCTTGATGGGCCGATTGAGATGGGCTTTTGTCCGATAATTGTTCCGACTCTTTTCTCGGGGACTCTTTGCTAGACGTGTTCATAGGCGTGTTCCCGTTTGACTCTTCCCTGGACGTGTTCCACTCTCCCCCGAAAATGCCCCCGTTTGACGCTACCCCAAGTTCCTGCGAGCCTCCCCCCTCGGCCTCTTGGCCCTGGATACGAAGAACCTCTTCCACCAAGGCAGCAAAAACATGGTCAACCGACACCTGTGCCGCCGTGCAGGCCTCGATAAAGTCTAGGGCTCCACATTGGCTCGCAAGTTGCTTCCCGTGCTCAAACAGCACTTGGCGGTCGATGTTCTTGTCCATCTTCAAGCACACAACTAACCTTGGAGGGAGTTGCTGGCGCACCGAGGTGATGCAGTTGATGGTGTAGTCCAACGACTCGAACGAGTCGGAATCGTCCACCGCATACGCAAAGAGCATGGTACGGGCGTTGTTGATTTGGTATGAGTCCGACGTGAGAAGATCGTTGACCTCCGCCGAGCTGTCCAAGATGGAGATCTGTTTGTGGATGGATGCCGAGGGGCCCGAATTCCCTGTATCCGCAGGGCCCTCGCCCGGGATCCCGATGGTCTTGAACGTGATGCATTCTGAGGTGTCCTGGGGGCTGACGGGTTGATCCCCCAAAACGTACTTCTGGATCAAGGTGGTTTTGCCCACGCCCTTCTTGCCTAGCACCAAGATATCGAAAGGGGCGTTGACCGTCGAGATGCTGTCAATGGCATGCAGCATTGGAGGGGCTTTTTGGGGGCTTAGAATCTTTGTCGAAGAAGAAGACCCTAGGGGTTTTGTGTCTGGGGGCTGCAGGGACAGGGTGCTTCTTGAGGAGGATCTTCGGTGGTTTCTCCCTAGGGAGTGTATCGGGGGACCTTGCAGAAGACAATGGCTGAGATATGAACGGAGCAGCTATACAAAGGAAGGGCCGGGCACTGCCAGCGCCTGACCAGAAGGCTCCGCAAAATGTAGTAATTACAGGAGCGAAGGAGGCGGTTGCGAACCAGGGAGAAAGGCGCCACACATTTGATAGTGCATCAGATTTCCGACGCAGTGGCAAAGCCTTTTCCCGACATGCAGAGGGGCCGGTGGCTACTCCGACCAGCGAGATCACTGGGAAAAGCACGCCAACGGTGATGGACAAACTGGAAAATGGACAGAATGGACGAAATGGACAAACTGGAAAATGGACAAACTGGACAAAATGGACAAACTGGAAAATGGACAAACGGGATCGGACCAGCCACCCCAGCAAGCCCACCAAGGGGGTATTACGGGCCATCGCAACTTCATGTGCGGCTATCAAGGTGGTTTCACGCGAGTTCTTCACATTGGCTGTGCGTAGAAGGGGCCGTGGGGGCCACAAGTCCGAGGCTCTTGGCCCCGTCCCTGCACACGGCTACGCCCTGGCTCACCGAAGAAAGTCTTGCAAGTGCATGCATGTATACGTGCATGGGGGCGTTCTCGTGGCCGCAGGTTCTCTTAGCCCCGCAGCGTGCAGGGCGCAGGGCACGCGCATGATGGTTTCACTCGCACTGCTAAGTCACAGTTCTAAAAAATGCATGGATTATCCCGGTCCTGCACCGGCGGCAGTACTAGCGTAGGCACACTGGAATTACCGCCGCCGCGCATGCATATCTGGCCTGCATATATTATGCCCCTTCTTATGCATGATCGGGCGTCTCTATATACAGGTCCGGGGCTTCCCGTTCCTTTGCTAGCTATTAGGCCAAGCAACGCCTTGACCCACTTCTTCCGGGCCAACTTTGCTCAAGCGGCAGGCCAACGGTGGCGCGCCATCGTCGCGGCTCTCTCTCCACATGAGTCTATTCATCATCGTCCGACTGCAAGTACTGCGCGTAGTCGTCCGCAGAAGCAAACATGGGCAACTTCAGTAACTTGGTCTTCTTGCTCTTTGAGTTTTCCTCGCCTCCACGCCGTCTCTTGCGGTCCGCCATCGCCTTGTCGCCACTGGAAGCCTCGCCCTGTCCGTCCAGACCGAATCCGTCGCTTTGGGAGCCATCGCTCTCCAGCGCAGACCCCTCATGCTCCGAGACGTCGTCCTCGTCCAGCCCTTGTACGAGATCAGCCACTGCAAGGTCCCCGAGCTCCTCCTCGCCAAGTTCTCCGAGCTCCTCCTCGCCAAATTCTCCGAGTTCCTCATCGCCAAGGCCCTCAAGGTCGCCATCGCGAAGGTCGCCAAGGTCCTCATCATCGTCTGAGAAGCCGTCGTCACCAAAATCCGAGAAGCCGTCGTCGTCGTCCGACGCCTCGAGTTCCGGTTTCAGCTTGACGAGGGCATTCCAAATCTCCGTTTCCGCCGCATCCTCCGACTCCTCCAAGCCCTCGTCTTCGCCCGGCGCAGCCTCCGGCTTCTGGGCCCGGATTTTCGCCTGGTTTCGCGTAAAGTACTCGTAGAAGAACTTCTCGTCCGGCCGGATCGTCTCCGCCCGGCGGGAAAGCCAGTCCACGGTGTTTGCCGGAATGTCCTCGGACTGCACATTGGAGGCTCTGACCAATAGCGAGTTCAAGTGTGCTCCGCCCAAAGGCTGCATGATGGAGGAGCCTCGGGTGACGGGCTTTTGCTTGGCGTTTCGGTACACAAACTTGTCCAAGAAGTGAGCCAATGTGTACATGCCGAGGTCGGGCTTGCTCTGCTCGGTGCCCTCGAGAAGCGACGTGGCGTAGATGGCCACCGTGGGATGGTAGTGGTGGACGAATTGGGTCATTTCCCAGAAACATGCCTTTTGCGCATGGGCAAACCGGGGGTCTCTCTTCTTTGGGTCGTATTCTTCTGCCGTGTCCTCTGCCTCGGCAATCTCGGGCCGTGCCTCGGCAATCTCGGGCCGTGCCTCCACCGGCTCCATCAACTCCAAGATCTGTGGGTACGTCTTGGACAATTCCATCAACAAGTAGAACATCCCGGTGATGGACCCTATGTTGATCCAGTGGGAGCAGATTTGCAACATCCGCTTGACAAACGCAAGGATTCTGGGGATGTTCTGCGCATCGCCTTTCAAGGACTTGAATAGCAAGTTCAAGTAGATTCCCTGCTTGGAGGAACTCACCAACCTGGGGTCCATCAACGACTCGTAGAGAGTGCGGTAGTAGCGGTCGGAGTCCAAGTCCTGCTGGGTGACGATTTGATGCACCAAAATCAACGCCTGCACGGAGGTGTTGAAGTTGGTGGAGTGGGTGATTTTGTATAGTGTATCCAAGTGCACCAAATAGGTCTCGGAAGAGAGATTGGCGAAGGGCAATGCACGGTTCAAGCCGGTGAGTAGCGCGGAAAACATCTTGGAGTTTCGTTCTGCCAGAACTTCCGACTCGGTCTTCTCCTCGGCCTTGACGGATCTCCCGCCCTTCTTGCCCTTCTTGAATGCCTTTTTGTTATTCTTTCTCCCGGTCTCGGATTTCCCCAACACCTTGTCTCCGCCTAGCTTGTCTAGCTCGCCGCTGGCGCCATCCGATTCAATCAAAATCTTCTCAAACAAGGAAAAATAGGTTTTAACAAGCGCGTTGGCCAACTCCACGTCCTTGGCCTGGAAGACCGTCTGGTTGAGGGTCAAGACCGTGTAGTATTGGGCATGATGCTCGTTCTTCTTCTGGAAAATGAGGTCCGTGATGGCGTCGGTGACGATCTTCTTCATGGCCGGGTGCGCCTCCTCCAACTGGAGGATTAGGTAGGAGGTCTTGGACGACACTTTGTTGTCGATGTCGCCAAGCTTGTTCACGCCTAGCCTCAATAAGTTGGCCTCTTGCTCGGGCTTTGCCTTCAACAAGTCGAAAATGTGCGTGACAACGTTCATCTTGACATGCACTATGGGATCATGAGTCAAATGCTCCAATATCTGGATGAACTTGAAGTACGACTTCTTCAAGTGGTCTTCAAAGTAGTATAATGCCAACGTCTCGTCGCTGGCGTCTTTGGAGAGCGCCTGCTTGTTGAAGGCCAAGAGTTTCCTGTCGGGCAAGAGCCCATTGAGAAGCAAGTCTTTCATGGCGTTGATGGCCTGTAAAGCCGCAGTCCGGGACTTTTTCTCGCAGTAGCCCATAAGCGTGTCGAAAGCCTTCAAGTTGTGCACCGGCGCTTCCTGCACCAACAAGGTCAAGGCGGAGATCTTATCGTTCAAGGTACCGCTGGAGAGAATCTGCGTCAAGAACTTCTTCTGCGAGTTGTTGGAGGTGAATTCCTCCAAGTACACGCGGTTCTCCGAGTCAATGAGCGCTTTGGCCCGGTCCATGAGCCGCTCCACCGCAAACCGGTCGCATTTCTCCGCATGGCTCACGCGGGGCACTTCACAGTTGTACC
The DNA here is from genome assembly GCA_002370295.1 of Metschnikowia bowlesiae. Taxonomy (NCBI): domain Eukaryota; kingdom Fungi; phylum Ascomycota; class Pichiomycetes; order Serinales; family Metschnikowiaceae; genus Metschnikowia; species Metschnikowia bowlesiae. The sequence continues at coordinate 193,652 of NLAK01000001.1, read as the reverse complement.
AATCCACTCGCGTGTCGAGCCGGAGCTTGTCGGAAGTCACGGACTGGAGGTTGTCCGCCTGGTCAGCGGTGCGCTTGTCTGCACTCTTTTTCCGCTGCGCCAAGGCCGTCTGGGGCTCTTCGCTGGGCCCGCTTTGGTCCACATCCAGCGCCCCTGCTTCGGGCTCCTCATTGTGGGCTCCCTTCAGCGCCTTGGCTTGCTTGTGTGCTTTTCGTTCCTCCTTCTTTTGCTGCTTGAGCGCTCTGGCCTCCTCCTTCTTGGCCTGCTTCCGGTCCGATTTGGCCGCCGCTGCGGCGTCTTTTTGATTCTCTCCTTCCAGAACGCCCTGGAGCTCCTGGGAATGCTGCGTCTCTTCTTCGCCAGCATCCTCCTCATCGGAGACAATATGCAAGTCTCCGGAAAGCCCGAGAGACAGAACAAATCTGGACACATCGGACGCAAGCGCCGTGTCCTTCTCCACGCTGCCAAACGCCTCGTCGTCACTACCCTCCAACCCTTGCACCAACTTGACGTCTTCTGGGGTAGCACCGAGGGAGATAGCTTCAAGCTTGAGAAGGTCGGTTGTTTGGTTCGAGCCGGATGTTTCGCCCAGAGCGGGGGGCTGGTCCCTGATGTGTTTGCCGCTGGACTTTTGCTTGTCCTTCTCCTTGTTGTCCTTGTTCTTGTTGTCCTTGTTCTTGTTGTCCTTGTTCTTGTTGTCCTTTTCCTTCTGGTCCTTCTCCTTCTTGTCCTTTTCCTTCTTGTCCTTCTCCTTCTTGTCCTTCTCCTTCTTGTCCTTTTCCTTCTTGTCCTTCTCCTTCTTGTCCTTTTCCTTCTTGTCCTTCTCCTTCTTGTCCTTTTCCTTCTTGTCCTTCTCCTTCCTGTTCTTCTCCTTCACATTCTCCTTCTTGCCCTTCTCTTTCTTGTCCTTTGCTGGGCCGGATTTTTGCTTGCCGGTCAGAGACGGCTCATTGGACCCCGAGAGCTTCTCGAAGATCTTCCCTTTGAGAGCACTCAAGTTCAAATTGGAGCCCTCCATGATCCGATGCTTGGCAGGCGCAGAGATGAGCCCGAAAAATTCATGGGTCGCCGGGTCACGTGCGCAGAATCACCCGGGCCCCGTCACGTGCGCAGCGGGCCCCTGGCGGCTGCAAACCCGTGGCCCCGAGTGCTTCCCGAGGGTACCCGAGAAAGGTTCTCCGAAATGCTGTGCTTTTACAAGAGACGCTCCCACGCCTTGATCTGCTCGTACATGGCCTCGTGCTCAAGTGACGGGAATGTGGTCTAAGGAATGCCCTGCGAATGCGATCACCTGACCATTCTTATCGCCCCGGTCCACTTCCAGCCACCAGTCCGCCGTACGAGGCCACGTTTCAACCGCTTCCCATCCTTTTAACGCCCCACCCTATAAAAGGTTCCCTCGTTAATTACCTCCACCATATAAAGGCACCGCCTTCTTTTGTCCTTCCTTCAATCGCCTCCCACCGTATAGAGGCCTCTTTAAACGCCCATCCTTCACCCATCCTTCACCCCATCTTTTGCCCATCCTTACGCCCATCCTTACTCCCATCTTACGCCCATCCTTTAAACACCCGCCCGGCCCTCAATCGCTCCCTTTGACGGCCCCAGCGACTGTCAATATCAACGCGCTGGCTCAAATCACAAGCTACCATCCATCGCACCAGAATGTCCCAGAGTTCATGCCCCGCAAGTGAGTCGCCCGTGACTTCTGGAGAGCTCAAATGCCCCTACATTCTTTCGAAAACCCTCTTGGGCACAGGATCGTATGCAAATGTCTACGAGTGTAGGCGCATCGAAACCAAGGTGCACTACGCCGCCAAGCGCTTCAGCAAAAAACAAGTGTACGGCCTTGAGCTGATGCTCCAGCGGGAGTTCACCGTGCTCAAGAAAATCCTGCGGGGCCACCCGAACATACTCCTGATGGTCGACTACTTCGAGACCTCGGAGTACTTCTTCTTGGTCACCAACCTCGCCAACGGAGGCGAGCTTTATGAGCGCATCACCTCGGCCCCTCAAGGAAAGCTCTCTGTTGGCGATACGCAAGAGATTATACGCGTGCTCTTGTCGTCACTCAGCTACTTGCATGCAAATGGCGTGGTCCATCGAGACGTGAAGGCGGAGAACATCTTGTTCAAGTCGAGGTCCTCGCTGCCCAAACTGCTCTTGTTGGCGGACTTTGGCCACGCGCAGATCCTAGGTCCCGGGGAAATGGTTTATACGCTCGATGGCACCCTCAGTTACCTCGCGCCCGAGGTGTTGCTGAGAAAGGGCCACTCTTTCCCGGTGGACATGTGGGCGGTTGGTGCCTTGACCTACTTTATGCTTTGCGGATACATGCCGTTTGACTGCGACTCCGACGCCGAGACCAGGGCGCTTATTGCTGCAGCAGACTATGTGTTTGAGCCCGAGGAGTATTGGGCGCCGATCCCCGACCTGGCAAAAGACTTTTTGGCCAAGTGCTTTCTGTTGGACGTGTCCGAGCGTTTGACCGCAGACGCCGCCCTGAACCACCCATTCCTTCGTGGCGAGAGGCAACTCACCAAGGGCGGCTTCTCGCAGGAGTCGTTAACCAAGCTCCACGACTCGATGTTGAAGCTCCAGCAGTCACGCCAAAAGTCCGTCGGCAACTTGCTATCCCTTCCATCTTCGGTCAAGTTGCCCAGACTTCAATCCGGTACCAACTTGTCCATGTCTCGCACCGGTCTGCTGGTGTCGCGCAACAGTCTACTGATGTCACGCAACAACCTGCTGACCAGGCTTTCCAGACTGAGTGTTCTTGACTTGAGCATGTTGTTGAACGGGAAAAAGTGCGTCTCTCCGGACGCCGTATCCACACTCAGCACTCCCGTGATGTCGGCCTCGAGCTCAAGGCACCAGTCCATGACCAGTGTCATGAGCGCAGCGGGCGACACGCCAGGGCGGGACCCGGTCAAACTGCCGGTTCTGAACTCCCGCACAGGCATGGCCAAGTTTGTTCTCTGAGGAAAACCGCCGCATTGGGTCCCATACACTGGCCACGTCAATGCGTCAAATCGTCTTTTCAGGTGCCGGGCACCAGTCTCTTGAGTGCCGGCTATGGTACCGGCTATATGATGATGCTTCGAGTACCGGTTATGGCACCGGCTATATGATGATGCTTGAAGTTCGCAAATACCGTGGAAATCCAAGTCACATGGCTCCTTTCTAATCATGAGTTAGTGGCTCTGCACGAAAAGTCTACAGACATTATGATAATCGATTGTGCGAAATTGATCTGGTCTATTGTGCGAAATTGATCTGGTCTATTGTGCGACATTGGTCAGGACAAGTGGATTCAACTCTACAGTGACAACAATGCAGTTACTATGACTGAAAAGGATCAAGGAAATTTGGAAAGTCTACGCACATTGTGGTCAAGGCAGAGTTAAGCCCGGTAGTCCAAGCCCGGTGGTTCAAGCCTGGCAGTCCAAGCCCGGTAGTCCGAGCCCGGGTTGTCATGAAAGTTTCCCGAATGCAAGTCGGGGCGAAGGAGAGGGCCAAAAGTGCAAGTTTTGGCGGAGACAGGCCATTTTGTCTGCTCCAAAACCACCCCGGACCCACACAGGAGCATGCACAAGTTGCAAAAAACACGAGTGCCATGTTTACAGGCGCAGGCTCGCTATATGGCACGGAAACTGCAGACGTCACAAAGCAGGACACGACGCGCGACTATTCTTGTACATTACATGATTGCGCGTGTAATGCGCATCTAATGCGTCGAGTTTGCATCCAGGTTCCACGCGCATACTCTGCTCTCCTCCTGTTACTCGCTTCGATACTATCCTCCATTGCAACCCCAGCAATGCAAGATTATGCCATGACACGCGAAGCAACGTGTCGCTATAAAATGAAGGAAGGGGCGGATGATATGGCCCGGTAGATTTCCATTATTTTGAGTGACATCTTCAAACCGCAAATGACCGTTCAAAGCAAAACCATCTATGAAAGAGTGCACTTCGTATACTGTCGTGACGCCGAGCGCTTTTTGAACTGCAGGAAACAAAAATCCGCAGTGCTCTCCGAGGACGAGGCCTGGGATGCCTTGAAAATCTCCAAGGCTGGATCCTCCGACTTGCATGGCTTGGACATGTCCGAGCGGTGCTCCAACGAGTTGCGCTTTTTCGAGCAGCCCCGCGGCGATGTGTTCATTGGCTTGGCCACCGAGGTCTTTGACGCTTCGGTGTTTGACTTGTGGTTTTTGAACACCATGATCAGCAACGGTGAAGCGGCGTTTGAATGCAACAAGCCGGCCAAGGGAGAGGACTTTGCCGTGCAGGTGACTGAGATCTTCGAGGAGTCGGTCAAGAATGCGGCCATCGTGGACCGGTGGGAGGAGGGAAGAGATGCCTTCATCAACAACGTGCGGTTCTTCACGTCCCGGCGCATTCCAATCGAGGCGGTGCTCCCAGCTTTCCCTTGCAAGTCTTCGAATCGCGACAAGGCGGCCAGAGGAGAGCCCGACTTGGGAGAAGAGCTTGCAGTGCGGAGAATCATGAAGTTTGTGCAGCTGGTGAACGCAATCTACCCTCCGGGCATGAAGTTCTTCATTGTGAGCGACGGCCATGTGTTCAGTGACTGCATCAATGTGGATGACGACGTGGTGGACAGGTATACCGAGCAGTTGATGGAGGTGTATGAGAGATTCCGGCCGGACGATTTTGATGGAATCCATTTCCGGGGTCTCAATGACTGCTTCAAGTCATCTGCCAAGTCGTTGGTGATGCCGTTCTTGGAGGAGGTTCCGATCGATCACCACCTCGACACCGTCATTGATGACGAGACCGACATCAACAGAAAGGTTTTGATGCTTGGCTGCGACGACAATGCCGATCTCCTTAGAGAGCAGATCAGAACCCCTGGCCACTCCAGACTCTATCTTTACCGTGGTTTCAACAAGTTCATGTCTGAGGATTTGATTGGAACCGCCAAAGCAAAGGAGTTGTCTGGCAAGAAATACAAGAAGTTGGTGTCCAACGTGTCGTATGAGATGATCAGAAGAAACGACGCTTACTCCAACTTGGTTGAATTGGTGTTTCCGTTCCACTTGAGACTTTCCATCCACGCGCACCACAATGCTGGGCCAAAGTACGGCATCAGATTGTTGGACCCCGAACTTTGCTCGACCGGCGCCCATGACCAGAGCGAGGAGGACAAGTTGCTTCACATTCCTACTCCTTGGCACAACTCCATCTTCAAGATCGAGGGCCACAAGAAGCTCGTTGTGTCGCCCGCTAGTTTGGCTCGTGAATACGAGGACAATGAGGACTATGAGGGAGGATGGGACGAGAAGGCGAAATGTTTTGTTTTCAACCTCAAGAGCCAGTGCTAGGCCATGCTGCTTTGCGTGAGGGGTTATTGCTCGGTGTTGCTCAAGAGAATTGATGATTTTGGTGCGGTGGCAAGTTGCGTGGCTCCAAGTGAAGTGCCTTGCTTCGGTGTGCCGTTGCCAGAGGTGCAACCATGTCAATTATTAGCCTCATAGACAGAAATACTATAGTCTCTCAATATCTTTAGGCGCTTCTGATGGCACTCTTGGAGGGCTGTTTTGAGTTCGTGTTGTCGTTTCCATAGGCGATCGCCGAGAAGATTGTACCAGCCATTGTGTCGGAGACACTTTCTCCGGTCGTTTAAACACTGACTTCCCATGAACGAACTCTTGTCCCGAAAGCTCTCGACACACTGGTCTATTTCGTCTTGGAAAGACGCGTACGTATCAGAGGATCCATCCGCCTTCCTTAGAAGCTCGGCGAGTCTAGAGGCTTGTTGGTCCGTGCCGGAGGCAGCAAAATCAAAAAACACCTCGTCGATTTCGGGCTGAAAGCAGCAAAGATCCACTTTTTTCGAGCCCGTCCGCTTCTTCTTCCCGCTGCTCACTTCAGCGCCTTCCTTCAAGGGTTCTTGCACTTGCTGCACCTTTTCATTGATGATCTTGATCTTCTCCTTGAGTGCTTGATGAAAACGCACCTTCCCCTCGGTGAGCTTGATCTCCGACGTGATCTGCTCCTGCGTCTCGTCCATGTCGGTTAACTTCCTTCTGATAGCCTCGGGGATGACATCCAAATCGAGCTCCCTGACTTCCGGGAGCTCGGGGAACTGCTCGCCAAAAGTCCTGAAAGCCTCATGGCTGTCACAAAAATTGAAGATGAATTTCATCTCGCCCCGCGAGATTTGCAGATCACGCGAGTCCATCCTGCTCTCGAGAAACTTCAACCCGCAAGCCTCCGAGCAGTATTTGGACTTGTCGACTTTCTTGATGGGATTTAAACACTCGGGTCTCCTGCACTTGCGGCTCCACCGCGTCACTTTGTTCTCTTTCCAGTGGCAGAACTTGCAGAAGAACTTGTCAATCAAGGGAATGTATTCGCTGTCGATCTTCATGCATCTGGCATGGAACCACTCTTCACACCCGTCGCAAGAGATCATAAGCTCGCCGCCATGGTCAGGCTTTCTGCATATACAGAAGACTTCTTCCGAGTTCAAGTCGTACTTGGCGGCGCTTTGGAACTTCTTGTATTGGCGCGCGATGGCGTCCGAGGACTCGAAATCGTCGGCCTCTTGCTTTGGCCGCTTGGAATCGCCATCCTTCGAGAGCGTGGGAGACTTGTATTTTTTGCGGGGCTGTTCTGCTGCTCCTGAAGAGTCGCCTCTCTTTTCCATTCTAGTACGTATTCTGGGATCCGCGACCGGTGCCGCCATCAACCGTACACCTCTTGTATGCAGTCGCACAGGGCTACAATCTCCGTACAACACTTTTATTATGAGCAGACGTGGTCTCAGCTGGCAAATTGGGTATCCTGTACGTCATTTGCGCTTTCGGGTTTCGGCTTGTCCTTTTCATCAAGCTCGGGGGCTTTGTATTCTCCGACGCGGTCCAGTGCCTTCACCTCCGTGCTTGCAGGCTCACTCTTTACGGTGCCATTCTTGGCCGGCGCATCTAGTTCCATTGCGTCATCTGGACTGGGGCCACCATTGGCACTGGGGCTGTTTTCGCTCGTATCGTTATTTCCGTCCGCCTCATTGGTACGGTCCTCCGGTTCGGCCTCACCTTCGTCTTCATCTTCGTCGTCCTCCTCGTCTTCTTCCTCCTCTTCCTCGTCGCCCTCTATTGTCTTGGGTTGGTAGATTTCAATCAAATTGTCATCGGCAACGCTGGCAAATAAGTTCGGTATTGACGGGTGCACAGCGAAGTCGTTGATATTGTTGGTGTGACCGCCATGAATAAATTGCAAACACGGGTCGTCATTTAGCTTTGACTTTTTCTTGCCTTCATAAGTTTCGCCGGGGTTGAAATCGTCTCGTAATTGGGTCAAGTCCCAAGTTATGACCCGTCGGTCCAAGCCCCACGACAACAATGCACTTGATTCCGTTGGGTTCCAACACAACCCGGCCACTGATCCGTTATGCCCATGAAGCTGCCTGATGGGAGCCTTTGTGTTTCTAGCATCATACAAATTGACAACGTTGTCCTTCCCTCCGGTGGCAAAGAGATAGCTTATACTAGGATGAAAAGCAATCGCTTCTTGGATGTGCGACTCGGCAATCTCAATGGCGGGTCTCTCTTCGGAGGCCCTCAAGTCGTGGATATGCGTATTGTAATCATCAGACACAGATCCAAAGAGAACTTGCGACGGCTCGCTATAAGAGATGCCATTGATGGCGGAAGTGTGCGAAGTGATGGTCAGAACAGGTCCAGTTGGAGCCTGAGTGTTCCATCGGGCAATGAGCCCATCCGAAGCCCCAGACAAGAAATCCGTATTGGAAGTCCAGGCCAAAGCAAAGCCCTCGCTCTTGTGGAATGGTAATGCGCGAGAAGTTTCGCTGTTGATGTGGAACAAATGAACACACCCCATATTGTCAAAGGTCACGAACTGCGTCCCATCCGGCGACACTCTGACAGTGTTCACTTCGCCAGGGTGGCTCCACAGCTTGACCATTTTCGATGGGTCAACTGGGTCTTCCTCCATGGGAACTGGGATCATCTCACAGGTCGACACTGAAGAAAAGTCCGGCGCCAAGGTGGCCGGCAAGCTTATGGAACGGATGGCAACGCTATCGGGGGACGCACCAGAGGTATTTGTGCCAGTGATGTATTTGACCAGGATGCTGTTTTTGTCGCCCGAGTATGTGTAGTCCGGTAAAAACTGCACGGTCAATATGGGCCATTTGGAAGCGTGAGTGTGGATGGTGTTGTAGAGCAAGGGCACCGTTTTCTTCCAGATCTTGAACTCCTCGTTTACCACCTTCTCGCGGATCTGGTACTCCAAGGCAATTTGACGCTCTGCAGCCACCATGGAGTCGGAGCTCATTGTTTGTAGTAGTTGGCTTCTTTCAAGGCCAGAAGGCATGTTCGCGTGGAGCGTTGCCCGCAACACCCGTACATCTCGGAGGTTACTCTTTGGCTTGGATCAGGTGACCGCGAGTATGAACGATGGCGGGCTACCGAAGTGTGGAATTAATGTGTTGGTCAACTGTGGTTCTGATAGACACGGTTGGAAAGGGCCGCGGCCAGATGCCAACTGGGGCTTCAGGCACCACCAGAGTTTTTGCAGAAAGAAAAGCCTCCAACAGGTACTTCTGGCCAAGGATGAAGATCCATCGAGGGGGCGATTTCAAGTTGCATTGCCATAATTGTTGAAACTTGAATCTATATAGAAGAGGCTGGCTCTTCCGGCATACCAGCAGCTAATATGGAGCCATTGGAGCGGTCCGGAAAGCCCACAGGCCACAGCTGCCCGGCCGTTGAATATGTAGCTATGGCACGCATGGGAATACCCAAATGGAATACCAAGGTACTCTATCGACAAAGCCATGTCTCAAGCGGCTGAGCGATGCATTCATGTGGATTTCGGTGGTGCAATGCTTTAAAAGATCGCAACTTGACATCCGACTCGTGAACATATCCAGCGTCAAAAACGCCGCTCTAACGCCGCTCTTCAAGCTAGCATTCTCGTGAAGCGTAGGAAATTCTTCTGTTTTGCTTGGCCTGGTTTGCTGATCCAATTTGTTGGTCCGTTCTGTTGGTCCGTTCTGTTGGTCCGTTCTGTTGGTCCGTTCTGTTGGTCCGCTCTGTTGGTCCGTTCTGTTGGTCCGTTCTGTTGGTCCGTTCTGTTGGTCCGCTCTGTTGGCGCGTTGGTCTGTTTCGGTCATAACATTTCCAATCTTGAAGGTTGCGGTGATAATATCCTGTCAGTGATTGTCTTCAAAACGGCGGTCCAAATCGAAAGTCTTTCCTGAAATGTATCAACATCCCAGAGAACCAAATTTCGCCGATGTTTCAAGTAACCTATCCACGCGGGTCTCGGGCGAGAGACTTCCCTTCCCAACAGAACATGGACCAATTGGGTGATTGGCTAATCTCATGCAACACCAAGTCACCCAGTCAAAAAATCTTCCATGTCATACGCGAATTTCATATGAGCGTTCCCGTGTTTCGCAATCCGTCACATCCGTCATATCCATGATAGGAACCTAAATGACCCCGCCAAGGCCTTCTTCGGCATTGTCCTGGGCATCGAAGGCCCGGCTAAACGTGTAAACTGTTCCCAAAATCAAGAGTCCCCCCACCAAGGTCAACACAACAGAGGTGTGACTCAAGATATGAGAGTGCTGGAGCAATATGGGAAGATAGAATCCCGTCACCACCAAAGCTCCCGTTACAAACTTCCCTAGCTCCTGAGCAGCAGCAAATCGAGAGCTGAAGCTGGGGTCGAAATTGAAGTCATAGTCGCTCAGACTAGCCATTGTCTGGGTGATTTTGACTGGAAGATAGGCCACCGCAAAGATGAGGCCGTCAATGATGGGAAACCAGTTTCCATTGATGCCTGCTAAAACCACTAGAAGAAATCCCACGGATAGAATCACCGAAAGGCCAATGATCTTGTTCAACGGATTGTTTGTGAAGTTGGCGGTGGAATTCATGGTGCTCTCGTGAGGCACGGAGTGGGCTCGGATAGGCCAGAGGGGATACAGCCGCGGCACGTGACCCGGCGGCGACCCGTCATGGCAGCCAAAAATTGCCAGGATTCGAAAGCAGACCACATGAGCATTCACCCCTAATATATTCTCCTAGGTCCCGTTTCCCCGTGACCTTTGTGCAGAGCCTTTCGAGCTTCTGTTTCTGGCAAGCCACGGGGCACCCCCTCCGCTCACGTGCCGCACGTTTCCGACACATCCATCTCGCTGCAGTACTCCCGTCTTCACCTGCTCCACAATGTTCCACCCCGAGCTCGTCAATCCCAGCATCCGATCCCCAGCGCCTAATGTCCTGTCGCCTGCCGGATTTGAGGACGAGCCGAGCAAATCAAAAAAGGCCAACCCCGTGAAGAAACCCGTGGCGAATGACTTGGAGCAGCTCAAGATCAAGAAGGCATGGGAAATCGCAATGGGCCCAGCAAAGAGCGTTCCCATGAACCTCATTATGAGTTATATGACCGGCAATTCGCTACAGGTGATTCCCATCATGATGACGTTGATGTTGTTGTGGAACCCCTTGAAGGCTATCTTCACCGAGACCAATGCGCTGTTCCGTCGCTTGGCCACCGAGAAAAACGCCCATGCCTTGGTGTTGCCAAAAGTGGTGTTTGTGCTTTTTCAGGTTGCAAATATGGCGGTGGGGCTCTGGAAGCTAAATCAGATGGGCTTGATTCCAAACAAGGAAGCAGACTGGCTTAGTTGGCAGGTGCCCAGCATCTACATTGGCCGATTGGCGATCTAGTCATACATAAGCTAAGGGCGGCAGGTGCTTGACGCTTAATACCATAAATTCTACCTTTAGCTGTCGTTGATCTCGCTGTCGTTGTTCTCAGTGGCGGTGGCCCTGGGTATTTCACTGGCGGTGGCCCTGGGTACTTCACTGGCGGTGGCCCTGGGTACTTCACTGGCGGTGGCTCCAGGTAATTCACTGGCGCCGACTCTGGATAATTCACTGGGAGCCATGTTCTTCTCGAAGATCTGCTGCAAATTAAACTTCTCGAGCTCCAAAAAGTCCGCCACCACGCTCATGCCAATATTGGTTTTATAGCATTCCACCATGATCAACTTGTCGTAATGCTTCAAATCTACCGTATGGCCATGGTCTTTGCCCACAACCCCTGCAATGTGCCTGATTATGTCGTCCTTCTCCAAGGCGTTGAAATTCCGCCGCGTCACCTGGATAGCAAACTTCACGGGCTTCTGGGCTTCCGTGTGGAAGTGGGGCCGCAAAACCATTTTGGCCAATTTGTCTAGCTCGTCCATCGACGCCGAGACCGAGTATGTGACTGGCGTCAACTTCTGAGTGTACCGTGACGTCTTTTGTTGAGAGGCAGAGGCGTCCTTGCAAAGCGCATGCACTAAATCCTCGGGGATTGCAGGCCGCTTTGTCTTGATGAAGATGATACACTCACACCCGAGCTCGATCGGCTGGAGAAGAGCGTGCGTGGAGCCCTTTTGGGCCTTGTGGGTGTTTTTCAAGTCCGCGAGCTCTTTTTGGATCTGCTCTTCCACGCCAAGCTTGGAGCCGTCGTCCTTTTCTTCCTCGTCGTCTTGGTCCATCTGTCCTTTCCAATCGGGGTACATCGTGTCGATCTTTTCCGAGAGTAGATTCATCAACTCTTTTCGACACCCGAGCTCCCGGCCTCGGTTGCATGTGGCGTATATGCCTGCAGTGTTTGGATCTATAAAGCCCCCGGGCCGGTACTTTTTGGCTTTGTGCCCGTGCGACGAGCTCGATGATCTTTTGGCCATGCTATGTATGGAGTGGAAAATTATCGAGGCTTCGCACCAAATTTGACCCCATCCTTCACACCACTCCAGCGTGAGTACGACGGACACGTGCTGCAAATTGTGTACTCGGGCATCCGGCAAACCCCAAAAATGGCTGTCTTGAGATCCGAACACCGCATGTTTCTCGGGGGGTGGGCCACGGAAAAGGGCGGGAGTGGCGATGGGCATAGAGTGGGGGAGGGGGGCATGAGTAAGGCATAGGGGGAGCCGTTTCTGACAACTCAGACGGCTCTCTCCTTGGTCGGCCCACGCAAGGCCTTCTTTGGCTTTGCTGAGCCTTCCCCTGATGTGTGCAGCCTTCTAATGTCTGCAGCCTTCTTATGCCTCCAGCCTTTTAACACCCCCCGAAAATCCCTCCCAGGGCCGAGGGGCATAAAAACAGGTGCAGCCGTGGCTTCGCGTATGCACTCCGGAGTCTGACTTCCTTACGCACCCCAAAATATCTGCCTTCTCTGCAAGGCATACATACTCGTGGCCCACGTTTGACCGCATACCGATTATGTGGTGGCAATTGCCCACTGAGCTCATCGAGAATATCTTGGACCATGTTTCTTTTCCGGACTATGTTGCGTTGACCCAGGCCAATCGGGAGCTTCGTCGTGTCCTAGATACAGAGAGCCTCTTCTTGGCGGTGCTTGAGAGTAACTACCGGCAATTCATCGAGGCCTACGATTGGCCCATTGACCCCGACATTTCCAAAACAACGTTGTGGGCAGCGTTCGGCCACTTGCGTGTGTTCTTCAACTCGCTTGATCTGTTGTACCCCACCCTCGACTCTCCGGATTCTTCACTGTCCAAGCCATTAGCGCCATCAGGGGTGAACACTCCCTCTGCAGACCCACTTCCGGCGAGCTGCTTCCTTGAATTCCATCGCCTCTTCACCAACGGCCCTGCGCTGATGGATATTGGCTACCGACGCAAGGTGTTGTTGGATGTGGGCCTCAATATCTTCGCCACCCATAGCATTTATTCTTTCCCATTGGTTTTTTATTTGGAGGAATCCCAGGCACAGTTCCAACAAATGTGTGCGGGAAGCGAGTTTCCCATAGCAATTCCTCTCTCCCGATTGTCGTGGTCCAGGAGACTACTTCAGTTGCAAAACTTTGGCCAGGCGGTGAAGTTCTTCCATGGCTCGCATACCAGTGACACCTCCGACATCGAAAAATGCTATTTTGAGTTGTCGAGATGCTACAATGACTTCGGATCTCTAGCACACCATCGCTCGGCGAAATTGACGCGCATGAGGGCAGCTTTGCGGGCTAAGCTCCCCATATCCCGGGGCGAACTCCAGTTTGCTTCTTCCAAGGCATACAATCTTTTTTTACAAGATCTCATCGCCACTCTCTTGCCTTACATGACCTCGCGCAATTCCCATGGGGGCCAAGGCGGAAACATACTCCGTATTTATGAGGGCAGCGGCCAAGAGTCGCAACTGCTCCATCTCTCGATCCTTGCGAAACTCCTCCGGGAGACCGTCTTTGATAAGCTCTCGTTTAAGATCTCGGGCGGACCAGCGGAAAGGAAACGCGTGTGTTCGAGCATGGTGTTTCTAATCGTCGGAGCCTCCTATATCCTGGTTGATTTTGGCCAGTGTGTGCTGAGCATTTATTCAGAGGAGGACCTTGGCCGCTTACCAGTTGCTAGCATAACCCAAGCAAAGACGCCTATGGTCTGCAGCGACGTCATTCAAAGAGCTTTCGAGTTGAACGAGTCGGAAGCTGACTTGGTCTCGAATTTTGACAACATCAACTGGGACAATTGTCAGCTAGGCACCAGCCAAGAGAAGCTAAGGTTCATCCGCACAATTTTGATTCCCATCAGTGAGAATAGAAAGCTTGACTACTCCCACTTCAGCCCCCTCATCCATGAGAATGACTTTTTTGCGTATTTCTTCTGCGCTCAAGCCCAAGTCGGCCAGGACACTTGTGAGACTCATCAATACTTTAAGCACATCATATCGATTCTAACCATACGCCGAAGCCCGACATGTGGCCTGAGTCTGAAGTTCACTATCGGGGACCTTGTGGCGAACACTAGTTCGAATTACTTCGGCGTCATTCTTGGTTTTTATGATGTGTTGTCTGAACATGGTGTGTACATTGAAACCCTTCCATTTGACCGCATAGAGCGATCGGTTGCCCTAGAAAAAAGTCTCAAGCTACTCAACACCGCTGATCTTGGCACCAAATTGAAGCCTTTCCTCAATTGGATAGTCTCCACGGAAGGCTTTAACTACGCGGGAATGTTTTTGTTCTCGAGTCTCTCCATTGGCGCCTCCAAAATACGTTTCTCCAGTAATACATAACTGATTGAAAACCGGAAATCAGTCCCTGCTTTCCAACTAGAGACATGTGGGGCGCCGGTCGCGTGCCGCTGCTCACGTGCCGCGCGGTATAGGTGGGCTGGCGTAGAGAACAAAGGGCGCTATCCTCCCCATGTTATCTCGAAGCGCCAACCCATCCAGGTATCTCTCCAAATACCGGGCCCGTTTCTCAAGATGCATGCACCGCAATGTCATTGGAGTTGACTTGGGCACCACCAACTCCGCCGTTGCCATTCTCGAAGGCAAAACTCCAAAGATCCTAGAGAACGAAGAGGGGGGCCGCACGACCCCTTCCGTTGTGGCAATCGCAAAAGACAGCCAGGTATTGGTGGGACTTCCAGCAAAGAGGCAGTCGTTGGTCAACCCCAGCAATACGTTCTTCGCCACGAAGCGTTTGATTGGACGAAAGTTCACCGACCCAGAAGTGCAGAAAGACATCAACAATGTGCCTTACCAGATTATACCGAGCGAAAACGGCGACGCCTGGGTCCAGACTGAAAGCTCAAAGTGCTTTTCGCCTTCGGAGATCGGAAGCATCATTTTACAGAAGATGCGACAAGTTGCAGAGTCTCAGTTGTCCCAAGAAGTTAAACATGCGGTGGTGACCGTGCCTGCATATTTCAACGACTCCCAGAGGCAATCAACGAAGGATGCTGGCAAACTAGCGGGCTTGGAGGTCCTCCGGGTAATTAATGAGCCCACTGCAGCGGCCTTGGCATATGGGTTGGACAAGAACAGACCCAATGGCAGCATTGCTGTGTTTGACTTTGGCGGAGGCACTTTTGACATATCCATTCTAGATATTGAAGATAGTGTCTTCGAGGTTAGAGCCACCAACGGCAATACTCATTTGGGTGGCGAGGACGTGGACATTCTACTTTTGAACTACATTTTGGACGATTTCAAGAACAAGTCTGGCATAGACTTACTGCAGGACCGCGTGGCAGTTCAACGGGTGAGAGAAGCTGCTGAGAAGTGCAAAATTGAACTCTCTCATGTCAAGGAGACTCAAATCAGCATTCCCTTTGTATCGTCTGGTGCCCATATCGAGATGAAAGTGACCGAGGATCAATTGGACGAGCTTTCTCTCCATCTTATCAACAAAACAATTGATCCGGTAAAGCGGTGTCTACGGGATGCTGACATGTCGAGCGACGAAATTGACGAGATCATTCTTGTCGGAGGAATGACACGAATGCCCAAAATCCGATCGGTGGTTCGAGACGTTTTCAACCGGGAGCCTAATACTCTGGTTAATCCTGATGAAGCAGTGGCCTTGGGTGCTGCTATCCAAGCCGCAGTTTTATCAGGGCAATTAAAAGATGTTGTGTTGCTCGATGTCACGCCATTGACACTCGGAATCGAGACTTATGGCGGAATTTTCAGTCCTCTCATTCCCAGGAACACCGCCGTTCCAGTCAAACAGGAGCAGACCTTCTCCACTGCAGTCGATGGCCAAACGGGAGTCGAGGTCCGAGTGTATCAGGGAGAGAGGCCCCTTGTGCGAGACAACAAACTCATTGGAAGCTTCAAGTTGGGCAACATTCCAATTGGACCCAAGGGAACGCCGCAAATCGTGGTTTCCTTCGACATTGATGCAGATGGCATTATTAACGTTTCTGCCAAAGACAAAACACCATACCCTGAGGACTCTCCTTATCGCAATAAGCCAAGTACAGTTTCCATCCAGGTTTCGGGCCAAACTGGGTTGTCCGAGCTGGAAATCCAAAAGATCTTAGAGGCCAGCGCAGCCAATGCCAAACTGGATGCCGAATTCAAAAACTACATTGCCCACGCAAATCGGATCGATATATTGTGCTCAGACGCTGAGAATGCCGTGGCTCAATATGGAAGTCTAATGGAACAGGCCCAGGTATCGGAGGTCCAGCAAATTCTACAACTCTTGCAACAAAAGGTGCGTGAGATAAGAGATGACCGCGTTCTTCATGACATACAACAAATGACTTACGAGGTCAACAAGTTGCAACAGGTATGCATGGAAGCCATTCGGACCGTGGCTAAGAAGCAGCAGGCAGGTAGAGAACAAAATGAAGGTGGTTTAACGAAGGAGTGAACCCTCGCGGGCATCATGTATATATGAAAAGACCAGAATCTCAATTAGTCGGTTTCCATTCTCGCCGAATCATCTCCGTTTTCAGCTTCATTAGTATCATTGGCGACAGCCCCACCCGCAGCGGTAGATGGATCAGCAGTGGATGGAGCAGCGCCCTCCTCTCCGTCATCGTCATCAGTATTATTTCTAGCATTGGATGTGGAGTCGAGCTTGTTGAGCCAGGGCTGCACGGTCTCGTCATCATAAACAACAAACTCTTGGCCTTTCCCGACCACGCTGACAGACGTGTTTTTGAGAGTCAACTCCATGTCTTGAGACAATGTGTCTCTCAAAGCATTCAAAGCATGCACAATGAGATCCTCTGTTTCGGTGCACTCTCGGATAGCAGTCAAATTGCGCTCCAAGTATGTTCTGGCGGCCTGTGACCTGGCGCCGATAGCCGTGCCGTAATATTCCAAAACCGATCCCGAGGGTTGGAACTCGTACAAGTGAGCGCCGGTCTCATCCCAGCCACCAACTAGCAACCCAACGCCATATGGCCTGGACCCGTACAGCTGTGTGTTTTCTTGGGCCTTGTCAGCAATCGACAACGCAGCCTTATTCGTCAGCAAAGGTCTGTTGAAGACGAGTTTGGAGTTCATGGCGAGTTTCCGCAAGTAGTTGGACAACACGCGGGCGTCGGGCGCCAATCCAGCCAACGCAATGCCCATGTGGTCATCGACCTTTATGATTTTTTTCTGGTAGCTGCCCAATTCTTCGGCGTTTCTTTTCAAGGCGACCATCACCACATGATTGGCGGAGGCAATTCCCACCGCTGCGCTTCCTTGCTTGATTGCTTCCAACGCATACTCCACTTGAAAGAGTCTTCCTGTCGGGGAGTACGTGACTGAGTCGTTGTCGTAATTGTTTCTGAACATGTGGGGTGTAGGCGTGGGAGGTTGGAAGCTTTGTTGCCACTATGGCAATGCGGGTCTGATGTTGGCAAGCATGCAGGACCTGGAAAATGCGAGGCCCCGGTGACAATGGAAAACCATGCTTAGTGAGTGGCGCGCACGGCTTAGTTTAGACTTGATCTCTACATCCTATAGCATCCATGTTGAGACTCGCAGCTAGAGGACGAGCCACGCGGCATTTGAGTGTGAAATTCAGCGAGGATTTCGGGCGCCAGTCCCGCGTGCCGTCCAAGCCCAGATTAAGAGACTTCAGGTACCCTCTAGCGAACACGTTTCTCCTTGCCTCGGCCACCTTCATGGGTTTCAATGCTTTGTGGTATGGATTAGAGTATAGCCACGTGGAGGCGGAGTTGGCCAAAGAGTCTCTTGCTTTGGAGGCGGAGCTCCAGAGTGCTTTGGATGATGCCAGAGAGGAGATGATCAAGTCCCAGAGGCCATGGTATGCAAGGCTTCAATTCTGGAGTAGACAATGAGCGACTTGCCTAAAGAAGGACGATGTGCTGGATCCATCATCCGTGTCTTTGACTTGTTCCAATTGGCATACTTTTGGACTGAAGATATCATCTACCTGCATTCTCCGGTCCGCCGGATGCATCAAGTGTCGCTTTTCTTGAACTTGTTCCAATTGGCAAACTTTTTCGAACTGAGGATCGACGCATCTCGTGACAAAAGCCCGCTGCCTGCATTCTCCGACACGCTGTATAGAGAGTTGGTTTCCGAGTTCAGCAGGTCCCCTTTCCTCATTCTGTTGATCAATTCCATGGCAGACTCAAACTTCAATCGGTCGAATTGTCGCATCCTATAGGTCGGGTTCTGGATGAACTCACTATAGTCGTCCATCAACAACAAGTCTATGCTTTGTCTCAACTCGATGAATGTCGATTGGAGTGCAACGGAGCCCCCTTGCTCTGAGTCTATGCCCTCTGCCAAATGGTTCATTGATTTTTCGAGATGATTGATGTCCAAGTCGAAGTTTTCAATCGCTAGCTTGTTGAAAGCTTTCGCACTGTAAAGAATGTTTAGGAAGTACTCTGATATAAAATCATAACTCCGAAACAAACCCAATGTTCGGAACGAAGAGGGCAAGTTGGAGAAAATTGAATTGAACAAGTTTTCCAAGAACATCGAAAAATCAAGAATGAAAAAGTTGGCGTCCTGGTTGGCCTTCGCTGGGAACCAATCGTCATACTCAACCATGTCCAATAATTCCCGAACCTTTTGGTCCACCATTTTGAATATAGCATCTTCCGAGAATTTGCGCACGCTCGAAAACAACTCGATGGCTTTGAGTTTGAACGTCGAGTTGGAGTCTATGTTGATGATTCCGATCCCATTGATCTCTCGAAGCTTGGTGTCGATTAACTTCCCGACTTCATATAAGCTGAACAAGTAATATTCAAGATTCGTGTATGTTTGTGCCACGATCTCCTTGTTGTTTGAGTTCTTCGTGATGAACAGTTTAATGTCGTTGCATATACCAATGTCTGGCTTGTCCCCTAGCACGGTTTCGAAAATGTCATTCACAATGATCTGGTTGAGCGCAGATAAGTCGGAACTGTAGTGCTTGGACGTGAACTCAATAACGTCTTGTAGTAGTGTTCGTAACCCTAGACAGTAGTGCACGTAATCCTCGCTGAATGGGAACGATATCGGCATAGATCCAACGTTTTTTGGAGCAAAGCTGGCGTCTTTCTTGTACCAGCATATGCGCATGACATTGTCGTAATCTGTTTTGCTGGATATCACCAACGGCATGAAATGATCTGATTGGAAGGACTCGTTGAACTCCAATCTGAAGTGTTGAATCAACATGGGACCAAAGTATTTGCGGAATATCAAGATGAGAATTTCCGAGAGTTCGTTTGTTTCAAATTGGTAGTTTTCCATCGCTTGCGAGAAGTTGCCAATAACGTCCTTGAGATCGGCCAAGTCATTCAACTCGCCGAGCTTCCAGGTCTTTCTCTCCAAAAAGTTTATTAACACAGGCTTGAGTTTGATGGCAAACGATTCCCACAAGTCGTCGGAGGTGGAGTTGGAGCGAAGCTCGAATTTTGTTTTGGTGTTGATTTGCTTATCGGCAATGAAGAAGGCGGCGATTTTCAGTAAGTACGCTTCAAGCGCAGGGAGATCCGAGAAGCTTACCGCCGACTCCTGGTACAAGGCCAGTTTATCGTTTGACGACAGAGAGAGCGTGATCGGGTAGATAATCCGTTGGTACTTCTTCATCCATTCCTTATGATAGGCGACATGTAAGCTTGGGAGCTCTCCTAGAGACTGGTAGACTAGAATACAGTCGTAGACCGGACCCAAAGAGATGTTCAAGTCGCTCGAGTCGAAAAGGCTCAAGTTGAGTGCAGGGTCTCTCATGGACACCTCCACGGCCGAGTTCAAACGGTGAGGTAATAACGCGGTGGACAGGGGGGCGGTTCGCATGGACTCCCAGTTTTTCTGGAGAGCCTCGAGGTTGGCCGCGATCAAATCGCCAATGGGGCCGATCTTCCGCTCGATCTGCGTGGAGAGCCATTTGCACGTGTTGCCGAAGGAGTCTTCCTTGATCATGGAGGTCAAGTGCGGAATGGAGTCATAGATCTTGACGGAAAACGAAAAGTCCTTCACCTTCGGCAAGTGGATCGACGTGAGCTCGTCGATGAGTTTGAGTGCACTGAAGTACTTGTGTTGCTTGATCCATTCGTGGGTCTTGTTGGTGATCTCCAACACTTGGATACACAAGTTCAACACCGTCTGGGTCTCGTTGATTTTGGAGAGCGTCTCTCTGCTCTTGATTAGCCTCTGCTTCTTGGTGATCAACTCGAGCACACTCTTATCAAGGAATCCGTTCACTTGCTGTAAGTTCGAGCTGAGTTCCCTGGACTGCCTGGACACTTGGTCAATGGTGTCGATGCAGGTGTTGATGTCGTGGGCGGAATTGAGCGATTGCTCGCCCAACTCCACGTCCTTCCCCTTGACGATTTCGTTGAGCCTGCTGATGAGGTCCGAAAGCGCGTTTGCTCTGAGGGCGTCGGTCATGATGGGCGCCAAGCTGTCTAGGTAGTCCTTGGAGCTGAGGGAGGTTTGGAACGCATCGGCGTCACGGATGAGGAGGTTTTCGAGCTGCACCACGTCGAATGCACTGGGCTTGTCTTGCACGGTGCCGTTGATAGCATTTTGGGGGCTGCTCATTTGCCTGGGCGACGAGGGGGTGGGATATGGGCGTTGCGGTGATGCTTTGGGAGGGTGCATACTCGACGCTCCGGCTGCGCAGCGCCTCGGGTCGCGTGGGAACCTCTCGAGGGCCTGCACAAGGGGCTTTTGGCATTGATGGTCTCTTTTGAACACCCAAGCTGAACTTGGCGTGACCAAAGCGTGCAGCTAAGCCAGCTTGACAATTCATGCAAGAATTGTTTTGGAGCGGCCGGTTTGAGGGTCTGTAACTTTGGCTGATTTCGAGGGTCTGCAAATTAGGCTGATTTCGAGGGTCTGCAAATTAGGCTGATTACGGCGCTCCATAGCGAAATGGCTTGCCCAGGATCGGGTTGAACATAGGGAGAAAAATATCTTGTGGATTTTGAAGAAGAAATGGTAAAGAAAGTTAAGAGAGGATAGATCCACTTATCTAAAGACATCTAAAGAGATGCCTTATCTGAAGAGGTCAAGGAGGTACCATATCTAAGGAGATCTGAAGAGGTGCCTAATCTGAGGAGATCTAAAGAGTTCTATTTAAAGTGATCTTAAGAGGCACCACAAATCTAAGACATCTAAAGAGGTAAAGATGAAATTATTCTGGACGCTCAAGGGAGGTCCTCGGGTCTTTCCATGGCCATGTCAACCACCCGCCAGTTTCGGGGAAATTGATGTTTGATGTACAGGCCTCGGGTGAAAGTGGTCTCGGACGAAAGTGGCCTCAAGAACAAGGAAGGAACTTGAGGATTTTGCTTTTGGATGTGGGTGATTCATCCTCGTCTCATGTAGCAAAGACTGATTGAACTCGTGCTCTATGGGCACATGGTGTGAGGTCCACTAAAGCATTTAAAAAAAAGGAAGCCACGCAAGATAATTTGGCAGGAGGTTTTGATAAGGCGTTGGGTGCTCATGATACGACCGCGACCGTGAATTAGTGGGACTCTCAAGAGGTAGTTGACCCGTAGGTGGGGGCATTTGCGCTTGAGGATAGCGGCTTACCCCAAGCAAGACTTTTGGTTTTGGGGAACTTCTGCAGGAAGGTATCGGCCATCAGGAACCGTGCCTGCCTGTGACTGGGGGCAATAGCTATGGGATTAGCGGTTGCAGTGGAACAGGGATTGGTTGCGACACATGTGGATGTCTCAGCTGCGTTCTTGAGGGGGGTACCAATGGTGAAATATACATGAAACAGCTGGAGGCCGGCTTTAGTAAAGGGGAAACATTGGATACTCAGACAAAAAAAGCTTGTGGATTGAAGCTAGCCCCTCGTCGCTCCAGAAGTAATGAGCTTTCAATTTGACGCGTGTGACAGACCCGTGGGTGATTACAAGAATGTTGGGGAGAAACTAGTATTCTTGCCTACATGTTATAATCATCAGTTGAATTGAAGGAGGTACTGAGACCTCTCAAAGCATCTCGATATGGAGGATCTGGGAAAAAGAAGATAAGTCAAGATTAGGTGTTACAGATTGGTTTGGACTTGAGGATTCTATCTACAAACTAAAGGAAAAAGCCGGCAAATATGGATTTCGTGGAACCTACACATCAGCCCGACTCCAAAGACCCTCAAAAGAACTACAGGAACCATGTGATGAATACAGGAAATTCGTGGGAAACATATTCTGCGAAGCAGACCAGTTGTTGCCCCTTGGACTAAACTTGGCAAGATATTTGAAGGATTCTAAACTAAACACAGGGGGCCGAAACGAATACCTCGTGGAATCCGGATCCAGAAACTGTCCGAACAAACCACGCGGTCCAAAATGTCTCAAGGTGGTTACTCATGGCTCTTCATGTTGAAGACCTGCTTGCTTGGAAGAGATGTCGATATTAATGAAATCAAGAAACCTTGGGTGAAACCTATATGATGAAAGATCTCGGTGTTGCCCGGGACTTTTTGGAATTAGCCTTTTTATAAAAGAGACTATTTGAAATCCACATGGGTGACCATGTTGACTCGCTCTTGGAGGCAAAATCGCTCTTGTAGGGCTATGATGAGGAAAATAACAATCCAGAGTTGGTGCCTGCTGAAGGTTTGAATGACACTTGACTGGTTTGCGGCAAAACTGAATATCAATTACTATTGGCAAGCTTTATTTGGCT
Organism: Metschnikowia bowlesiae; assembly: GCA_002370295.1. Lineage (NCBI taxonomy): Eukaryota > Fungi > Ascomycota > Pichiomycetes > Serinales > Metschnikowiaceae > Metschnikowia > Metschnikowia bowlesiae. The sequence continues at coordinate 171,238 of NLAK01000001.1, read as the reverse complement.
AGAATCCTTTGACTTGGTACGTGTTCTGAGACTCCAGATATCATTCAAGGCCTAATGTTAGACAAGAACCACTGAACACAGGATTACATACCGGAAGAATGATCTTATTGTATTCAGTGACGCAGGCTTTGACCATGATGTCAATTCAGAACCTACCACGAGATTTCGATGCTCGCCGGTGGAGCCATCAATTACTGTTCCAAACTCCAATCTATCACGGCAAGTTTTACTACAACTGCAGACGCCGCCCTTCATGTTGCGGTGACTCAGCTCGAAAGGATGAACTTCTCGGAGAAAGTCATGAGCACGTCTGCCATTTGTCTGTGATAATCTTGGCGCTATATCGTGATGAATCATGGATTACTCAACGGCACCAAGCCAATGCGTATAAAGGCATTGTGCCAAAGATAGCATCATCACCGAACAGATTACGCCAGATTATGATGTCACCAAAGGCAATTAGTCTACACTAAAGGTATTGTCAGGGACAGACTTGTGTACCTATTGCTTAATTTCAAAGAAAGTGTTATGAGGACCAAGTGCAGACCTAGGCGGGAAGGAGAATTTATTTATGACAGAAGGAGAAAAGAAGAATTTTGTTTCTAATGGATATGAAGAATCAAGTTTGAAAAGTCCTTACGAGGTCCAAAATGTCCTTACGAAATCTCAAAGAGTCCTTCAAAGATGCAAGGAAGTACGTCTGATAATGGAGACTCCCCAAACGATAACTGGTGGATTCTATAATGATTCATTACCGAGCTGCTATCGAATTACCGCCATGCACCCCATCAAAAGACTTGCAGAGAGCATGCAACGAGCTCTTTTAGGGAAAACGAGCGGTACCCTCCAATAGATTTTGGCGTGAGGCTCTTGAAGCAGTGAAGGAAGAACCAGGTGTCCCTCGAGGAAACTGTATTCGCCCTGTCGACCTGTCATCACCTGCGACATATGAAGTTACGGTTTGGGCTTGGAGTATGCCAAGCCACCGAATGCTAGAGTCGGCTCGAAGTTTGGCGATGGACTCCCTTCATCTAAACGGGGTGTGCTTGCGCATGCGGCGACATCATACTCCTCAAACAAGTTATTGTGTCGAGTCATGTAGTTTCAATAACTCATCTATTTTACGAGTGCGGGCAAGGTACAATGTTGAATCGGTGGTTAGCGGCTGCTGATCGGGGGATTTTTCCTTAGCCAAGCCAGATTATGAGATACTTCGGTATGAGTGGACAGTGTAAAGAGAATGGAGAGACCAGAGGAGCCATAGATTGAATCGAGACAAGTGGGTCGCCCGAGAGCTGCGCAATTGCCGATCATTGGAAGAAACACCTAAAGAGATCTCAAGAGTTACCTGGAAAGATGAAACTACCCGAGCTGTTCGAAGAAATCCTGGGAATTAAAGAGAATAACCTAAAGATACCTAAGAAAACCTGATACACTCTACTCAGCACATCAGATCTTGAAAGAGGCGCTGCCGTCGGCCAGGATCACTGCATTGCCAAATTCATCAGTGGAATGGTCCACGCTCACCTTATCAACACCAAGCACCTTGACATGGAAAGCCGTGGGCCCAGTGACGGTAATGGCGGACCCTCTCTTTTCGATCTGTACGTCAGCAGAGTACTTGCCCAAGTTCTTGTAGTCCGGGATCTTGACTGTGCGGAGGCCATCCTCGAGACCGAACAAATTCACCGTGAAGCCGTCGGCGTAGTCATAGTCCGGCACGTCGACTCCCTCTTTTCCGGTGATGAAGGCGGTGTCTTGCTTCACAAGCAACGGCAATGACTTGAAGTCATGAACCTCGTCCACCCAGTCGCCACTGCCGTGGGTTTCACGAATCTTACCGTCGAGGTAGCCGTACCACTTCCCGCCGGGAATGTAGTACCGGACGGATCCCTCGGCATTAAACACCGGAGCAACAAGCAATGCGCTGCCCAACATGAATTGAGAGTCGGCCACCTGTGCAGATTCGTTGTGTTGGAACTCAAGAAACATGGGCCTCACAACTGGAATGCCTCTTTCGTGGGCCTCGATCGACGCGTCGTAAATGTATGGCATGAGTGAGAGCTTCAAGTCAGTAAACTTCTTGAGCACCACCGACGACTCGTCATCGAAGTTCCAAGGCACTCTGTATGAGGAAGACCCGTGGAGTCTCGAGTGGGAAGACAAAAGCCCGAAAGCGCACCACCGCTTGTAAACTGCCGGGTCTGGGTCTCCCCCCTCGAACCCGGAGATGTCATGCGACCAGAATCCAAACCCGCAAGAGCCAAGTGACAAGCCACCACGCAAAGTCTCGGCCATAGCATCGAAAGTAGACATGCAATCGCCTCCCCAATGCACGGGGTATTGTTGGCCACCAACGGTTGCAGACCGAGCGAAAAGACAAGCTTGGTTCTGGCCTAGCTCGCCCTCGAGAACTTCGAACACCGCCTTGTTGTACAACTGCGTGTAGTAGTTGTGCATAGACACGGGGTCACTGCCATCGTGGTACTTGACTCCTCTGCAAGGGATCCTCTCACCAAAATCGGTTTTGAACGAGTCGACGCCGACCTTGACCAACTTTTTCAACTCTCCCTTGTACCAGTCAATGGCAGCGGGGTTGGTGAAATCGACAATGCCCATTCCGGCTTGCCACAAGTCAGTTTGATAGGAGGAGCCATCGACATTTTGAATCAAGTAGGAGTTCTTGTCAGCAACGGAGAAGAGACTGGACTCCTGCGCAATGTATGGGTTGATCCACACACAGACCTTAATGCCAAAGTCCTGCTTCAATTTCGAGAGCATGTGCTTTGCGTCCGGAAACATCTCGGGGTCGAACTCGAAGTCACACCATTGGAAGCCCTTCATCCAGAAGCAGTCGAAATGGAACGTTCTCAAGGGAATTTGCCGGTCCTTCATGCCCTGCAAGAAAGAAGACACCGTGTTGATATCGTAGTCGGTGGTGAAAGAGGTGGTGAGCCAAAGACCAAACGTCCATGGAGGAGGCAACGCAGGCCTTCCCGTGAACCCGGTGTATCTCTCCAACACCTTCTTGAGATCGTCGCCGGCAATAACGTAGACTCTCAAGCCTTCGCCAGGAACAGCTATGTTGACTCTGGTGGTGCGCTCACTCTGCACCTCAAACACAACGTCCGAGGCCGAGTCCACGAACACTGCGTAGCCTCGTGAAGACAAGTACATTGGGATTGACTTGTAGCCCCACTCCGAGGAAGTGCCGCCGTCCTCGTTCCATGTTTCGACGCGCTGGCCGTTTTTCACGAACGGGCCAAATCTCTCGCCAAAGCCGTAGAATTTCTCCCCCACCCCGGCGCCGAACTGCACGGTCAAGTATTTAGAGTCGAATCTGGAGTCGTCCACCCAGCCCAACGACCGGAACCCCAATTCGGTAAGCTTCTTCCCTTTGTGCTCGAAAGTGACCCCAAACTTGTCTGTTGCAGTCGTAGCCGTCAAGCCGCCGGAGCTGAGGGTATAAGACTTGTCAGCCGTTTGCACCTTGCAAAAGTTCGAGCCAGAGTCCAGCTCAGCAAGCTCGAAGCGGGGCTCCTTAGCATTGACGTATTTGGATTTGTGATGATACGCCTCCAAACCCACAATGCCCTCATACGGCGAAAAAAGGCGGCTGGTGATCAGCGGGTTGTTCAACGTCGCGCCCCGATCTCTGACGGGGAAGGTGGCTGCGACTTGGTACACGCTGTTTTTCTGTGCCTCCAGCTTCACAATGTCGCCGGCCCACCGGACCGTGACCCCAGGTTTATACTCCCACATTCCGCGGGTGAACCGGGTGTCGGAGACAACGTGTCTATCAGTTGAGCTGTGTTCCATTGAGAATAGAAAGTGTAGTATGAGAAAGCAGCGAGTATGTTTTTGGTGCTGTCAATTGTGAGCCAGCTGGGAACCAGCCCGATTTATACCTCTGCAATGACATGTTTCACACTGTGGGGCAGAGCAGCACGCGCGAAGCCCAAGGCTTCCGCTTTGGGCGTGCTCAGACCGGTTGCTTTCCCCGGATCGCTTCCTTTGGCAGTCTCGGACCGCGTCTTTTTTGGGCTACCCAGTTGGCTTCCTTTAGAGTATGCCAATCGGCTTCCTTTGGAATATGCCAATCGGCTTCCTTCGGAATATCCCAATCGGCTTCCTTTGGACTGTCCCAATCGGCTATCTTTGAGCTGCCCCGGATTGGTTTCCGTTCGTCAGGCACCAATTACATGCATTGCTTCTTCTCTGTTGAGCACGGAAAGATTTCCTAAGGCACCCTGCCAATCCCCACGCGGCGACCCCACATATTTTCCACTCGGGAGCACTGCAGATTTTAGCCCTGTGCTGCGCACCGAATACCCCAACTGGCATATCTCCGCTCCGACGGGACCCTATCCCAAACAGTTGACCCGAATTCCCCACACCCCGCAATGACACCTTTGCGGGGAATTGGCTCACAAGGCACGGCTGCTCCCAAGATTCGTGGCCGGCACAGCTGCTCACTGGGTGAGGTGGTGATTCGGAAGGCTACTGGATAGCGCAAATCGGTTTGGCCAAGTGGCATCCGAGGGTTTGCCCTTTGTCCCCTTTTACACCCAACTCGAACAAGACCAGCTATGCGCCACGGCGCGACGGAGCAGGAGCCCAGACGGCTGTAGCCCAGGATACACCATTAGCCACGTGCTGCATCGGGAAATCCAGAGCAGTCGTGAAGGGGGCCAAAAAGGGTACTTATGCGCAGGCAGTTTCACGCAAGCTGCACGGTTGGGCTCCCCTTCCCCATATTCTTTCTACTCAGGTAGGGCGGGGCGGGCTAACGGGGCTGAACTCCCAAATGGGCCTTCTAAAACAACCATGGTCGGAAAGTTTCCAGTTGAGCCCCTGGGTTCGCGAATCTTGGCACCTAGTCCGCCAAACGCGGACCGCGCCCGCTTGAGGACGCCATGCGTCTACCCCACAAGACAGGCGTCACGGTATGCCGTACCGTGATCCATTGCATTATTTCACTGCTCAAGGGCGTATTCATTGCTTAGCTGCCCAAAACAAAAAGGGATATATAAGATACTCCCTGGCCGAACTTTGCTGAAGTAATTATTCAGTTCAAAAGTGTCTACTTCAGGCCGCCTATTTGAGACTTTCATTCAACCTATTCAGGCTGCTGAACCTATTCAGGCTACTGAACCTATTAAACCTATTCAGCCTATTGAACTTAACCCCCCGAAAACCTCCCGAGTCCATGGATTCCATCGACAAAAAAATCTCCACCCAGCACATCGAGGTTGCTTCGCAAGATGATGTGCGGAGGGAAATCGACCTCATCGATATTGAAGCCACCGAGGCCACGGCGGTTGAGCATAACGTGACGGTGAGAGAGGCCTTACAGACTCACACCAAGTCCGTTCTCTGGTGTATGGTTCTAAGTGCCACCATCATCATGGAAGGTTACGACAACAGTTTGATCGGGTCCTTTTTCGCGTATCCGTCTTTCCAGAAGCAATACGGAGTGGAGATTAGTCCCGGAAACTACCAATTGGAAGGCCGCTGGCAAGTGTCGCTTTCCATTGCCTCAGTGGTTGGCATCATTCTTGCCTTGACGGTTAACGGATACCTCATCGAAAGGTTTGGGCACCGCAGGGTCATTATGGTTTCGTTGGTGTTCATGACCGCCTTCATCTTTGTGACGTTCTTTGCCACCACGTTGCCGGTGCTTCTCATTGGCCAGATCTTGTGTGGCTTGCCATGGGGCATCTTTGCAACCATGGGGCCCACGTACTCCTCGGAAATCGCCCCGTTGGCCTTGCGGGGCTACTTGACTGCCTACGTGAACATGTGCTGGGCCATCGGGCAGTTTATCTCCGCGGGCGTTTTGCAAGGCTTGGTGTCCAACCAAACCAAGTGGTCCTACAAGATCCCATTTGCGGTGCAGTGGGTGTGGGTTCTCCCCTTGATGGTGTTGACCTACTTGGCTCCGGACTCGCCCTGGTGGTTAGTGCGCAAGGGCCGCATCGAGGACGCGGAAAAGGCAGTCAAGCGCTTGACTCACAAGAGTATCCACTCGCGGGCCCCACAAACCGTGGCCATGTTGATCCGGACCACCGAGTTGGAAAAGCTCCAGAAGCAGACCCAGGAGGACTCCAGTTTTTTGGGCTGGCGCACCTACCTCAAGTTGTTCAAGGGGTCCAACCGCAGGCGGACCGAGATTGCATGCATTGGCTTTGCGGGCCAGGTGCTTTCGGGCTCGACCTTTGCATACTCCCCCTCATACTTCTTCTCTCAAGCTGGTCTTAATGCAGCAGATACCTACAAGTTGAACTTGGGCACCACGGGCGTGGCTTTCACGGGCACCATCTGTTCGTGGTTCTTGATGAACCGGTTTGGCAGAAGAACCATCTACGTGACGGGCTACGGGATTTTGACGGGGCTTTTGCTTTTGATAGGCATCTTGGCGTTCCCGTCCGAGAAATCGTCCACCGTGAAATGGGTGCAGGCCGGCATCACCATGATATGGGTGGCCACCTACTCTTTGACCATCGGGCCCATGGCATTCACCATTGTTTCCGAGATCTCCTCCACCACCTTGCGGGCGCAATCCGTTGCACTTGCACGAAACACCTACAATCTTGCTTCGCTCGCGTCCAGCATTGCCGAACCATACTTGATCAATCCGTCCGAGGCCAACCTCAAGGGCAAGACGGCGTTTGTGTGGTTTGGAACGGCGCTCCCCACCTTCATCTGGGCCTACTTCCGGATTCCGGAGACTCGCAACCGTACCTACGAGGAGTTGGACATCATGTTTGACCGAGATGTGCCTCTGAGGCGCTTCTCTTCATATGTCATCGACAAGGAGGACTTGGCTCTTTCTGCGAAGGTATCTTTACTGGAGAGAAATCGCGAGAGTGACTAGGCCTGCGGTCGTGGTAGCAGCCACCACCGGAATATGTTTTCAATTCTACTATGACGTTTCTTCCAATTTAAGTATGAAGTTTCTTTCAATTGAAGTATGGTGCTTCTTTAAATTTAACTACGATGTTTCATTATGATCCATGGGACCACCAGCTAGGAAACGAACTTGGTGAGAACTGCAAGCTGCATGTCACTGGACTATATGCGCCAAGCTGCATGAAAGTAGAGTATGCACACCAAGCCAGATGACAGTCGTGCATATAGTCTACGTTGCATGAATTTCGAAATCGTACATCCAGGCCCTAGACATACCCGCAGTTACATCGCGCATATCAAAACCTACCATACAACACCGTTCCTGAGTTGACGCTCCCCTGACCTACCCATATCTAAGTACGGACTCGAGGCCCTACACACGTACATAACAGGGGACTCGCTCCGGAAATAGATTGCAGCACCAAAATTTCACACATGGTCACCCACTTACTCACTGTGGCCCTAAGTAGCTTGACTAACGTTGAGCGGACGGGAAACAGGGGGTTTTCCACCTACAGTGATATTATATGCAAGGCGGGTTAGTATGGTCCCAACGGAGAGTCGTCTTTTCTGGGTATTAAATCAGCCAAAAATATCTAGAAAAGATCTCGAAGTTATGGGCACTTCGAGGTTTCCGTTTGGTGTACATCCTGCATGTATCAGGGTCCTCGGCACGTGACGGGCTTTAAATAACCGCTCTGTCTCACGGTGTGAGGCTCCCGCAGTCTACTCTCGCATCTGCTAGTCTGCACACCACGCTAGCGCTAGGTCAACCCATAGTTTGCTTGCCTCCAATCAGCAACATGACTCCTCATAATGTGTCACAGTCGGCGCCAAAAAGTGTGCTCGCGGCGGCACCTCCAAATAATGTGCTTGTGTTGGGCCCTCCCCACAGTGGCAAAATACGAACGTGCCAGTTCTTGACTAACGACTTGGACACCTCCACCATCCCGAGCAACTCCCATAGTGGCCTCGTGTACAATTTCAATCTCCACACCAAATACTATGGTCTGAATGTGAACCTCTTGATCGAGGAATACCCCGATTCTCGGTCATCCAGCCCCGCAAAGCTAAGTCACCTGCTTGCATCATTTTATAAGGACTTCAGTTCCGCGGAGTTTCTGGAGCTACGGGAGGCTTTGGACGGCATGATCTTCACCGTTGGGCCCCATAGCGCGAGCCACGCGGAGCTCGATGAGTGCATCTCTCTAATGTGCCAAACCAAGGCCTTATTTGAAGACTCTGATATCTTTTGCATTGTCGTGGGAGTGGATATACAAGGCGCTGAGGCCGAAGCCGTGGAGGATGCGTTTATATCCTCTGGCTTCGAGTTTGTCAACTTCCACGACCTGGGCCACGATGAATACCGTGGCTGTCTTGGCCGTGATAGGCTCTACGAAGTGCTTGCTTCCCATGATTGGTCTCACCGGGCGGCGACGACTGTGCCCGACGCCACGTATAAGAAGCACAAGATGGACAGTGTTCAGCAAATGTCTACGTCGTTAATGGAGGCGGATGCACCAGCAAGCGCAGTGCAGCACGATGGGTCCCCAAACGGCCATGCGACGCCAACAGCCGCATGTGAGCGAGCTATGGATGTGAGCGAATTATTCGAGTACCTCAAAGTCGCCAAGGAAAAGTCGCAGGCAATGAGTTTGGAGGCAAAGAAAGCCTACGTTGAGGAGTTGGTGGAAGATTTCATGAATTACATCTAGGCGTTCGTCGTGTGGGCGGCCTGAAGCGGACACGCGAGCATGTGGAAGCATGCTAGAGCTTGGCGTTGTGCGGGTATGGGTTTGCGTAGTCGACGACGTAACCAGGGTCGAAATAGCACTCTTGGACGTCTTCGTCGGCAACGTCATTCTCGTGGATGAAAACTGCAAAATCAATGTGCGGAACCTCAGGGTCAATCACCACCATGGGTGCATGCCACACGCCCGGGCCATAGGTCACCGACTGATTGCCCTTGCAAATGAAGGCCTTCACCGAGGAAGGCTCAGGCAACCTCTGGGGATCCTGCAGATTCTCGCTGGCCACAATCACGAGATATGAGTTCTTTTCAAGGTCCTGGCCCATGGGCAAGAAGCTTTGGGTGGAGAAAGGGTGTCTTTCCAACACCTTGGCCGTATAGGAACACCTGTTTCCGGCACAGGCGATCATGTGCTTTGGGGCAGAGCACCTGAAGATATTCCACCTGGCGGTGGCGGGCTTTTGGCTGGGGCACTGGGCGAACCTGTTCACAACCGGCGCAACCTTGTGGATCTTGACTGCGGTGCCGTAATTGGCTGCAGACGACGAGACACTTGCAATCTGATGGTCAGCGCTGATCACGCCCCCGTAAGGAGCAAATGCTTGGGGAGTTAATGGCTGCGCACAGATCCGGGGGTACTCGAGTGTGGGGAATGTTTTCAAGGGCATCGGAGTTTCTAACCTAGAAGTGACGCTCGCCATGGACCGACCAGTGCGACTTGCAATGCCCACTACAATTTGCCGTGCCTGAACAATGCGCCAGTGGCACGCACCAAGTGTCCCGCCCCACGTTTTGCAACGGTGCTTTTTCAACCAGTCACCACCCTGCAGTTTTTTTTCAAGCGAAGCGTCGCCTTTGGACCCAGCGAACCTGGCCAGTGGCCCTCCTTTGAGGAGCTGAGGATTATGGCCGGTTTGGCCAGGTCACGTGCACGTGGTGCTGGCCACCCCACGCCCCACTGGCCGCCAAATCGCCAAGCGTGCATCACTGGCTTAGGGCTGGTACGGACCCCAGCATTACCGCCAAGTCTCAATCAACATCTTCTTCGCCATCTTCTTTGGTCCACACTAAGAAAAAAGAAATATGCGCGCCTGCATATAGCCCACCGGGGCACATGCCCTCGTCTGTAGTTTGCCTCCGATCTATTTAAATCAAACGATATCCGCCATCATGACCCCCAAGCATAATGACACTCGTGCCGAGGAAAATGCCACGCACCCCCAAGAAGACGAGTCCTCGGCTCTAGAGAGCGCTGACCAGCCATCGTTCATGATGTATATGCCCGAGGACGGCAGCTTGAGCGGGGACACTCATGGGCCAGTGGAGGGCTCATCATCGATGCATCATGGCCGCAAAAAGCCCCGGCAGTCTAGCATGAGCAGCTCGGCTTTCAACGCCTCTTTAAAGCAGTTGCACTTTAACGAAAACAGAGTCTCCTTGACCAGAGCCATCAACAACACAATGGAGATTTTGGCGGAGCTTGTGCAGGAGAACCAGGAAAGACCTGTGTTCTTTCCGACCGACGGCGACAACCTGAATAATCTCCTCCTTAATGCCCCAACAGCACATCTAGCGCTTGTGCGAGAAAACATCAGCTTAGAGTCAAAGAGTATATCCAAGGCAGCCGTGGACCTTGACGACAAACCTGATGATCTCGCATTAGAGGTTGAGCCTGCAGACTTCCGGGTCTTGAGGCTTAACCTCAAAATGGGCCAGAACAACGATGTCCTCACCACTTTGGATAAGAAGGCGGTGTCTGGGCTTTTGGAACAGAAACTCAATCAGCAGATCAGGTACTTGATGAACCTCAAGGAACGAGTGGACGATACGTCCTCCAAGGTTTTCGTGACGGGCGATTTAAATGCTGGCAAGTCCACCTTTTGCAATGCCTTGTTGAGAAGAAAAGTGCTTCCCGAGGACCAGCAACCATGCACGTCGATTTTTTGTGAAGTTATTGATGCCAAGGCTGAAAACAATGGCGTGGAGGAGGTCCATGCTGTGCCGATCGGAACCACCTACGATAAGCGCAATGAAGCATCCTACATCAAGCATCCGCTTAAAAACTTGGAGGATCTTGTCTACGAGTGTGACAAGTATAGTCTACTCAAGGTTTACGTGCTTGACTATCGGACCGCCGAGCAGAGCTTGCTAGGAAATGGCGTCATTGATATCAAGCTTATTGACGCGCCCGGGCTCAACATGGACTCGTACCAGACTACCCAGGTGTTCTCTCGACAAGAGGAAATCGATCTCGTGATTTTCGTGGTGAGTGCTGAGAATCATTTCACCTTATCTGCCAAGGAGTTCATATCTGCCGCTGCTGCCGAGAAAAGATATGTTTTCATTGTCGTTAATAGATTTGACAACATCCGTGATAAGGACAAGTGCAAAGCCAAGATTCTAGACCAGGTCAAAAATCTATCTCCCGACACGTACAAAAATGCTCAAGATTTCGTGCATTTTGTGTGCTCTTCTGATGTTCCCAGCGATGGAGACGGACCTGGGGGCGACCCAGACGATGCACATCCCGACTTTGCCGATCCCAATTTTGACCACTTGGAGGCATCACTAAGGAAATTCATTCTAGACAAAAGATCGATCTCCAAATTGCTTCCTGCCAAAGATTTTGTATCCAATCTTCTCGGTGATCTAAAGTACTTGGCCGAGATCAATCAAAAGATATACCTTCACGAGCACGAAAAGATGAAGGAGCTTTTAAATCAAAAGGTGGGCCCACAGTATGCCAAAATGATTCGCGAGTCCAACACAGGAAATGACCGGTTGATGAGAATGGTGGAACGAACTTGCACAGATGTGTATGATTTCACCAAGAAAGAAATTTTGAATACCGTGAATGACTTCGGGACGTCCCAAGTTGTGCCTTACATGGGGCTTCAATTTGCCTACGATTACGCTAGAGCCACGCAAAGAAAGATGATCGAAACTATTGTGTCTTCTGTGCACATGAGCGAGCAACGGGCCAAGTCTTCAACAAGCGCCGCCGTGAACGAAATCATCGAGTACGGAAAAGATACGCTAGGCGATGAGTTCCTCGAAGGAAAAGTGTTTCAGCCTGATTTAATGTTCAAGAGAAAGCGTGACGTGATACAAAAGAATTTGGACCATCCAATCGAGTTTTCTGATTTCTTCGATCCTTCCCTCGAGTCCATCATTTTGTGGCTTGGCATCCCAGAAGAATTTGTCCTGTCCACCAGAGATCACGTCTCGCTTTACTCTCCAAGTGCAATGATGAGTGCCATTCCAATGTCTGTCTCGGCAGCTAGGAGAAACTTGCCCACTCAGCTTACTTTACACACACTCTATCTGTCCACGAAGTTGATAACCACGGGTGCTTTGATCAGGAAGGGCTACAGCCTTTCCACATACGTGAAACCATCGTTCGTCAAACGCATTATCCTTCCCGTTTTAATTGGAGTGGGGGGTTTTGCCGTCTTCTATTTGGTCAATGACATACCCAACGCCTTTCCCAGAAAACAAGCCAAAAAGTTGAAGTCGAAGGTCCTTTCGCTGGACTATGCTCATGTTAATGCCGACAGGGTTGCCAGGGAGTGCAGACAAGTTTTGAACTTTCCAACTCGACAGGTGATGAATAATTTCCAAAGTAGCATCGACAGACGTAACGGCGAGAAAGAAGAACTCGAAAAGAAGATTCGTGACTCGCACTTGAGCTCTTGTTACTTTAGATCCTTGTTAGAAAAGGTCAACTCCCAAGCCACAGCTGTCCAAGAAATCGATTTGGAATCCATTCATATAGTTGATTAGTTGTTAATAAGAACCAACTTAAAGGTTTCAATTGATGGAAGTCAATTCCGCACTTATCGCTTTCTTTTCACATACATCAATAGCATCGTGATGAAAATAGCAATCACAAGCAAACATGCGCTCATTTCGAAAGTTGCCGCGTAGCAAAAGTTTCCTAAATGACATAAGCCATTTTCATCCGATCTCCTGTCATATAAAGACCCAAAGAGAGATTCAAGGGAAAAGAGAACCACTAGAGGGCCTGAGCAAGTGAGGCCCCAGGCTGTGGTGAAAACATCGGTGCCAAACTCGTCCGCTATGATGGCTGGATACGTTCCATTGAGAAGTCCATACCCACAGCCCACCAAAATAGAAATCATGGTGATGGCTTGGATCCCGTTGGCCATAATAAGAAGTAGCTGGCTGAAGAAGGCAAGTAGAATGGTGCCAATTATGACCCACTGTCTCTGACTTTTGAGATTTTTGTGAATGTGGTCCGATAGCAACCCCGCAGTGACTCTCCCTCCAAAAGACGAGACTGATAAGACCGACACCTGTATGGCTTGAAAAGCAGCCGGGGTTTGCGATGAGGTGAGATAGTTCGAGTTGAATTGAGCCTGAACAATAAACCCAACTGTGTAGATGTAGGTTTGGCAAACTCCACTGCACAACGATATTATCACGAAGTGAGTCAAAAACAGTTTGTTCGTAATCAAGTATGTTATAGAACGCAAGGGATTACTGGGTTTCCTCTCGCCCGGATGCCAAGAGGATGAGTAACAGTTCTCGAAATTCTGGTAGTTCAATGGTGATTCTTCATCAAGGCTCGAGACCTTACTGGCGACTGTATCCACAGTCAGTAGATATAGTGTAGAGTCTTGGTGCGGATGGTTCATGTTCAGTGTTCTCAACTGATCAACAACAGACTCGAGTTCAGGCGAGAGGGCTTCCACGGATGAACGAGGGGTCCGCTTGCCAACGCCCCAGGTGGAAATCGATCCCCTCAAGTCCTTGAACAGATTCGAGTCAGAGACTTTCGCAGAAGACGGGTTTGTTGGATAGATATTCACGAAGAAAGACCCAAAAAACGCGATAGGACCACAGAAGAGCGCCAAAAACAACAAGAGGCGGCCAGGGGTTCCATTAAAGAATGTGGTGGCAACTATGGAGAAGATCGTGGCCGCCAACCCGTATGCACCCACGGGGATGGCGGCCGCAGAACCTCTGTGATTGGGGAAATTGGCTTGTGCTGCTTTCAAGCTTGCAAAAAAGGAAGTCACGGATCCTACACCGACAAAGACCATCAGAGTACAAATCCACATCAATGAGGAAATCTCGTAAACATAGATCCTGCTCAACGAGAAGTAGCCAATAAAAATAGCCAATGAGCCTAGCAAGATAGACTTCAGGGGCCCGATATGATCAATCAATAGGCCTGCTGGAAGACCGCCCAAACCGGAGCCGATGTTGACGGCCACTGAAATGGTGGCAGCATCGGACGTCAGGAGATTGACTTTCTGCACCAACTGGGGGGAGTAAACTCCATATAAGTAGGGTGTACCTGCAACCAAAGAAACGAATAGAGAAGCAATAAGAGCCGTTATTCTCTTTCTGTCATGACCAGACTCCATCACAGGGATAGCAGCTTCCGGAACGCTTGAGGCCACAGGGGCTTAAAGGAGATGGCCGTGGTAGGGAGAAATTGGTCACCACGAGATGACCGGTGATATGAAATAGCAAGTGGTCACGAAATGACCGGTGGTATTAAATAGCAAGTGGTCACGAAATGACCGGTGGTATTAAATAGCAGGTGGTCAGGAAATAGCCAAGACGGTGGTAAGGAAATGTTGGTTGAGAAATCAACATCCAGCCCTTTCTTATCTAATCTTGTTGTATGCAGTCCGGGCATGAGCGGCCATTGAAAATGCCCCCAAGGCCCGCTCGCACAATATACTAGAGCGCAGCAAAGAAGAGTGCACACTGGGATTGCGCCGTCGGAAATTCCTCTTCAAGTGTTCTCGCCGTCCAGGTGTCTCTGAGTCCCGAAGGTACGGGTGTCCTGCACAACCCACCCCTACAAACAACTAGGTTTTGGCTCGGAGCCCTGATGCCTGCCATAACACATGCTTTCCCGCTAATTTCACGTGCACCAACTCTGCACATCACATGACCGGGCGGGCTACCTCGCCATCTTTCAAGCACCCTGGACACAAAACACGAGGGCCTAGCTTGCAAACGGGTGCATGCAGGAAGCGGTCCTTTCCCTTGAGAGCGTTGACGCTCCAAGGCAGATTTCTGGGTGCACCTGCGCGAGTCGCGGCCCACCCAGATTTTCGCAAGACACTTGAGAAATATACATCAACGGGACGAAAACCACCACCACCACCACCATGGGCAGGCTCAACACAAAGGAATTCTTAGACACGTTGGCGGCGGTGTTAGCCAAGAATGACGGTCAGTCTTCAATATACCTTGTGCAAAAAAGATTGACGTCGAACCTAACAAGTGAGCCCAGCGAGGCGATGGGTGATTTGGCCTCTAATGTGATTCTGCATCCTTCCAAGTATCCCACCAATACAGAGCATTACCCAGTCCTTGTGCGAATGAGCGATGGCGACAAGAAGAGCAAGATCTCCACTGTGGTTGAAGCAGACAAGTTGGATTCGTTTTGGTCTGAGTATGCACAGGTATTGAAGGACGGCTTCGTAGGGTTGCGGAAAAAGGACAAGAAAAAGAAGAAAAACAAGGTCTCGAAGGACTAGGTCGCGAACTCATGAAGAACTCATGGACCCTGGAAGAACTCATTAAAGAACTCATGAACTCACAAAGACTTCATGGCGAACTCACAAAGAACTCACAAAGATCCAGACAAGACGGGTTGTTGTCTCGGAGCCCTACTTCATCGTACTAGCATATCAATAAACGGAAATCCAGCTCCCACATACTTAAACTATACTTTATCGACCATAAGCCTTCCGGTGGGATGAAGAAAATCGAGTTGGCTGATTTTGGTGGTCAAATCCAACCCGTTTAGCCCGACCCTGGGAGGTATTGGAGTAATGAGGTTGAAATCGTAGGCGAATATGGGCTTCTGGAAATCATGAGCCTCCGTGTTGTTCAAGGCAACATCATAGTCTTTATCCAACATGTCTCTCTTTTTCATCTCCACAAATAAGTAAAGCTCCTCGATAGTAGAGTCTGCAGGGAAGCAAAGAGTGCACGATTCGCCATCGGCAAACTTAATGGCGATTCTCAGGCACCCCTCCGAGGCGCTTCTCTCGAGGAGGCTCTTGATGTGAGGCTGCTTCCACTTCAAGTACTTGACAAAGAGCTTTTGGCGCTGCTGCTCCTGCTTTTTCAAGTGGTCTTTTCTCAACGACTCCTGGTACTTGCGGTCCTGGTCTTGGCGGATCCTCTCGTTGCGCCACTTTTCGTTGAGCTCAGCCCTCACCAAGGCCAACTCGGGCTCGTACTTGGCCACCTTGCTGGCGAACTTCTCTTCCACAAGCGAGTCCGGATCAACACTGTCATCTAGAACGCCCTGGAGCTTCAGAACCAATGAGATGCGAGGCGTTGATTTGGTGGGACCGTCCGGGGTCATTTTCGTGGTGCGCGTGAGGCAGAGCAACCCCAACATAGGGAATTTGGTGATGTTGATGTTGTTGGCCAATTCGTATGCCTCGGGACTGGCAGCATCTCCTCCCCAGATTATGATGTTTTCATTCGAAAACATTGACACAAACGCCGGATTGGAAACAATCTTATCGAGCATGGCCTGCGACCCGTCGCATCTCGGGTTGGTGATGTAGATGAAGAGGAACTTGGCTCGGTGGGTGGCAAGATACAACGCCCGCGTGTAGCTTCCTTGGAAAAATGGCGGTAACCCCGGGCCACCCGACAGGCCATTGTAGATGGGAAAGTGGTGCTGCGGCGAGAGGTGGTCCTCAAGCGTCGCCACGAAATGCTCCACTCTTTGGATGGGATCATTCTTGATGACGTTGCTCACCGTGGTGCTTGAGGTCAGCAAGGGGCTCCAACGCGGCCTCTCCAAGAAGTAGATGGCCTTAAGAGTACCGCCAACAACATAGGCCAAAAGAAACACCAAGGAGCTCAACAATCTGACAACTGAGAGGCCAGCGGCCCGGAACAAGAGCATTAGATACTTTTCGATGTGGCTGCGTATGCTTGTCATGTGACCGGGCCCATGCTCGGGAGGCAGATCCGGGAAATGGCCGGGGAGATTAGCAAGCGGTTCATTTGGCGATGAGGATGTGCCGGTCCAGTTCATTGCACGAGGCAGATGTACGGGCATGAATGGCACGCCAAGTGTAGCGCGGCCGGCGCGCACGTGCGCTTCCACGTGATCTCACCACCTCGACCTGGCTGTTTGATTCAACTTTCAACGCTCCCTATGGCTAGCTTTCTTGACCCTATTTGGCCCTATTTGGCCCTATTTGGCCCTATTTTGGCCCTATTTTGGCCCTATTTTGAATTATTTTGACCTACATACTCCCCCATTTCTTTCGCTCGTTACTTGTTCTCTATTTCTTCACCCCAACGTCTCTATTCTCGAAATGTTCGTAGCACATCTCCACCACGTCGCATGGCAACCCAAACACTGGGTTCACGGCGTTGGTATAGGCGGCACCATCAACCACCTCGCTTGTCTGGTAGCGGCATGCGCCCAGGCCCTCGCTCTGGTAGGTGTGCTC
The DNA here is from genome assembly GCA_002370295.1 of Metschnikowia bowlesiae. Classification (NCBI taxonomy): domain Eukaryota; kingdom Fungi; phylum Ascomycota; class Pichiomycetes; order Serinales; family Metschnikowiaceae; genus Metschnikowia; species Metschnikowia bowlesiae. The sequence goes on along the minus strand of NLAK01000001.1, from coordinate 154,102 downwards.
AGCCAAACTCAAGCCGCAGAGAACGTAGTTGGTGTGGTAAAAGTCTTGCCTTTTGCCAGGCTTGTCCCTCAAGCCTCCCTCTGGAGCCTGGCAGCAGTTCAAAATAAAAGACTTCAACGCGCCGCGGTCAAACAAGCCCTCAAGGTTGCAAAAGGCCTCCACCATGCAAAGGCTCGCGCCAACCCAGAAACTGTAACACCCATCCACAAGCTTGTTTGTTCTTCCACAGAAGCCCCCCTCCACGGGCAACTGACGTGCCGCTAGCCAGGCGACCAACAGGTCCAAATTGGCGGCATCGAGCTTTTGGAGAAGAACAAGCGATGCCACCGCACAATATGTGTAGCCCCCGTGGGCCTCGGTGTCGGGCACCCCAGCAAAGCCGCCTTCGTAGGTCTGGCACGATAAGATCCATTCCAGAGTCCCCTGCACGAGCTCGCGCGAGAGCATCCCAAGTAGCGCGGCCACCGAGAGAACGCAATAGGTGGACCTGGTGTCGCATTCACCGCCCTCGTGCATGGAGAAGGACCCATTTGCGTGCTTCAACGAGAGAAACCACTCATGTAGGCCGCGCCTGATTGTCGCCATCAATGCATAGTCTTTGGCCACCACGAGCGAGAGCACGCCTGCATATGTGGATGCAACGTGCCCCATCTGGCCAAAAGGCCCGCCGGCAATGCCGCCCCGTCCCGAGTCAATCACGAGCGACCCGACCTTAGCTGATACCCCGCTGATGACCGCTTGATCCGTGAGCTCGCCTTCCAATAGCGCCTTGCTATTGACCAACCAGTACACCATCCACGCATGGTTAGGGTCGTAGGGGTAATAAGCGGCCGGCAACGGGCTTTGAAGGTGGTGCTCCACGTAGCATAAATGGGCCTCAACATCAAGCGGCTCGTCCTTGGCCAAGACGCCGTCCGACGCCTGGACGATCTTGGTGTAAATGTCTCGAATTGACGCCTCCACTTCGTGCTGGAGAGTACTGGTTTCACTCTGGTACAAGTCCTCCACCAAGGGCGACGTGCGGATCATTCTTCCAAGGTGGTCTGCGACGTTTGGATGACAGAGACTTTCAAGGCTCGATAGGCTGCTTCCCTTTGTGTGGCCGCTTTGGGTGTGGCCGCTTCCTTTTCGGTGGCCCACTAGCAGGAGCAAGTACGAGATGCTTTGTAGCTCATTCCGCTTGCTCATTGCAGCGTTTCATGTCTTCCCAATCAAGAGCCTACAATGCCGCGCAATGGCGGGGCGCTCCTGCACTTCTATCATGCCTGGTCCCTGTATAGCAGCACGCCACTTTGGGACTACGGTGGGGCAGCTTCAATCACCGATGGAGGACGGATTGATTGGACGGCTTATGGATCATTCCCACGGGCCTCTTTTCAATGAATTTATTGTCTCCCCGCCCCGTGGGTAGTGTGCGGCTCACGGGTATACCTGCCAAAAAGCCAGGTGGACAATCCGATAGCTTATTCTCGAGCCAATGACGTGATCTTTTCTTTTAGATAAATGCAGATAACCCCTTTGTTCTACACTCAATTTATCGCTTTGAGCACTGTGACAACTGAAGAGTAAAAGACCTCTGGTGTTGGATTCGTGTAATTTCTCTAGTTCTGCCTAGGCGTAGAAAAAAGGTTTCGTTATAGAAGGGGATCGAGAGGCTTTATATAGAAGACCCCGGAGACGTGCGGCGACTTGGCCTCTTTGTGAGATACGGTACTAATCGGGCGAAGGCTTCCGTGGATGTCCCGCACCAAATTTTGCACCCAAGTGCTTTTAGGATAGTATATTGAAAATACAAACAAGAAGGTTAGGGGCCTCTTAAGATTGAAGATGTTCAAATATTCATCAATCTAGGAATACCACCATTTTCACAATTTCTGCGAAAACAGCTATACTGTTCACGACCCCTTTCTTACTGCATGTGCAGTGTACACCATAGCGTGCACTCACTCGCCTCGAAAGTGTACACTCCACTATAGTACTTCGAGTTGATAGTTTCAAGTCAAATATATAGCTAGAGGAATCGACTTGAAAGAAAATGAAGCTACCTGAAAAAAATGAACCCATAACTTATGAACCTGAGAGCGAAGCAGGACGTTCCTTAAGTCCTGTCCGTTGGCTTGCAACTGGTATACGCGAGTGATTGGAACAATCTTTCGGCCCTGGACCAATGTCATCGTTTATGCCACTGTGTGAATACTCATAATATTCAATAAGAGAACCAGTTAAGACTTAACTTTAAAGAATAGATTATTGAGTTAGCGTTTTGGCACGAAAGCCTGCTGATAGACAACTCGTAGAGCACGCAGGCTATGTGCTTTTCCCATGGTCGGCCGCCATTCTGATGAACACATGGACTGCTGAACTGTGGCAGACTTCAATAGCCGGCAATGCCTAGCAATAGTTCTCAACGACGTAAGCAAGAATGCTCTCATAGCAATAGATGAATTGGTCGAGGTTTTGCACCATGGAGATCCTCTGCTGCCGTTGAAACTGAACCGACTTGTAGATTAAGTCCTCGTCGCCCCAGGGATCAAACCGGCCTTTCTGTTTTTCCTGGAAGCAATTGACAATCATATCCATGGTAATGAAACACCCTGTTCTGCCACAACCAGCCGAACAGTGGACAAGGAGATCCCACTCCGATTTGTCTGCTGGAGCACGCACACTCAGAGCCAGCAACTTCTGGTTCTTCAATTCAATCATGTGAAACACCAGCTTTACATCAACGGGCGTGCCAAAGTCTGGCCAGTCTTTATAGGAAAAATGATGAATGACACTTGTTTCGCCGTGCTTTGTCAAGTGAATGGTGCGGAGGGTGAACCCATCGCAATCCTCACGATCCACAATTCGTACCAGCATACTGCTTTTCTCCATGTCTAGATTCTTCTCGTAGTAGGTGCCCTGCGAAAAAACCGACGGCTTATCCAAGCAGACAATGGCCTTCACCCGGTTGTACCAGACAGCGTTCCAAAAGTCCTCATATGTTGCCTCCAAGGGGTTTTGCGTGGCAATATATTTTGCGCTCGACATTTTATCGAAACTGATATAGTTAGCGTTGAAGTAGTCGTCAGTTTCTTTCCTGACTGGATGAGATGGGGACGAGATCAACCGCACTCGAGAATGCTCGTACGGCCATATGTTATTGTAGCGATTCTTGTACCCGAACTCAATGCCTTTGGGTATACTATAGTCGATCTTATCGCAGAATGGGCATAACGCCAGAGGAGTACCATAACCGGTGGAATTGTGTAAATGGCACGATGCTGAGTCAAGAGCTTCGGAACTCAGGTCATCGTTAGCTATAGCCATGCTCAACCGGATCTGCTCTGACGCCTCCAAGCGGTTGAACTTATCGCTCAAGTGGTCAACGATTTCTTTATTGGAATTGTCTCTTTCGTAGGCTTCGGCAAATATGCGTAGCCACTTGGGCAATTTTTCTTTCTTTTCAGCAAATCCGGGAGGAAATTTGAAGTTGTAGTCATACTTGATGGTGGTGTCCAAGCGGGGTAGGTTTTTTTTGATGGACATCAAGAGCTTCTGATCAGAAGCAGTGGCCGAGGGTAAAGTGAATCCCGACAAGAAGGGTAAACCTTCACTTGAGGCGGGTTTCGTGGTCTTCGCTTCATTGTTAGCCTCTTGGGCCGATAGTGGCGTCTGAGGAGACACGGGGGTTACAGCTTGCAGAGTGGAGCGTTGAACGAGCAGGCTGCTCACTTTGTCAATCCCTCCGTTTAGGAAGTACACATTGTAGTGATCACAGCTGGTGAATTTCACTGCGGTTTGGTACAACTGGAAGGACACAAGGCTGTCAGTGCTGCTCCCATCATAGAGGATAACGTCCATCTCTTTGTCGAGGGCCAGAAGCCGTTTCTTCTCGCGCTCGGGAAGGCTACTGGCCGAAATGACATGCTTAAGATCGTAGCTTGGCCTCTTGATTAGAGTGGTGGGAATGCAAATGTTATATGAGTGCTTCAAGTGAGAAGTGGAGTACAAGTTGAATGGGCGGACGTCAACTAATAGTCTTGAAGATGCAGAATTGATGATTTGTTTGAGCCTCTCGGTATCCGTGGACTCTATTGGCGTCACAGACGGCGGCAAAGATTTGTAATAGGACTTTTGGGTTGGTGAAAAAGAATTGAAGTTGACGGGCGGGGTTGACAATGCTAAGTTTTTGGCCGTCAGTGTATCCACAGAGAGGTTGTTTCGCTTTTGCTGCATAGGTGGCGCACTGGTCACGATTTGGGGGATTTGGATATTCATCATCGTCAGAGTCGAACCGCTTTGTGCTTAACTACCAGTCTCGAGAATGTCCTTGAATTTCGGGGTATCCAGGGCTTTATAAAAGAAAATGGAAACAAGAATTTTAAAGAAGATGAAATGAAACAAAGATGGTGGATGAATATATGGATGTGATTTTGAATAATGCCCAATGCCGGCTTTTTGTCGGGTATGGATATGAGCGTGTGCTGGCTAGGCAAAAGCAACGGCTTCTCAAGATATGGGCAAGGCGCACTGAGCAATGACGTCGGCGGATGAAGTATTGGCTTTAGCAAAGGAAAAATGAGCCTCGACAAAGGAGAAAATGGCGACGGTGGATGACGTGGCGGATGGGGTACTGGCGGAGACCAATGAAATAGGAATGGGTTGGGTCGAGTAGAATTCCTGAATGGCTAGTCCAGGAAGATTGGTGTTTCAGGGAAAGGCGGAAATGAATAACTATATACTTTCTGCGGATGCAAAAGGCCACAGGTACAATGCAAAATACAAACGACTGCAGAGGTCTAGAACCGCTCGCGGGCTATTAATACCTCTGCCATGCCGTCACACCACCACGCGCGTCCCGAAGGCCGGCTGCTGGAAAGAATACCTCCTTAACAACCGAAAACTACCGCAGGGCACCTTAATGATGCTGCGAGCGTTCGTACGCTCCTGAGGGCGAGTGGCGTCGATGACTTCAAAGGGGCGTGCTCGTAAAGACTCCTGAGGGTCGGGTGAGAAGCTTGCGAACGCTCGAAACCCATTACGTCACGAATGCGCCAAAAGAGTGCGGGAAGTGAATCTCGCAATCTAGAACATTTGTTCTTCTGTCCCGCACGGGCGTTGCGCTTTCTAAAAATACGCCGCCCTACACTTCAAACGGGCAACTTCGGTAGCGGACTGGAACGCGACCGATTTGAATCCCGCTATTTCCATTCCATGCCCTGAATCCCACGATATGGCTGTGGCCGCCATTCATGCACAATGCCCCGATCACCGTACATTGGAAAAAGCTAGCCGAAAGGTTGCCAACCAGCAACGATTGAAACGAACCCAACGGTCGAAAACTGTGCTGGCCGCAGACGGATTGATGGCAGGGATGACAGTAGGGATGGCAGTTTCAAGTTGCCAAGTTGGGAGATTGTAGCAGCAGTTAAATCAGCCTTGGAACTCCTACTTGCCGGGCCCCCAAAGGTGACCCCTTTTCCATGATTGTCGAAGAAGCCTTGTGATTTTGCGCCCTCTGGCATGCAAGCGAGATCGCCCAACTGCAAGGCTTCTATTTATAGTGTCGAGCAACGCTGCAGCTAATGAACAGCTACCCATAATGCAGGGGTCATCCATTCCACACGTGATAAGAACAGCAGGGCTCCTCACCCCAAGGGCTTAGCGCACATGGTGATGCGCAGCTCATTCCATAACCTCTATTCTCCAGGCCCTCTCGTTATGCGCTTGTTTTTGCACCCTGGCAATGAAGATCACTGCTAGAATCAAAGACCGAAATCTCGACTTCGTTCCAAGCTCGCGCAGGCGAGGACCCCCCTGGAGGAGGAGGGCTGTCGTGTTGTCTTCAATATCGTTGAGGAGACGCATAGTTGAGTCCTCCTCGGGCGTGGATGGCTCGTACCGGGCTAAGAAATGCTGATTAATGGATAGGCTCGATTGGAGCTTGGCCTCTAGAGTGCTCATGCGGTGCCGGTGGATTGAGGCCAAGAGCTTCGCCCGCTTCGCGATCTCTTTGTTGCGTTGTTGGAGAGCATCGTTTTCATGTTTCAAGCCATTCATTTCGGCATCGTGCACTGCCAGCAGTCGAGAGCTTCTCTTTTCCGAGCTAGAAGGCGGTTTGCTTCGTTCTTTTTGTTTCAATTGTGCCTTGAGATTCAACACTTCCTGCTCATGCCGTCTGCTTGTGGCAAGCTGCTGACTTTTGAGCTCTCGGATAGTTAACTCCAATTTTTCTATTTTGTCATTTTGTTTCGTCAACCTGTGCACCAATTCTAGCTTTTGGTTGTTGGGCTGAGTATCATCTTTTTTTGAAGTGCTCTTAGATACATTCACCCCAATACTATCTCTCTTCGGCGTGCTCCGAAATGCATCCATCCGAATGTCATCTCTCTTTGGCGTGCTTTCAAATGCATTCACCTGGATATCACCTCTTTCTGGCGTGTTTACGAACGCGTTCGGCTCCACGTTCCTGATTTGTAGAACCTTGTCCCGGAATTCCTCAAAGTAGTTTTGGTGCTCCTCATGCTCCCGATACGAGGCTGGCAATGGCCTTGTCTGGCTACCCGTTCTGGGCACTTGTGTTGGGTGACGCCCGCCCCACTTAGAGTGGAGCAATTTCGATGCCGGGGCTTTGCCATGGAGATAAGCTGTGTGTGGCGAGCTTGCGCCATGCCCGTCTGTAAGGCCTCTGTTCGGCGCAGCCTGCTGCATATTGTGTCTTGTTTAGCGACAAAGGAAAAGGGCCTGTGCTCTTGGTGTTAAGGCAGGGCTGTAATCCCTTGTGCCGCGCTGCTTCACCTAATGCATTATGCGCGTCATATGTTTATATATCGTTATTTACCTCCCGTTATTAACGTCTCGCACACACAAGAGCTCAATTGCCCCCCACAGGTCAGAAATTACAGCGAATACAACTCCTACAACCCCAAAGCCTCCTCAGTTATGCCTCGCAGAAAGCTCATTCGCAAGCAGCCCCTCCTCGATAAGATCCGGTCGTATCCCTTTGACCTTCTCCTATCTCTAAATGAGCACAGATTGTCAGTTGATTGGGATGACTACATACCCCAGTGCTTGCCGGCAGGCACCATTGCTTCATTGGGATTTCTTCTTATGTGCAAGTTGAAAATCCACTACCAGGCGGTCATTAGCAAGAGACAGAATTTGGTGTTCCGAACAGACCACTCCACCTACCAGCAGGTGATGTCTCATGCCATCAGTGGAACCAGGTACACGCCGAATTCGGCCACATATCCTAATTATGATACTTTTTCGAGCACTGTGTTATGGACAATCAACTCAATTCTATTCTTCGTCTTCGCCGTTTCCTTCTTGAACACCTTTAACCTCTACTATTTCCCATACCGTGACTACTCGTTGCTTTCTCTGACAACTAAAGCTCCTCGTCCCAAGGGCTCCACTGTGATTCAGCAGAATATATCTAGTGAACAACCAAGCGGCCTTTTATCCAGGCTCTACTCCTACTTTGAAGGCAATTCTTACTACGACACCGACATGGATTCGGATGCTGATACGACGGCAGAGCCGCAAGTGATTAATAAGAATATTTGGGTGCTCCGAGTCTGGGACCCTTCTCTATTTCTGCTCTACTTGTCTGCATCGTTCTCGCCTGTTGTATTGGCACTCCTTTGGCTTTTGTCCTCTGCTGCGCCTGTTTGGAAACTCGCAACTATGGTTCTATTCTTCAATGTTTCGTGCTTCGCCCTTGTGAGTAAATTATCCAGTTTGATTTCAGACAAGCAGATTGTATACCAAGAAACCTTCAAAGAGTACAACCAAAAGTATGTGATTCCGAAAACATCGGTGCTCAAAAAGAATGCCATGATCGATGCCACTAGAGGGCCGCGTGTTTCCGCTAAGAAGACGGTGCACGATGATGTTCGTGGCCATATCCAAAATGACTTTGCTTTTGTATCTCATGATATCAACGGGAACCGCATCAAGAGCGTGCGGGCAGATTATAAGGATTTCGAAACTTTATCGAGGGTGTCTTCCCCTTCAAGGCATTTTCCGGGCAATATCGTCCTGCTGCCCGCCCGGCATGAACACATCAACAACTGGATCACGCTGTCCACGCCTTATACAGCACGACCCACTGGAAATTCAAGCAGGCTCTCGGCCCACGAGCCTCTCATAAATGCAGGCAATGAGTCCTTTCGATACCGAGATGATACAATTTCCAGAGCAAATGACACCTTCTCCAGACCCACCTCCTCAAAGGCAACTTCACCGAACAAATCATCATCCAGAATTCCTTATAATCCAAATGTGTCTTATGGTCACAACACACAATTGTCTCCGAACAGATCGAGTAGACAGCTGTCGCCGCGGCGGAGCCCGTCTCCGTCAAAGCGGGTGTGGCACTAAGATGCATCTTCTAATCAGCAAACTAAACATCATGAAAGCAACACAAAAGATAGTGAAAACCAAACTAAAGATCATGAAAGCCAAAGAAAAAGTTAGTTAAAGTACCCACCACACCCAACTTTCTTCCATGCCGCGTAGCCTTGTCTTGATCTTTTCCGTTTGCGTTAACTTTTAGAAACATTTCAGAACCGTCCTTCACTTCCAATCTCTTGATATAAGCTGCCTGTAGGTCTGCGGACTCGCCTGTGGCACTCTTGTCAGGCTTGTGATGTTCATGAGCGCTTTTGCTCGGGACTCCGCCTCCAATATCTTCCAGTACACTCAACTTTCTCTGCTTGAGCTTTTCGACAGCGTCCTTCGAGTATGGGACCACACCTATTAAAACGCCGTTAAAAACTACCCCAGATTCTTGTAGCGCATCAAACGCCGAATTAGGGTTGTCGTAGGTAATTTTGACCCAAGACTTTCCGCTGAATATTGGCGCAGAGCATGTTTCTTCAACAGAGGGCTTCGTGTCATCACCCTGGGAAAATGCGCCTGTAGGAGCCAAAGACTCTAAAAGTCTCTCACCATTGTGCTTTGAGGGGTCCAGGGCCTCGAAACTTTCCAAGACCCGTCCAAATTCCAGGAAGAAAGCAATCACTTGTGAGGCCATGTGTTCTGGGTATCCAAACACCAACACCGCCGACTCATAATTCAGGAGTGACTTCTGCGTAATGTCTTCTGTTTTGATAGCGGTGTCCTTCTTGTTGGAAAAAGCATTTGCAAAGTTTCTTGGGTCTTTGTTTATGAAAGAGCCAGTGTGTTGAGCGGGTTTTTTCAATGAGGTGATCATCTCGTCGTTAAGGTCGTAAAGTGACCTTCCAGGAGGGAGATCGTCGCCATCATTATATAAAGGGAAGTCATTGTTGTCTCTCAAGTTCATGACGGTGTTGACGTCGCCAGTCAGAAGCACGGACAGATCTGCTTGTTTGAAAATGGTGTTGTGAGGCGAGGCGCTTCCGAAGGATACAATGCTAAATTCAGCCGGGTCTGAGCCTGCGGACCTGGCCGACAGTGTGGACTTGCCCGATTCTTTTTTGGTGGCTGCAGTTGTCGAGAGTTGAAACCCGGTCTTTTTCTTTGGCACTAGGTGGTTGGGGATCACCCTTTTGGAGCCATTCTGGTACCACGTGGGGCGCTTCAGATCAAGCGATAGATTGGGGCTGACCTCTTGTGTTTGCCCGAATAATGCCGACATGCCAAGTTGGTGCCCGAGAGGGTCGAGTGCTCGAGACATGAGTGAAGAGTCGTGCGCGGCCCAAGTCAGGCATGGGTCCACAGTAGGGTACGCCTGTTGCCCCAAATACCCCCGTCTTTGGCAGCCTATTACTCCCTAAAGCATTGAGATATAAACTCTTCACATTGGCTGCATACTACTCGATGAATGTCCGAGAAACGGTCCCCTACTGGTTGCAGTTTGCAGTCACATTATAAGCTCTCGCCACAGAGTATACACCCGGCCAATTCGACACTTGGAAAGACGAGGGCGGGCAGTTGCATTTCTATTGGGGAATGCCGTATTCTTCACATGCTAAAAGAAAATGAAAATTTCGCTTGACTGCCCTCTGCAGAGAATCTAGTGTTTTTGAAAGGGATGTACCCAGCGTGGCAAATACCAGTCCAACCACCTGCAAAAGACAGGCAGACCAAGAATCTAAAAAGGTGCGTAATCCTTCACAGTCTTTCTGACCAAATGGCGCAATGGCGGTTCGACCCTCTCTCGAAGCCTACTTTGTGCGCAACCTGGAGGTTTGCCTTGGACCACCATTGGGAGCCAACAAGGTCAAAACGAACGAAAAGATACTGCAACCTGCGCCATCCCGCACGCTACTGCTTGTGTACTGGTGTGCCTAATTTTTGCTAATGTGCTTGACTCGGATGGCGCCGTTGGTCTTAATCTTTCTGTCTTCTTGGGTCGAACCATTGAGGCGCGCGCTCAGGCTCGAAGCCTTCTGAGAATAACATTTCTTGTCATGTCTGCAGATAGGCGGTCACGTCGCAGCGCACAGTGAAGACATCGGGAAATCATCGTGCATGCCTCATCAAGGCCACAACCCACAGCAACATGACCCTATCTCCAGCTGAGAGAGCATATCTCTACGATTCGTTAAGCGGTCCGACAGTCATACGGCCTGATGGCAGGAAAGAATTCCAATTCCGCCTGTTGGAAGCCAAAACCGACTTTTTGCCCGGCTCCAATGGCTCGGCCAGAATACGCATGCCTGACGGTAGTGAGTGCATTGTCAGCGTGAAGGCCAAGGTGGTGTTGATCCGAAGAGAAGCCAATTTGATAGAATGCGATGTTGATGTCGCAGGCCACCGAGACGACTCCAACTACGTGTCCAACTTGAAGTTCAATCTAAATGATCTCTTCTTGAGGAACTTCCCCACAGAGCACTTGCACCTCACCACCAAGTACGGCTACAAGCTATACATCGACTGCATTGTCATCAGCTACTCGTCCTACCCATTGACGCTCGTGACGTTTGGTGCTTACTTGGCGCTCAAATCAACCAGATTACCGTTGTTGACGAGTGAGGTTGATGACGCGGAAATTGAAGAGCAGCCGACCTTCTCCGACGATTGGGAACAGGCCAAAACCTTGGCGGAGGTGTTCAAAGTCCCCAATTTGCAGCCTCCGATCATCATCACCATTGGCGTGATTGGAAACAATCTAATTTTCGACCCCGCCGAGGCCGAAGAGCAAGTTCTCGAGAATGGCTTGTTGTTCGGCTGGTACGATGAAAGTGTTATATCGCCCATCTCCAATATGAACCTAGCCGTGAGCTCCGCCAATGACAACTTCAAGGGTTTCGACTTGCACATTCTTACGCAAGCCATTTCCTTGCTCAAACAGCACTGCGGCTCACTCGTGAAGGCTTTTGACGATATCATCGAACAAGATAACAACGAGAGTGACGGAAAGATTTTTTAGATGTTACGTTAAGTAATACTCAATATGGGATGGAAAGAATCTAGCAGTGTTGGGACGTGTAAGCGTGAACAACCACTGCGGTCGCTGTTTGAATGTTCATGGACCTCACCACACCAAACTGCTTTATTTCAACGCAAAAATCGAGCTCAGCCAAGAGTTCACCGGCGATCCCCTCCTTCTCTTTGCCTAGAAGAAGAAGCGATTTGCGTGGGAATCTCAACTTTTCGTCCAAGACCACCGAGTTGTCCGTCTGTTCCAATCCAATAAGCGTATACCCATTGCGCTTCTTCAGTCTCAAGAACTCCACGAGTTTTTCAGCTTTCACTTCGGCCATAGGCATCCAAAAATCCGCAGTCACTGCCACGCTCTTGAACTGCTGGCTTTGTTTCACTTTCAAGTCGTGCAAGGTCAACAAGCCGGCACCCATCACATCACATAATCGGCAGATGCCCCCTAAGTTGGGTGGCTTATCAACCATAGATGCAACCACGATCAAGTCGCTTCGCTTTATATCACCTCCTCTTGCCTTTTCGTCCATGTCCATGATTGTGCTCCATGCACCACTTTTGGTCTGTAAGGAAGACGCCACCCCGGCACTTGATTCTTGGAGGGTGCTCTTAGAATGCGCCTTTAGCTTGCTGACCCAGAGATTCGATTGGTCTAGGCCAATTGGCCGCCTGAGGATGGCTCGTTGCTCTGCACTTAGGTACTCAAATTGCTGTTCTGTTAAAAAGTCAAATTGCCGATCGAAAAGTCTCAATAAAATGCCCCCGGATATGTTGATAAGGTTGTGGTCTTGCGTGACATTCCACAAGTACGCATCGCCGCTTCGGAATTGGCCATAGGCATCTGTAGATAATGCGCTTTTGTACATGTTGTAGATGACTTGGAACAATGCCTTTTCAATAACCAAGTTTTTTTTGCGGATTTCCTCATGCACTGAAATGGCAAGCGACATGGAAAAGTGCCGAGTGGTTGCTTTGTTTGTAGAGGCAACGGAAACCAAGATCGGGATAAACTTGGTCAAATGGATTTCGGCATTCTTGCGGTCCATGGACTGGATCATGAGGAAAATCATTCTCTCATACGCAATGACTAGTATTGGCTTCATCTCATGATCTCCGATTGAAGCCTCCAACTTGTTGTAAATCTTGGGGGAGAATTGAGGCTCCGCTAGTAACAATTTGGCAATAATCCACTCAAAGTATACCCTCACGGGTGGACTGGGATCGGTTTCTACCAAGCCGATAAATGTCTCAAGATATCGCTCAATGACAACTTCTGGGGCGATATTGTCGAGGACGGAAATCACGATTTTGGAAATCTGGATCCGGAAATGCTCCTCGAGTCCGTCGCTGGGTCTAGCGACAGTATAAAACGCGTTCTCATCACTGAAAATGAAATTGAGGATGTTTTCGCTGCATTCAGAAGTCTGTATGGAATTGAGAATTCCCAATAACCAAACCTTGTATGCAACTTCATCCACTCCATAGACTTTGCCGAATAAATTCAGGCCTGGAAGGGGGGCCAACTCCGAGTCGTACGCTTGGCCCACCAAAGGCTCAAGCTTAAAAGCGCTCAGCTGGAGCTCGTTCTGTGACATTGCCTTCACCAAGAATTCGGGTAGCAAGGCAAGGCGCTCAAACTGAGCCGGATTCTTGACCTGGAAGTCCGAGAGTGCCTTCACAAGCGGGGGCATAAGCCCTCTCCTTCCGTAGGAGTTCGATATGACGACTTCCGAGAAGGCCAAAATTATATCACTGAAAAGCTCATTATGCAGCGCTTGTGTGAGCACCGCTTCGTGGAACATCAACTTGATCAATTTGACATGCAAGTCTCTGTCAGATAACTTAAATCTGTCAGCGTCCAACTCCACGACTGTTTCGGAGATCCCGGTCATTGCCATCATTAGAGACTCATTGTCAAATGAGTTGCGATCCAACAACAAGGTTATAGTATCGCAAATGGAGCACACGGTTCTTTTCTGAGTCGATCCAAAATGAAAGATCGAAAGAATGGAGCTTAAATGACAGCCTTCGGGATGATATTTGACGTGATGAAACAAGAGGTTATGTAATTCACCAACCATATTATCCCGAAGTTTGTAGAATCCTCCCACATTCCTTGCACATTCAGCGGAGTTGCGGAACAACGACTGAGAAAATACCAAGATGTCGTGCGACCTGAGTTCCAAATTGACAAAGCCGCAATGCTGGATCAATTTGTTTAAAAAAAGAATCTTAGCATACGCTTTTCTAAGGACGCCATAATCGCTTGACTCATTGTCACTGACAATGCTGTTCCAAAGAACTTGCAAAGAAGCACTCTTCTCGAGTGGTAGAGAATCCGGCGAATTGCCAAGAGACAAATAGACATCTTCTGACTCATCGCCAGTCACAGCAGCAGAAACTGCTTGCGCCAAAACCAGATCCAGCGAATCGACTCGGTAGGCCCCGCTTTCCACAAGCTTGGAAGCCAATAAATCAGAACAGCTGGCCGGAAAGCAGCTCTTGCCGGACATATGTGCAGCAAGCCTTAGTAAAGAAACTTGGGTCTCAATCAGGTCTACGGTTTCAGTGTAGTCCAAGATATCATTGTCCGTGACGGCGCTCGCTTTGAGATACCCCACAATCAACGAGATATTGTCGTTGAAAATTTGAAAGCCATTGAAACAATTGAATTTCGAGATCAATTCAGCAAATCCTGAAAGGGAGGTGAGTTCAAAGCTCAAGATGATCCTTAGGTTTAGAGTTTGAACTACCCGCCAGAATAAGTCACCTTCGGAAAAGTTATCGAAGAGCTTCACCAAAAGACGATCATGAACACCATAGGTTAGAACGCGTTTACCAGATAAACCCTTTATCATCCCCAAAGTCGCATAAATTCGTACAGCATCAAACGTCTCCCTTCTATCCACGAGCACAGTCATGAGAGACAAGGATACCCGTGCTACCTCCTCTTGAGTATGCAAATTGGCAAACATTGACGAGATAAATGATGTGAACTTTTCAGAGTATTCGCAGTAGTTCTTTTTACTGACACCTTCCTCAGTTCTCACGACGAAGTGCCTCGAGAGCATCATGTAGGGAAGATAGCATTCTTCCAAGTATTGCAAGCCATGTTTGATCAAGTGCATGTTTTCGTCCTTAATGGAGAAGAGAATGTGCATGGAGTACTTCCTCACAGCGTCTATTGAGGCCTGGAAGCCTGTAGCTAGTAAGCAGAACCCCCACGAAGCATGAACCAAGGAATCGGGAGTAATGATATCTAGAATGTCGTGGTAAGCGGCCTGGGCTTGATGCAAAGACGTATCGATGGCCAAAACTTCGAAAAGGGTCGTGAACTTACTCCATCGCAGGAGAAACTGGGTTTCCCTCGACAAGTCCCAGGTGAGGATTTCGGTGTTGAACGAAGATCCAATGGATTTCAATGAAAGCTGCAAGATTGACAAGCAGAATTTGCGGACTTCGTGGGAGGGGCTAGCCAAGTGTTTCTGGAGAGTGAACCAATAGTTATTCTTGGCGATAACGTTCTCCAGGAAGAACCCGTTGCTTTTGAAGTTGCCAGCAGTGGCGGTGTTTAGTAAGCGAAGCCACATGACAAATCCATGAACTGTGGCTCTTGGAGTTGAATCCTGTCCCGTTAGCAGGAATATAAAGTTCCAGTATAGCTGCGCAGTGGGGACTGAGGATAACATAAGCAGTTTGATAGTCTCGGACCTCCATCTGAGCAACTTCGACGAGAGAGATGAAAGTTGGGCATCCTTATGACCTAGAAACAAAGTCAATACCTCATCTAGCTCGCGAATGGAGTCACACGGCATTTCTGTGAACACAGCAGCCAATAGACGAAGGAGGGCTAGCATGTCGGTGTTATCGTCCGTGACAGAGGAGCCCGGGTCTTGCAGCGCATAATCACCGGCCAACTTCTGAAATGCCGGGATGAAGTCAAACGTGTGCACATGCAACTTCAAAATGGCGAGTGCATGCTTCAAGAAGTCCTCTCGTAAAGAAGGATCGGGAAATCTGGCCATAAGCTGGACGCTAGCCTGGATGCACTCGTCGTGGCCAACTCCACTTGTGTGTATGATGAAGTTGAACAAATCAGGGTAGATGGCATCAAGGCTAGGCTTTTCTAGAAGCGGGAGAAGATCCGTCAAAACGGCGCCATCTCGAGGTGAGACCAGGATCTTGGCGGCAAGGGCTGACGCGAGTTCGCTTCGCTGGCTTGGCGTGAGGAAATGGGCAATCGAAGCATTCCCTGACAATGACATGATGGAAAGCTCGTCCTAGGCGCCGAAAGAAGTAGGCGCGTATACTCGAGAAGGCCTCCGCTCATCGCGCCTCCACACCAAGGCCGCATCAAGCCGCATCAAAGCCGCACCGAGGCCTCACCAAGGCCTCATTAAAGCTTACACACTAAACACGCACCCGAGGACCGCTCATCTACTTTTTCAGTGCTCTTGTTAGATCCGGGGTCAGTCATGAGCTCAGAACGTTGAAATTTATCTAAAGTCTATTTAGAACGTCTTTAAACAGGCCTTCTTTCACGCATGAGAAGCGCACCTAACTGCAGTATTTCTGAAAAAGGTAAGCGATGTGCCAGAAAGCAACACAACAAAAGTTTACATTGAATAATACACCTGGATGGTCCTTATACGTACAGCCGAATATTTCACCCAACAATGAACATATCTGGAAATTCCAAATGCGCAGGAATGCGTGGGACCCCATTTGAGGGTCGCAGCACCAAGCACGTCGAAACGGACGGAAAGGGTCTGGAATCCACAGCATTCGTTATACAGCGAGCGTATTATTTGTTGAACTCTGAGTTGCTTGTTTATCTCTGCTGTTTGTTCAACTCTGGTTTGTTTGTTCAACTTTGTTGTATTCCAGCTTTGCTAATTAGTCTGAGGGCTTTACGTCATTGGCTCAAATTGTAGAGAGTCACCTCCACGACATAGTGTGATGGATAGTAATTAAATAAAAAAAAAGAGTATTCGAGCTGAAATTGAGTAAGCTAAAAAGAGTACAAATGGATTTAAAAAGGCCCATAAGGCTAAATCAGTGTAAGAGTGGGGTCAATGGATTAATAGTGGATTATAAGACCAATATGTATGTTCAAAAGCGGCAACAAAAAAAAAGGATTAATGGCGGTAATAGTGGAAAATAAGAACACTCAATTTATGGCGTATGGGGATTAAGGGGCTAAGCGTTCTGTCCTTTTGGGTTAAATATCATACTGTGCTGAAGTGAATAGTCTCAAAACATTGTACAAGCGTCTCTGAGGTGTAGATTGTCCGCAGTGCATAAGAGTGCGGATCCTGCACTGTACTGATTGATGCACTGGTACTTGGTAGATTCTTTGGTGCATCAAGTGCTGAGGAAAAGAGTTGCTTATTGATGACCGCTCGAGCGCCAGACTTTAAAAAGCAGCCACCTGCTCAAAGGCAATGGACCAGTTTAGATTGCACATCGCAGTTTGTTGGAATGGGTAGTGCTTTAACCAAGGAACATCTGGCGAGACGGGTTCACTGATACTGTATAGGTACTATATACCCGGGACCAGCAATTGCAGCTTTTCCGACGCCACCTCAGGGTTTTCTCGAATGTAAGTTCATGGTAAGAAAATTTGATGCAAACTTTGTCAACACTGACTCAATGGGGACCTTTTACTAGAAAAGGTGGCAAAAACTGTAACCCGGCCTTGGCCAGTTTTCCTGCATAAAATAGATGATGCGCCTTGTTTTGGGGATCATCAGCGCATCTTCTTCGAGCACTAGACGTTACTAAATAAACTAACAGTAACAGTATAAAATAAGGAAGTAATCTAAGCAGTGTAAACAGGTTGCCTGAACAGGTTGTCCAAGAACCTGAAAAGTGGCCTAAAGAAGTAAAAGCAATCTTACACTGCTTGTTTCAGTTTTCGGCAAGACTTGAAACACAGATCTCTTTTCCTTCGCAATGGGAAATATTGCGCACTTGTCGGGGACTAGATCCCGCCAAACAATCCATTCGCGGCTTATCAGTCCCATTCGGGAAACGCATTCCGTAGCTCGCGAATGCTTGCCGCGCGGCATATCTTGGCAGAGTCCCTTTGCCAAGCACTATATATACACAGAGTAGCCGTTGCCAAGTTCGCCCGCCTTGTTACCTGTTGCACCTTGTGACATTATATGACAACAACTTTTCTGGAAACTGCGTGGTCAAGCACTTATGCCCGTTTCTCTTACCTGAGTCTCGTGGGGGTGTTCTTATTGGTGACAGTGGGGCTCGTACTCACCCGGGTCAAGTATGCCCCCCTTGCCAAGATCGTTGCGAGAGCAACCACAACCCCCGAGAAGAACAAGATTCCACCTTCCAATTTGAATGTTGAGCCAGTTCCCGACACCTTCAAGTGGTATGATGAGAAGCCCATGAGATCTTACCCTTTCAAAGATAAAGAGTACAAGTTGACCATGGGGATAAGATCGCTTGATTTCTCCGAATGGCTCTTGATCGAGGATACTTACCTTGACCGAATCGCTGAAAAACAAAAGATAGTCACCAATAATCACCCTGCTTACCCAAGTGACAAAGACTTGAAGGCGAGCACTGTGTTTTCCAGCCCGGAGGGCGAACCTGCTCTCCGTGAACTCTACGACATGGTGATCAATTTCATGTGCCAGAAATACCCAATGTACTTTGTCCCCAACACGGACGGCTCGATATTGAACAAAATCACCGGCGAGAGTGTTCCTGCCACCGCTGCTGATGTTGAGGATCCCGAAACATTGCTTTTAACCTTGAGCCGGACTATAGAGGAGGATTTCATTATCTTGCTCAAAGACGAGACAAAGAAAGATGAGGAGTATGGACTGGAGTATTACTTTAAAGCGGGCGTTTTCGCTTTTGCTGCTGGGTTTGACCCGAAAGACAAATTCAATCAGCCCTTGACCTCGATTCATGGGCCCATTCCAGGATACGAGCAGAAACTAAAGACTTCAATGAACCGTTTCTTCGATAGAATTCAGCCAGGCAATTTTGTTACGCGGTCAAACTTCTCAATTCAGACTCACAAAAAACTCTTCGTCGACGACGAAAACAAGGGATATCATTTGACCGAAGAAGAATTGAACAAAGTGATTCCATTCGAGTCCCTTGATTTCGACTCCCAGGTCAATTACAGAAGCGAGAGACAAACGCTCACCAAACTTCCGCACAGCGGAGCAGTCTTGTTCACTATTCGAACATACCTCCATCCTTTGAGCAAATTTAAAAATGACATTGAAACTGCACAAGTCTTGAAAGGAGCAATTAACAAGTTTCCACCCGACCTAGCACGCTACAAAAATATCGTGCAACCGAGACCCGCAGTAACAAGATACTTTGATGAGCTCAAAGCACAATTGGCGGGCGCACCAGTTTAAAGTCCCTTATTGCGATTCCCGAGTTTCAATTTAGGATTCCGTTTACCTCCTCTTTCACTTCTTCCCAAATGTTCGCATTGGCTTGAGCCCACAGCGTGAAAATTCTATTGTAGTTCAATAAAATGTTGATGATAGTTCTCAATTCATTATTCCTGAACTGTTTCGCATTGAGCTCGAGCTCATTCGAAATGTAAGCGATGTCCTGCAACACGATATCTTGGCATTTTTCAAGAATCGACACTTTTTCCTGAAGCTGGGAAAACTTTTGTTTGCGGGTGAGTTCGGGATTTTGATCCATGATGTCCGACACGTACTGCGATATCCTCTTCACGGATTTTAGGCTGGGCAAGAATCTGCCTCTAAATCCGGAGCCCTGCCCGCTCGCATGTGTGCTTGGCGCGTTTTGGGAAAGCGTGTAGCTGGAGCTTCGTTTCAATGACTGGGACTGGATGCCACTTTCTATCTTGCTCACCTCGAGTTCAGTACGAATGCTATCCGCCAATTCCCTCTTTTTCTCCTGTAGCTCTTGATCAACTAACCTGCTTTGCTTTTCTTTTTTTCTTCGGAATGAATTTGTTGACTCGTACACCGATGTAAACTTGAATGCCTCACCTAGAGGCTCAGAGAACTTGGTCTCCAAGTCACTGATTAATCCATTGATTGAAATTGCTGATCTTTCGTAGGCAACGCCAATTTTATCAATGATTTGCTCGAGCGTCGTCTCAGGCCCTCCACCAGTCTTTGAATCAGAAAGAGTGATTGAAAATGAATTTAACGCAGCCCCTAGTTCAGCATAGTCGGCAGAAAGGCCAACAAAACTAGTGATGATTCTCTTATTAATGACATCTAGATGCGAGTTCTTGATGATTGAGTACTCGGGCGAAAGCCTTTGCCCTGGCCCAAAACTCAGTGCAGCGGTTGCAGAATTCCCATTTGAGGTGGTTGAGGGGGCGGACATTTGGCCAGAAGATGCTGGTGAAAATGTACTCTTGGGATGTTTTTTGCTGCGCAATGGATTCTGAAAAGATAAATTTAGAGCTGGCCCACTGACGGGCAACGGAAGGCTTGCATAAATAGGGTCTGTAGAGAGGCCGTCTTCTGGGTTCAGCTGATAAATTGATTTGGGAAGCTGACTGCTGATGAGCGAGATCTCGTCGGACCAATTTGCAGCTGGATCCAAGAACTTTGCAAAGAAGTCATGCGTCCGGATTCGAGAGATACTGAGACAATTATTGAGAAAGTTGGCGAGAAGCCTCTTTCGGTGCTCCACTAGACGATGCTTGCTCAAGTGACTAGAATTGATGAGAGGATATGATTTGTCTTGTGAAGTGGAAGTTGGGGGCGTCGCTGATGCTCCAGCGGAGGCGGCGGTATGCACAGGCATCGGTAAGGGAGATGAGAAAGATCCCAGGCCCACGAAGCCGCTCAAAATATTCAAGGAAAAGTAATTCTTGGGAGGAATCGGAGGGATTATTAGAAGAGGGAAGATTCGGGTGAGAATGTCCCTTAGACTTTCAAAGTCGGAATACCTTCTTCTTGTTTGAATAATGTCTCCGGAGGAGTCACCAGGGACGAGCGTAATTGTGTAAACAACATAGCGCTTCAGGGCATTTGTCAGGCCTTCATTCGATTTGCCTGCTTCGCTGATACGAATCAGTGGTTTCTCGTCTGCGACAAGAATCTGCGACACTCGTCCCGCCCGGTTAATATTGGATTCGGGATATAAGTCACTAGCAGGTTGTTGATACAAGAGTAGCGAGTCGTTGTCTGAGTCTTTCCCATCACCAATTGAGTCCAGGGCAGGCAGAGTACGCACGGAGGCGGAGTTGAAGGCGGGGGCGACTTCTCGCTCAAAAGCATGTTGAGAGCCAGACTCTGAAGCTTCGGGAACTGCTCCAGAAAACTCCAGAATTGTAGTGGGGAGTGCTGGTGACACGCTTGGTCGAAGTCCCAGGACTTTGGGCTCAGACTGGCAAGGAGTGGCGGAGGCCGCTGCAGCATCATTGCCCCGCCTTTCACGCGTTAGCGTCACCAGATCAGCGGTGTAAGGATTGTTGTCTTCTTCGGGTCCAAAGACAGCTTCGTAGTCTTGTCCGGACATAGTAGAATGTGAAAGTGGAGTCACTCTGAGTCAGCCAATCAACTATACTAGTGCTTGTTGTAGTGGTTGGCTAAGTGCATTCGTAAGGGGCTAGAGGTGTATAGATGCGCACACTGGAGTGCCTGGCACTTATAGTTAAGCGTGCAACGCTGCGAAGACTGGACATTTTGCCAGGCGAGCTTCCAGCTACTCCTCTTTATGTTTAGTTACTTACCGTCTGGTTTTTCAGGTACCGTCTGGTTTTTCAGGTACCGTCTGGCTTTTCAGGTACCGTCTGGCTTTTCAGATACTGGCCAGTTTTTTAGAAGCTGCCTAATTTACTAGATTCTGCCTAATTTCCTAGATACTGGCTAGTTCTCCAGATACTGCATAATTTAGTAGCTGACTAATTTGGTAACTTCCTGGCTACTACCAGTGACTACAGGTCACCACGGCACTTCAGGTCAGTTTAAAAACAGTAATCAGTAATCAGTTCCTCAAGTAAGAGTTTCATCCTACGGCATTTAACCTCCGTGCTACGGAGCCCGCGGCGTACTACCCTTCAGCGGATGCTTGGTATCGCGCGCGCCCAACCCACGACCGAAAAAAAACATGCCCATCCTAACTGCTAGCGCCAACCATGAGGGGACCATCTACCGAGGCAGACTTGCTTGAAGGCGCTCCAGAGACCCATTTTGCCACGGTCTTGAAAAACCATCGCTTGAACGGCGGAAGTGTGTTTGAGCTTGTCAGGGACTTTGCCTCCATCTCGGCAGCCAGGGGTGTGTCAATACAGAAAACCTTGGAGGAGGGGGGCCCTACCGACGCCAGTGCCGCTCAAGAGTTGGAGAATTATGCTTTAGAAACAAAGCTTTGGGACCTTTTTTACATGTTGCAGCAGTTCCGCCTGACCCAGGATGAGGAGCCGGTGCATTGTCACGCGTACTCCTCTATGAGCATCAAGCAGAGAAAATATCTCCAGGATCATCCCAATCTCCGAGAGTTGGTGTTGATCACTTGCTGGGTCCAGCAAAACTCGGATGACATAGCGGCCCCGGAAAACACTCTGTATCCAGAAAAATGGGCAAATTCCAAGGTGGCCTTGCAGAACAAGAATTTAGCGTCCTTGACAAACACTAACGCTATGGAATACGTTGATCACTTGGATGCCGACGCTCCGCTCAGGTCCTCCAAACGCATAAAAGCAGAAGACGAAGATGTTGATTCCGAAAACTTCTTTTACATATACCATCTAATCTTGAAGGGCCGCTTCCAAGAGGCCGTGGAATACGCCTCGCAGACCGGGAATTTTGCTCTCGCCTTAATCTTGGTTGGTGCTCACCAAGACTATATCGACCCATTGGTGGACGGCGACGATCACATCGCTGAAGACGGCCAAGAGTTGGATCTCTCACAACCGTCCGGCTTGAAACACAAATACATGTGGCTTCAATCGGTTTACAAGCTATCGCAAGAAAAGCGCGTGAATTCTTACGAGTCGCTCATCTACTCCTTCCTTGCCGGGACTGACCAGCTGGAAAACATCAAGGCTGCCGGTAGCAATTGGGACATTTGCTTACTTCTTTATGTTAACCAGCTACTCACCTACCATGCTCGCACATTTTTGAAGGATCAACTTGCTCAACCTGGCGCTGACCAAGACCAAATCGAGTCAATTATATTCCCTACTCCACAGCATTCCTCGACTAGAAGCATCTTGAACACGATGGAGAAGTCGCGCAGTCTCAGCGAAGAAAGCAAGAATCCTTTCCGGGTGATTATGGCCAGTATCATTATTGACCAATTGCACCTCTTTTTTCAAAACACTGCCAGGTCTAGCCAGTCCACCATCTTCGAAGATCACCATGTGCTACGAGTATTGGCTCATTTGGCCGTGGTGGTGACCATGCTAGATCTTCATCTGGGATCGAAGGCCGCAACAAAAATCATTACCAGGTATGTCTCAAGACTCTCAGAAAACGGGTTCGACGACCTTGTGCCTATTTATTTGTCTTACATCCCAGACGAAAGAGACTTACGAGAATGCTATTCGGCCTTTTTATCGACGATCACTGAATCTGAGAAACGGCACAAGCAGCTTGAGGCATTCAAGAGACTCGGCATTAATTCCCCTGTTTCTGTCTCCAATTTGCTCACAGATGATACCGAGGACGAGCACCAATTGAGATTTTCAAACGTCTTGAAAAGAACCGTGGAGAGAGTTATGTTGGAAACTGAACCGTTTTACCATAGTAAGCCAAATCTTTTCTTCGAAGAGCTAGAGGTGGAACCGATGGATGTGAAGCTTTACAAGTCAGTTGAGTGGTTCTACGAAACTAAGATGTACGAAGATGCCATATCCTCGACACTTACAGTTTTCCGTAGGTTCCTTGCCACAGGCAGACTCAAAGCTGTCATGGAATTCAGCAACGAAAAGAACTTTAAAGCTTTGGTGAAAGACTATGACATGGATTTGCACCAGAGGTCTTTAGTTGACGGCACTGCAGCGACCACTATTACTGATGCTGATAAAGAAGAGCTCATGCAGTATGACCACTTACTCGATTGTTTGCGTTTATTGAACGAGTGGCGGTCTTTCGTTGAGAATTCCACTAACAGTTCCTGGAAGTCAAAGGATGTTGATAAATCCATTGAAAAAACGGTTTCGACGGTGAAAACTTTCATCAACTCCTGTTTCGTGGATCTCATCAAAACCAACAAAGATGAAGTGCTCGTACAGCAGTACCGAAATCTTCGGACAATTTACGTTGCGCATTTTATATTCGAGATTTTCAGAGTGCTCATGGATTCCAAGAGACAAGACTGGAGGTATATGCGACAAGCTTTGCTTTTGGCAAACGAAGTGGCCGATGACAAGCAGAACGACTTTCTTGAATGTTTCGTCAACTCTGGACAACTTGGTTGTTTTATGTCAAAGATCAGTGGGGCGGTGCTTGAACTCTCTGAACTCGGAATGAAGAGCATTTATGTTTAATCTTGAATAACTTTGCGTCAAGCTAAATATGTGAGTGAGACTAATTCAAAGTAGATGCCTTTTCATACAATGAGTCGACCACTGATGATAAGTGCTTGACAAGGTCCAATGCCGCTTCATACGAGGCGTCAGTCCTTGGTTGATCATAAATAATCAACCATCCATTGCCCTGGTCTAACACACCGTAAAACACTTTATCTAGAATCATTTGGGATAACTTTCCTTCCACTTGTTGCAAGTTCAAGCCAATGGTTTTGGATACAAACGACAACTCCACGACACTATATGACTCGATAATCTTTAGCAAATTCTTCTCCAACAAGTTGTCATATAATGCATTAAAGTGATTTTTTATGATTTGGTCTGATCTCAATTCTTCAGAGTACGCAGATAATGCCGCTTCAAAATCCTTCAACGACCGATTGGAGTAAGCAGTAGCAATGGCCTTCATAGCATCAATGTCCTTGGACTGATACTTTACGACATTCTTGTGATTCAAGATGGTGTTGACGTCATCAATTAAATTTAACATGATTTTGGTCAAGAGCATGTACTTTAACACAAGAACGGCGCGAGGGTCATTTTGCGAGTTGAAGCCTTCGAAAGATTCATAGAAGTAGGAGAATGCTGTTTTATAGTCTTTGTCCTCAGCATTCAATATTCCACTTTGGCAATCAAGCTCGGCTTGCAATAGCGTGGGACAGTAGATCGAGTTGGCCGAGGTCCTGGCGCTCGTCAAAGCTGCTCTAGACTTTGGAGTATTTCTCAAGGCGTGATATATTCTAGATTCAATCAACTGGACCTCGACTAACGACGATTTGTCGTCCAATTTCTTGTATTCCTTCAACAAACCAGTGATGGTGCTCAAACCCTCTTTGTAAAGTCCTTTTTCATACAACTTATCGGATAACCTCAATTGCAATTGCTGCCTTAAGAACGACAACTTATTTTCGATGGCCCAGTCGATGGATTCATTGATGGCTTTGATTTGTGCATCGATCGAGTCAGGAATGGAGTCGAACAACTCCACCAAGGACTTCACGATCTTGGCCGTCTTAGACTTTGCGAATTGGCCCAACACGCTTCTCGATTCTTCGAGCAATTGGCCTAGCTTCTCCGATGAGTTTTGCTTTTGGTAAAGTTTGCCTAGTTCGGAGATGGCGGTTTCCTGGTCCAGCAAAAACTTGGATCTCTTACTTTGGTCATCATCGTGGAATCTGGCCGCAATCACGGAGTGGTATTTTGCCTCGGCAACGTCGTATGATTTTTCGGAAGCGGCCTGCCTGGCGTCCTCTAATGTTTGGGAGGAACTCATGAGGGAGGGGTTTGTTGAGGGGAATATTTGCCTCCAGTATTGTGAGACCAGTGCTTACGATTTGATCCTGGCACGACTTGGGCATGGCAGCAAGACCTCACTCAAAACTAAGAGCTTCGTTCGAGGCTTGGCGGATTCTGCAAAGGCCTCCCATGAGCTCCGTTACTTAGCCTGATGCCGTAATCTTGAAACACATCGGCCGGCATTAGTGCTCTTCGTCAAGCTGAGCTGGTTGGGTGCGAAATAGAGGGAAAAAAAACCACTTCATCAAACGCCTTATTCCTATTTTAGTTGTCATGTACAAAAGCTTGAATAGAGTTGTTCGGAATCTGATGGTACCCAAGAACCGTGGCGCCAAGATGGGAGTTGCGGTTTTCGGCCAACCAATACCTTGGATACTGAGAGGCCATCAGCGCAGCTACTCCAAGACGCCCTTCCCAATCGACCATAAAAAAGCTCTGCAACAAAAGGCTCTAGAAAACCTCCCAAAATATAAGCAATGGGCCGTGTATTTTGAGAGCCTCAAATTCAAGAGAATGATGACCAAGTACTATGTGGGAATGTTTGGTGCGTTTCTAGTTGCGTTCTACTACTACATGAGGGATCGCTACTATGAAGACAAGCAAATGGAGCATATACGGCAGAAGTATGCGGCCGATCCGGCAAGCCTAAGCGAGTATGAGTACTTGAAATTCAAGGCGTTAAGCGGCGAAAAGTTGAAACCCAGAGAGGAAAAGAAGTTCCGCCTCTACCAGGCCATGAGGAAAGAGTTTAGGCGCAAGCACATTCTAGATGCCACGGTCATGTTTGAGCCCACACCCGCGGAGCTTGACGAATGGTACAGCAAGCAAGCAAAGAGCTCGTTTTTGACGGCCACGCCTAAAGAAGCGCCGGAAAATGACCACTTTCCGGAGAACCAAGACTTGAAAAAAACATTCACCAATGAGGAGAACCCCCACATCCAGCCCGCTCAGGACACCACCGAGTTTTATGACCAGAAAGCCGCCGCATACGACGATGAGGTCAAATGGGAGGAAAGGGGTATCATGATGGGAAGAAGAAGGCGCTGGCTAATGAGTCAGGCGGAGGGCGATGTGTTGGAGGTTGCGTGTGGCACGGGCAGAAACATCCCGTACCTCAATCCAGAGAACATAAACTCCATAACTTTTGTGGACTCCTCTAGTAAGATGGTTGCTGAAACTCAGCGAAAATTTCGGGAACGCTTCCCAAAGTTTCGAAACGCCGCTTTTGCGGTGGGGAAAGCGGAGGATTTACAGAGCATCGCTTCGAATTCGTTCAAGTACGATACAGTGATTGAGGCGTTCGGATTGTGTGCTCACGAAGACCCTGTGAAGGCATTGCAAAGCATGACTGCCTTGTTGAAACCTGGCGGCAGAATCGTTTTGTTGGAGCACGGGCGCTCTACGTGGGACATGATCAATAACCACTTGGACTTCAGGTCGGAAAAGAGAATGCAAACCTGGGCCTGCAGATGGAACTTGGACATTGGAGAAATCGTGGACGACGCAGGATTGGAGATCACTTACGAGAAGCGAGTGCATTTGGGGTCGACCTGGCTTTTGGTTTGCAAACGGCCCCAAGACCCCCTTCGCTTGGAAGAGAAGCCTTTCATCAATAAGTTGATGGGCAGCGAAGTTTCTCACGTCAAGAAGAATTGAGTTTGACGGACCACTTGTATTTAGTTCATTTGAGACCCCATTAGCCGTGTACGTTCTTGATTTGTCTTGTCTAGCCCAGTGCCCAAAATCGATCACCTACAAAAGAATTCCGCCCGCCGCGGAGTCAGTTGCTACGCCACGCAACAGTAGCTCCGTGGCAATGGCCGCAAGTCTCGATTCTTGCTTTTGTATGGTCTCTATATTCTCATGGATGGCGTCTCTGTAGATGCGCAAGTCACCGTCATCAGAGGTGACGGAGATTTCAGCACTCAAGAGGTCATTCGTCTCGCGAAGCTTTGCTAGGGAGGTTTCTATGCTGGCCTGCACATTCTTGATGGAGTCATCGGGGAGGTCTTTGATGGACGCGGCAAACTCAGCCAAAGTGATGGGCTGGGACTCTGAGGACATGGCACAGTTGAGGTGGTTGAAAACGCGGTGCGCGACTAGAGACACCCATGTCAGAGCACCATCTACATCCTCCATGCTACGGGCGCCATTGAGAAGCAGTGCACGGGTCTTTTGGAGGCACAACTCCACGGTTCCTCTGTTCCAGCCCATCCACCCCCTCTTGCTCAAAAGGGCGGAAAACTTGGGCCAAGAGTTCAGCAAGGTCCAGGAATTGATGTCGCAGAGCTCGTATGACCAGGACCTAACCATCAAGTTCTCCAACCTCTCCCGAACTCTAGAGCATTACACGCAGTACAAGCAAGACATGGACAGCTATCGCATGCTACGAGAGATGATAGACGAGGAGACAGACGAAGAGCTTTTAAAGGATGCACACCAGGAGATGCACGAGTTGATCCCTCGCTTGACCCGGAGCATCACGCGGCTCCAAAAGCGCCTCATACCAGCAGTCAAGCATGATGAAAAAGCCGCCATCCTCGAGCTCCGGCCGGGCATCGGGGGCTCGGAGGCGGCCCTTTTCATGCAAGACATGTTGAACCTATACATGAATTTTGCCAGCCACATGAAGTGGCGGGCGGAGTATTTGAGCGGGCTGGAAACTGACACCGAGGCTATTATCAGCATCGATGCGCCCGGGGCATACAACCTCCTCCGGTTCGAGAGCGGAGTGCACCGAGTGCAGCGGATCCCGGCCACCGAGTCCAAGGGCCGCATCCACACGTCCACGGCTGCAGTGGTGGTGTTACCCAAGATCTCGGATGGCACGGAGCGGTCTTTAAAAGAGGACGAGAGACAGTTTGCGCCCGGAGAAATCCGCATCGACACAATGCGTGCTGGAGGAAAAGGTGGGCAGCATGTGAACACCACGGACTCTGCGGTGCGTCTTGTGCACATACCAACGGGGATGATGGTGATGCAGCAGGACGAGCGGTCGCAGCCCAAGAACAAGGCCAAGGCCTTCTCCATTTTACGAGCACGGTTGGCTCAGTTGGACCGCGACAAGGAGATTGCAGAGCAGAAGAGGCTACGCACTGACCAGGTGTCTAGTACTGATCGCTCGGACAAGATCCGCACTTACAATTACCCGCAGAACCGCGTCACCGACCACCGGTGCGGCCACTCCATTCACGATCTTGCAGGGTTCATGTCAGGTGAGAAGTTGGAGGAAATGATCGAGAAACTCGAGGAGGCGGAGTTTGAAGAACGGCTTGAAGCTCTCATTGCCTCCGAATGAGCATTCGTTCTTCATGTACGCATCTGCTTCAGGCTGGGCTATTCGCTTGGAGTTCCTAGTGAAATGGGCCTTCGTGGTTGACTAGCCTAGCATGGTGGTGCACGCGCAACTTTTGAAACTTTGTTCGCGTCACCACTTCACAGAGAAGTCACACTCACCTTCCTTTCACTCCAGCACAAGTTGCCAGCAAGGAACGCCACCTCCATAGTCGTGCCTGGGCCGTTACCTTGCCGTGAAGATGAGCGCAACGAAAAGAAAGGCCGAGTCATCCTCGAGGATCCAGAAAAAGCCGAAGCTGGAGGTCCAGCAGACCCTTTACATAAAAAACATCGACGACAAAATCCGGAAGAGAGTGTTGCGCCACAACCTATACCTTCTCTTTTCGACCTTCGGGGATGTTCTAGATATAAACTTGAAGCTACGGGGTTCCGCACATGTTGTTTTTGAAAGCACAGAATCTGCATCAAGGGCGTTGAAATTGCTACAGGATACGCAGTTTTTCGGGCGGGCATTGGTGATCGATTTCTCTATTGCGAAAACAAAATCGGTGCAAATTGCGGAAACCGCCAATGCTGAAGATTTACCCTAGTGTCCAATGGCCATTGATGAAATATGTCACAGTCAGTGGTCATTGCTGAGATATTCCATAGTGTCTAAGGCCATCACTGAGAATACTCTAGTCTATTTCCTAGGTCTAAGATATCTTCATTTCATGCATCCACCTCATGTCAGACCTGCCGCCTCTAATGCTGCTTTGAGCTCATTCATGACACAGTCAGGCACTCCCAATTTCCCTAAGGTAGGCCCTCCCAAGGATACTCGCCCATGTGATGCCTGCTGAACGTGGCTAATAATATTTTGAGTGGTCTCCTCAAACCCCACATTATACTGCGGAATGCACTCTTTGTTTAGGTTGTATGAAACAAGCAAGTCATTCTCACTGAGGCTGACATCTTTGCTTGTCTCCTTTGCCTCGTTCCGTATCACGAGATTAAATTTGCTCATGTCGACACCCATGATCCCGGTCAATACATTCCTGACAGACTTCAAGTTAATGCTATCGGAGGGCACTCCCCTCGAGTTGAAATAATGTCCTCCAAGCATCAAGGTGAGCTTGCTATATGGTACCGGCGTTAGTTTTTGGCCGTCCAGAAACCGCTCTGCATCCAGCTCGGTGTCGGAGTCGTAAATGACTCCCAAAAGACTCTCTGGATTGGCATTTCTTTTCGGAACGAGGAACCCGAACCCGCTGCCATCTTTGGGAATCAAGCCGCCTCTCTTGGCATACACGTTTGCGAGGAAGATCGTGGAATATTCCATACTCTTGAACGCCTGTTGTATACCGCTGTTCTTGAATTGCGTTGTGGCTTCTAATGCTTTGAGCCCCAGCGTGAATCGCACGTGGTCGAAATTGGCATCTTTGGAATCGTGGCTTTCCGCCTTGTGAACTTGCAAGTGTCCCGACTCCAAGTCCAAATCGCTGATGGCATTGTTGAGTTTCACCTGCACATTGGGAAGTGTACCCAAGTACTCTGCCAACTTTAGGGGAAATGTTTGTAAGCCATTCTTCAATCTCATTATGGGGAAGCGCTTCAACTTATTTGAAACGTGCCGGAGATCAGCACCCGGAGCAATAAGTCTCTCGTATTGCTCGAGAGCTGGGCTCCGTTCGGGTGTTTTGCTCTTTTTCCTGACTCTATGGATCATTGCCTTGAGAATGGACCCATGTTCTCTCTCTAGTTCCACCAAAGATGGCATGGTGGATTTGATGCTCAATCTCTCCACATCGCCGCTGTATATCCCGTGCATTATCGCACTCAATATATTATCTGCTAGTTGCGGAGAGCCAAAGCGTCTTGTGATGAATGATCTAATCGACTCATCCTTGCTTTCGGAGTGCAAGCGCTTTCCAAACGGCTCCTTGAGTACACTGGTTACGAGCCCCTCGCTCACCTCGCTCTGGAGAAACTTACCAAGCAGCCTCAAAGAATTGGGAACCTGCACCAAGTTGTTCGCAGGCCCCAAAAGCCATTTCCGGTTGCCCTTGGAATCAGCACGCATCACCTCAACGTCGTTTTCTAGGCCCAACTCCTTCATGATGTCCACAATCAACAACGTTCCGTCGCTAACTCCTCTCAAGGTTCTGGGGCCCTTTTCAAGAATGAGCCTCTGCCCGTTATCGTTCAAGTAGAGCGACTTTATCCATCCGCCTGGGGCGTCTTTCGATTCAAAGACCGAAATTTGCACATCGGGTCTTAGCTTGGAAAGGAAGTAGCTATAGCACAATCCCGATACACCTGCTCCAATAACAGCAACTTTGCCGTTGCGAGGTACAACGGACATAATGGCGAGCCGATCGTAGCATGTGCGGAGCTTGTCGCGGTTGTCATGAGATGCACTGGCCCGCCAGGTGAGGAAACACGCCATCTTTAAAGATGCCCAAAAATTTAAGTCAACAAATTTGCATCGTATTCTTGTACCGGCATTGTAGGACTTTTTGGAGCTCTGGACCACCCCTTCTCACATAATGGCCACTTTTGACGTGTTGAATGTAGAGGTCCTAGGCTGCACCGCTTGAGTCAGTTTGTCTGGTATGCATGGTACAAAGTTTGAGGCTGACTAGATTCATTCAAAGTGTCCGTCAGACTTTGAGCGAGGTGCAACTCGTCATTTGACCCGCGCATCGGTTTTGGCGGCACAAGGTCCACTTCGTTCAAACTTTGATTCGGCAACAATTGAAGCTTCTGCTCGAAACTCACATCTTGGCCAAAAATATTCTGAGCTTGACCTTGGACCCCGTCGATATTTATGCTTGTCATGTTGTGTTTGAGACCAGGTCTTCTCACGTCTGAGTCCTCGGATACCTCCATCTCCGGGTCGGTGCTGATGTCCAGTTCGGCACCTTCGGTTTCATGACCATTTGCGTCCACGTTTAATCCGCCTGTAATGTCAATGTGCATAGGCGACACTGCAGAATCCCGCGCACCCGATACAGCCTTTTGGTGGGCAGCTTCTTGTGAGCCCTCTTCTAGCAGGCAGGAACTGCTCTTGCTCCTGGTGGTGGCGGAGGATCCTGCCCCGACATCTGAGCCCAGATCGACTTCCAAGGCCTCAACACCAAAAGAGCTGGTCGAGTTTTCCGCATGGAAGGCGACCGAGTCCAGTGGAGTCACTTGGCTAGGAGCAAACGAGCTTATTAAGGAGGATCTTACCATAGACTCGGAGCGTGGTTTGGGTGGGCTGCGCTCCTCGACCAATATATCATCTATTGTGGATGGGTTGTCTAACGGAGACTCGGGCGACAGGGCTCCTGTGTGCAACGGGGCCGAGCTGGGCGCTGTAGGGTCCAAGCTCACCACGGAGGCAGGCCGCGCTTTCGGAGAGGAAGGGCCAGACGTAGCCTCCTCAAATGAAGGTAGCTGATCACCGTCGTATTCACTCAATGGTTTTATTGAGATGCCATTCTCTTGGAAAGAGGGCATTCGGAAATTGATACCCGGTCGATGAACTGGTGGCTGACACTCGAACTGTGGTGGATTCACCTGCTCTGAAGTGCCTTCAAGTTCATCGTATCTTGGCAATTGGATGGAATCATCATTGCACTTTGCACTCAATAAAACCACCGGAGTATCCACCACAACCTCATAGTGGTGCAACTTGTAGTCATCCTTAGGATCCGGCTTCAGGATACGGAAACACACCTGCAATCTATGGGTGATTTGAATGTGTCTGAAGTTTGAGTCCGGTGAGAGGGCTCGGGACTTTGAGGTCACACCTCGCATGAAGGAGTTGCTGGCAGAAGTATTTCCATCCATTAGGAGTGATGAAGAGGATATCTTGAGCACGTCTTCATCCACGTCATCACTGGCACTTATTCCCCCAGGAATATGGCTGATGTGTGTTTCCAAAGACCCAATGATTGGAGACGTGAGATTTTCAGAGCTAGCAATTGAGTCTTTTCTGGATGTGCATTCCTTCATGGATGATGACTTGCGGAGAGTGCTTGGAATCAGATTCAGCCGCTCTTTATCCTCAATTATGCTGGAGGTAAGCATGTATTTGTCGGAGTGAGAAGTCAAGAATGGCAATGCGATGTTGATATCGAGGGGTGAGGCAATGATAACATCCTTGCTTCCCGGGTCTTTCGGGGTGACGGACGATTTTTCATAGCACGAGAACAAAAGATTGTTGTCGGGACAAGAAATTACTTCTTCCTTAAAAGGTTCGGATCCATGATTGGCGCTTTTGGATTTCGTTTTCAATTCGCATAGAGGCACAACACGTTCTTTACATTTCTTTGTCTTTCGCCGAGAAGAAACGGAGTCTTGGCCATCGTATTGGTACTCTTTGGTCAAGTCACGGGAAACATAGGTCATTCTCTCCAAGATATTGAATTTGATCCTCTTTATACAGACGTCCTTCACCAAAGGAATGAGCTGAACATTAACTGTGTGCTCCGAACCCAAGGAGACGTATTTCCGAGGAAAAGTGATTGAATAGTGGAGAGACTCGTTCCAAGTCCGGTTAACATTAATCGGCTTGTCTGCCACCGAATTCGCCATGGATGGGGGCGTGCGCACCATAGGAAGAACATAGTTGAACCTAATGGAGGATTTTTTCATGGAAGACTTCTCGGACACATCCGCTACTTTAACTGCCAACCTATGAGCAAGAGAGCCATTGATGGCGTTGACTGAAGCAGGGATATGAAACGGGAATAGCACAGGTAGCAAGAACACGTATATTCCCGCCTTAAATGATTCAAGGGAGCTGGGAGACTTTGGTGGATTGGACAAATCTAACGCTATGTGGTCTGAGCCAGATTCAGTATTGTTTGAGGCACTCGATTCGGACAGATATCGGGCTCTGTTGAGGCCATTCAAGTAATACTTTCTGGTGCGTTTCACCAAGTCGTCGGGCTCTATGCCTCTTGTTTTTGTATCGTTCGAATTGTCGCTGTTGATGAAATAATCTGCATCCGCAAGCGAGAGATTCCAGTCTAGTGCGCCAATATCGAACTTCTCCTCATACTGGTGACGGAAGTTGCCCTCAGCCGCCAACCATAACGTCTTCACCACAGACAGAAAGTCCACGTGGATAGCCTTCATCGAGGCTTCCTTTTTTAGCTCAACGACAATACCAAAGAGGTGCGGGATTGGAAGGTTCGTGTCCAAACGGGAGCATAAGTAGTTGGGGGTATCGAAGGACTTCATCTTAGCATGCAACGCGTCTTGAGTATAGGAAGCGTCGTCGGGCACCGACGGATCAGACTCAGCGCTGTTGGAAGAGCTGGTGCCATCCACGTCGTCAGCGACCGGAGCGCCTTCTGCCTCAAGCACTTCGTTGCCGTCATTATCAGCATCTTCGTAGTTGAAACTCGTCGACAGAGCTGGCGAAAGGTAGATGCAATCGTGTGTATTGGCCACATAGACATTAAGGATCTTGGACTGCGACCCACTGAAGCCGGTGACGTTGGGCTTCAAGGGGATCGGGAGCTGGAGGCCCACGTCCTCTAGGATATGGAGTAACTTCTTCTGAATAACCTGGTGCGTCTCCTGGCGGATAAGTTCCTTGGTGCTCCGGCGGGAGGCACTTCGAGAGCTAGACCGAAGATCCGCTGGATGCAACGATAAAGACGACGCCCGGAATCGGCTGGGGCTTGGCGGGTCCTCCGATTCCAGTTTCTTCATGACAATGTTGGAGAGCGAGTTTTGTCTAAGGGTTTTAGACAGGGCGGTAAGGTCAAGGGCCTCAGCTTCCGAAGCCCGCCGGCTGACTCTGCTTTTGATTTTTTCAGACAATGACTTCATGTCGCTTGCTATGTGCTGGAATCACCTGAGGAATGGAAGCGTGCGGGTCTCTCCACATGTATGACTCACCGAAACACGAGCTTCTTGCTGAAGCACTTTGAAATAGGGGATATTCTAAGCAGATGCTTGGCAGACGTGCGTGACCAATCAGGGAAGCTCGAGATATCTAGCGCAGTGGAGTATATGCGAGAAAGGGTGCACTAGGTTAACGCCCAAGCGCTCGTGCGTAAGATTTATGGTACTGTGCATAACGATAAGATGCGCGGATAAAAGCTTAAAAGCGCGGCACTTCGGCAATGAAAAGCGCCAGAGGGGCACCGGGGAACTTGGAGAGCCAGAGGTTGGAGCACTTGGGAAATATGGAACTTGGCAGAGCTCCATTCTCCTCGAAGGCTGGGAGAGGCGTATTTTAGGGGACCTCGAGGGCAGCCAGTCCACTTGTGGAAGCGGTTTCCTTGGATGGATTCGGGCGGAATCGAGAAAAGCAAATAGAGGGGCAAAGTGGGGCAAAGCGAAAAAGGCTCTGGCTCTGGGTAAGCCAAAGCAGCGTCTTTTTGGACAGAGCCTGGCAGCAATTACACGGCCCATAAGTGGCCCGGCGGACAGTGGCAGGTGACCGGTGACCGATGACCAGGCAGGGCCGCGACCGGCCAGTAACCGGCCCGACCCGCGCCTGCACTATCGGGCGCCTGCACTATCGGGCACCTGCACTATTGGGCACCTGCACTATTCAACACCTGCACTATTGGGACGTAGGGCGGAAACAGGTGCGCACGAAGCTCTTATCGGGCAATAGCACTGTCACGGCGCTCTTCAACACTTCCACATGGAGAGGCTGCATCGGAAAACTCTCGCCGTCCACGGAGATATAGTGGCCTTTTGGACTGACGCGCGGGGTCAACCGGTACGCCGTGATTTTCGAGTGGTGCACCAGGGGCGACGTCACGTGCCCCCCCTTGCCAACGCTGAGGAGTAGCTTCGTTTGTTCGAGGACTGGGATTTTGGTGGTGGTGATCACCATGTCCATATTGCCATCGTTCGGTAACGCGCCAGGGAAAAACTGCGCATCGCTCAGCATATACGGCATGTTCCCCACATAAAAGATGTTGAGATTGTCCGTCACCTCGGCAGGCACCTCTTCCCAGTCAGTGCCGAGAGGCTCTTCAAATCCATGCACAACCAAATCCTCTTCCTTCACCTCGACCTCCAGGTCCTCGATGGACTCGCCTCGCTGGCCGCAAAAGTCGCGGATGGCGCTCGTGCCCTTCATAGCGTACCTCACTTGCAAATCACATGGGTACCGTGCTCGCGCGAAAACCTTGTGGGTGACCCCCAAGTCGAAGCGCGCGGGCCCCATCCACCGTAGATGGTCCGTCCCAATATCGGCATCGGCAATAATCCCATATGCCTGTGATAGGAACGAGAGCTTTGTGTTCTGGTTCTGCGTCACGGCCATCAAGTCCATTTTGCATCGCGCCAGCTTGAGCATGCGTAGCGCAGCCAAGCCCGGCTTGTTGGTTCCGTACGTGCTAAGAGCTAGCGCGTTTCCCGACCCACACGGCAACTGCGTCACGGCGACTTTGTTGAAAGCATCCGCGCGGTCCTTTCGTTCGTACATGCCATTGATGATCTCGTGCGGCACTCCGTCTCCCGAGCAGCATGCCACAACGGTGTACTTTGAGAGATCCAACCCGCGCCCAATGTCAATGGCATGTTTCGCATAGTCGGTTTCAAGGTAATCGAAATCAACATGCGCGGCCCGGAGAACCGGCTCGATCTGGCTGTCGTAGAGCTTCCGGCCGTTTCCCTGGCCCCCGAAATTGTTAACAAGAACAAGCACCTTCCACCGCGTCACATCCTCCGGGTAAGCTAGCCCCATGATTCTCGCAGCCCAATCAAATTCCTCGTAGCTCTCCATCTCAATTTGCTCCTTCTGAACCTTCGTAGAGGTCTCTTTTTCCACGACATACGTGACTTCCACGACCCCTGACGCCTTCTCGCACCATATTATGTTGGAGAGCGGGATGCTGTGAGAGGTACTGAGCGATGGGCACAGCCCAAAACATGAAAACAATCCTTGCTTGGCTTCCTTCGCGGGCCCATTGACTCTTAAATAGTCTCCGTCCACGTAAGCTCTGGCCCCACTTGTGAGTAGATTCTCAGAAGACATGGCGGCACTCGCTGATAAAGTGAAGCGGTGGTGTAAAGAAAAGTACGGCCCAAGGACGAAAGTAGGGTTCAAGAATGAAAGTAGGGTTCAAGAATGAAAGTAGGGTTCAAGGGAGAAGATGTAGTTCAGGGAAGAAGGTGCAGTTCAAGGATGAAAGGGGAGTTTTGAGAGGAAGGTGGTGTTCTTATGTGGAGGAAGGGGACTAGTCGAGGTGGAGTGCGCGACGGTCTGACCACTCAGCAATTCTACTGTCTCACTGGTTCTTGTGCTTAATTCACTATGTACGAGTCTAGCTCTCGGCTACATATCATAATCATCATTCAAATCCTCGCCCTGTAAGATGAACGGCTGAGGTATTGGGGCCTCTGTGACGTTCATTTGCCTCACAGTCTTAATAAACTCCAATGGCTCACCCTTCTCGTTGTCTTCGAGTACCACAATACCTCCACTTCTCTTGAATTTCCGGATTGGTTGGAACCGGCCGTCCTTGGGAAAAGACACGAAACTAGCTTGTGATGGCAAAACTCTAGACAAGTTACTGATTTGGTATGGCGTCTTCAGGTAGCGAATCACCTCGGGCTCCATGGATTTGTCGCCTTCCTTTTCGCTCTCCTCCTTCTTTTCTTCCTTCTCTTCTTCATTGCCCTTGGGTGGCGACTTGATAAGGGCTGGCTTGGTGGGAATCTCCTCGTCGATATCCATAGCACTTTCGCCTGCTTCCTTCTCTTTTTTGATCTGCTGCTTTCTAGCCCTAGCCTTGGCCTTCACTGTTGTAGATAACACAGCCTTCTCAATCTTATCGGGCTGCTTATCTTTCTCCTCCTCGACTTTGGGTGGATATTCGAAATATTCTGGCTTGCTGTGAACATTCAATTCAAATTTTGGTACCTTTAAGTCCTCATTGACTCCTATTATGGCTGTGGGGGCAAAGGAAAGGGCCAAGAAGTGCGTGAATGGGTACCAAAACCATGACTGTGCAAAGACTGCAAGCCCAACAATGGCTTGAACGTTCAAGGTGCTGGTATTGCTGTTTTCCAAATTGATAGTCACATTACGTCCACCGGCGTCGATGATGCCCTGGGCCAATGTCGCACCAAATTTCGCCAAAGCATCTTCGTGCTTGTTCTTGATCGTGGATTGATATAACTTGTGATAATCCCTAACTTTTGGAAGCACGGTATCATTTTGCTGAATTAGGATCATCGCAGAAGCTTGCAAAGCACCTTGCCTAACAAAATCCACATTATCTTTGGTTAATGACTCCAACACTTCAAGCGCGGCTGGCAATGCTCTTCCGGCGCAAGCTATACCCAAAGCCATGGCAGTTCCATAACGAACATGCGGATTGTGCGATTGTGATAACAATTGCACTATTTGAGGAGCTGCAGTGTGGTCACGAATTAACAAGAACCCAAGTCCCATGACGGAGGCTCTTCTGACATCATCCGATGGATCCGATACGGCGTAATGCAACAATTTCTTGATGGCTAGATTATTGCCGGTTCCAACATATGCCAAAGCAATTGCGAATGCGCCTCCGTATCTCAAGATGGGTTGTTCCTGTGTCAAGAGTTTCTCGATAATCCACAATGCCTTGTCTTCTTGGCCGTAGCTGAGAAGAGCAATACCAATTGCTAATCCGCGAACGATATGATCATGCAGAGTCTCTTGAGCATAGGTGAACATATCATTGATTGCATCGGAGTTTCCAGAGCCCAACATGACCATTCCCATGGACATCGCAGCTGCCTGTCCTGAGACAGCGGAGTCGGAGTAGAGAACGGTTTTCAAAGCCTCATAAAGGCTTTCACTATTCGACCCCATACCGGCTACACCACTTCCAAGACAAGCCCCATGTAACATAACGTCCGAATCAGCACTGCCAGCGGAGTTACCATGTTCAACAACAAACAGCTTCAAAAAATCAATAGTCTCCCTACCATGACCAGCAAAAATCAAGCCAAGGGCGAACAATGAGCCTCCCTTTGTGTAAGCTGAGCCCGTGGATCCTGGCAAGTAAGGCTTTAATATGCTGCGACCCTGAGACAAATTGCCCTTGTGTATAACGCCTAGTGCAGCAGTTGCAGAGAATTTCGACCAATTGGAAGCCTTTCCCAACCATTCCAAGTTCTTTCTGAAGAATGTGTCATCAGTGGTTCCCATATGCATAAACGCATTCGAAAAAGTGATAGCAGAGTGGAAAATCGAGTTTCTCCCCTCCAACAAATACTTTGAGGTATTCAATATGGATATGTCGATGTTCTTGTTCTGGTACAAGAAGGTAATATCCAAGTCGCATGTTGGGATCCCACTCAAGATATGTAGAAGACGCGAATGGACGACATTATCTGAGTCAAACTTACTGTCAGAAGACAACGCTTTAGAAACATTGTCGACAAGCTCCTGAGAGGCAGAACCCACCAAATCAAAAGCACCTTGGTATGCAACCAAGTGCTCACCCTTGGAAAGAAGCTGCTTGAAAACTTGAGTTGCTAAATGAGAGTCGTTTAACTGAATGATGATCTTGAAAATCGTGAAAAAGTCTTGGTTTTTCTTCATGGATAACAACAAAGTCACCAATGCATTTAAAACCTCGGCCCTAAAGACCATATTGGAGATCACCAGCTTAGCACAAATCAACACGTAATTAATCAAGGCTACTCCTGACTCCTCATCCTTATTCAACTCGTGATTAATGATGAAGGTAATAATGTCTAACCGGTAACTTTCCAAGGCAACACCCAAGGCCAACTTCAGGTCACCAGAGGCAATACATTTTTCAACCATTTTCTCGAATATTGCCAAGAGTTGTGGATTAATCTGATCTTTCGAGCTCGATGAGTATGCTTTTTGGGATTCGATTGTGTACATGTTGATGCACTTCGAGACTATGGTCTCAATGTATTGACTTTTCTCCTCAATATTGAACTCACCTTCTGCTCGAAGGCCATACTTGACTGAAGCCTCAAAATCACCCAAGTTGTAGTACACCTTCGACAAAACAAGTGCAGCCAAGTTTCTTTTCTCGAACAGGGGATCCTCATAGAGCTCCTCCAAATCAGTCAAGTTATTTGCAATCTCTGCCCAGAGTTGGTCGACGACATCATTAAGCGATGACAATGCATGAGCTTGCAATGTGGCATCTTGCTCCTGGAGCAAAGCTATGTAAGGAGCAGCAGAAACTAAGGCCATTGAGCGGAGAGAATGCGGTGGTTTGTTTTAGTGAGTGTGGACGTTCTTTTCTCGTTGCCACCTTGCGGAGGCGCGGCAGAGAGGTACCGGTGTATTTAGCACGAATGCGAAAGCACCACATTGACGAGGTGTGTCCAGGTGCGTGAGAGAGCGCCTGAAACCAGCTAAGTCTGATCCGCCGAAGGTTCCATTTGACTTTTCTTTTTGTTTATTCAGCACCGTTATCATTGAGTACCGCTCTTATGTAGTATTTCTAGATAGGCCTGGGTGCAAGTGCGGAGTGTGCGTAAGCCACAAGCTTGTTCCTAAGTTTCAGAGACTGATGGCTCTTCAAATCATGGGACATTATTGGTTGCTGACCAATCCCGGAAGTGTCCTTCTGACCACGGCTAATACAATAACCGGGTGGCGATCTTGTATGGGGTTTGCTCTAGCTGCTCGTACAAGGACTTGATGTCGGAAATATCCACATCAGAAATATCGGCCATCAAGTAAGCAACATCGCCTCTGGAATCCGTGAATTGCTTCTCGATATTGTGGTTCGACAAAATGTTGTTGACAGTCTTCAAAACACCTGGCACATTGTGGTGGATGTACAAGACTCTCACGGAGTTCTCCTGGTCCAAGTCCAAATCTCTCAAAGCCACCTCGGGGAAGTTCACTGCACCGTTCGTGTTACCCTCGTTGATATACTTGATCAAGGAAGTACCAACTTCAACCCCAATGGCGGATTGGGCCTCCTCCGTGGAGCCACCAATGTGTGGGGTCAAGATCACATTTCTCAAAGAGCACAACTCCTCGGCAAAGCCGTTCAATTCGTTCGAGAACAAACCCTCTCCATTTTTGGCCGGCTCGTGTGGGTACACATCCAATGCAGCACCCGCAATCTTTCCTGACTTCATGGCCTGGATCAATGCTGGGATATCAACCACCGTTCCTCTGGAAGCATTGATGACATAAGAGCCATCCTTCATGGCAGCAAATTGAGGAGTGGACAACAAGTTCTTTGTTTCGGGGGTCTCTGGCACGTGCAAGGTAACGAAGTCGGCCCTCAGCAACAAATCGTTCAAAGTGTCCACTTGTTTGGAGTTACCCAAAGACATGATCATGTTGACATCGTAGTAGATGACATTCATTCCCATGGCCTCAGCCAAAACAGACAACTGGGCACCAATGTGGCCGTATCCTACAATACCCAAGGTCTTGCCTCTGATTTCCCAGCACTTGGCGGAAACCTTGTTCCAGGTACCAGTGTGCAACTCAATGGATCTGTCGCCCAATTGTCTAGCCAAGGTGATGATTTCGGCAATGACCAACTCCGCCACCGATCTCGAGTTGGAGAAGGGAGAATTGAAGACAGCAATTCCGGACTTGGCGGCAAACTCCAAGTTCACCTGGTTAGTCCCAATACAAAAACACCCAATGACAGCCAAGTTCTTGGCGTGCCTCAAAACCTTCTCGGTCAATTTTGTCTTGGATCTGATTCCAATGGCGTGGACTTCGCTGATCTTCTCGATCAACTCGTCCTCAGGCAACGACGACTTGTAGAACTCGACCTGGTACCCTTGGTTCTTGAAGAGTTCGATGGCAGTTGCATTGACGTTTTCCAACAACAAGATTTTGATGTCGCCGGTGGAAAATGGCTTCAAGGCCTTGGTAGGCTTCTGAGAGCCAGCGTACTGACTAAGGTACGATTGTGTAGGGGAGGTGGAGACCGCGTTGGGGGAGGATGCTCCTTCGGACACGTTCATGGCCCTCTGGAAGGTGGAGGCAATATCTTGAGGGGTAGCCATCGTGGAGTAAGTGTGGTGAGTAACAGCGAAGAGGCGACCTTTTTTCCACGCTACCGTGACTCGCTCTTGAAATTTAGAACATGTCACGTGAAAGCTCGAGTGGGCCCACCGCTCACTGCAGCTCTAGTCATTTTTTTTTTTTTTTTTTTTTTTTTCGGGCTTCCCTTCCTGCCAATCCCATAGGTAACATGGTAACTTCGTATTACTGGGATAGGTCGCCTGAGGAGCTTGCATTGTCAGAAGACGTCATGGTGGGTTTGTACTACTAGAGTGGATGTATATGGTCAGGCCCACATGGGTGGCGCACTACACATGGGTGCAAATTTTACCGACCGTGCGTGTAGAAGCGCATTAACCTGAGACCCTGGAGAGGCGGCAGCATCCTTGATTGCATCTCTCTACGCACCGAGGTTCCTGGAGATTCTAACACATGACAAGCTTGTATGGTTAGCACTTGAAACTGTGAGCCATGATACTGGGTAGAAGCACATGTGAGTCATGTCACTAAATAAATTGCGCATATGAGTCATACAGAATCAGATGTACATGTACGCCCTGCTACTCAACATATGTGCTTCTTGGTTGTGACTCCAGGCGTGCCTATTAGTTACTACAAGTGTATATGTACATTATACTTCTTTATAGCTGTAAACGTGGCTACTAGTGGCTGAATGTGTCGTGCCATGGCAACACCCGAACTGCTTAGAATTGTATTGTTGAACGGAGCGAGACACCTGTGGACAGGAACATAATATCCGATCCATTTTGAATACAGAATAACAATACAGGATGGAGACAAGCGGACTCTCGATGCCAAGTCTTCTTTTTAGACGAGCAGGGAACAGATGAAACAATGGCTGAATAGCCGAAGCGGTCAGACGGAAGGGGCTGTGCTACTTCTCTATTGAATTTATAGAAGCCAGAAAATCCCGCTCGGTTTAGACAACAGGTATCATACAAGAAAGCAATTCTTGGTACAATTGAGAACATAAGGAATAAGAGGTGATTACCGAAGTCCCACAATTGAACAAGTTGTTCGCGGACAGCTTGATAACTATACCAGAAACCACGACTCTCAACATGTATTTCAGGCCGCAACCTGAGCCAACCACACCTCCCAATTCCCAAGCAGCTCTAGGCATCGTCAGGTATAGTCAAGAACCTGAGAATGCAAGCACGTCACAGTGACGCTGAAGGCTTTAGGCATGTGATCACTAAGGACCCCTTGAGGCCGCACCATGATGCAAGTGTACGAAAATGATACAGAACAACGTTGTTCCTTGGTATACTTTACTAAGACTTGAATAGACTGCTTAGACTGCTTAGACTGCTTAGACTGCTTAGACTGCTTAGACTGCTTAGACTGCTTAGACTGCTTAGACTACTTAGACTACTTAGACTGCTCAGACTACTTAGACTGCTTAGACTACTTAGACTGCTTAGACTACTTAGACTGCTTAGACTACGTAGACTTGAATAGACTCCATTTCACTCCGCTAGCAAAAAGTGCTTAGGATCTACTGGTCCATATTCTTTTAATGTGGACATGGCAACAATGCCCATTCCAGACTTACAACCCACCAAATTCGGCACTTGAGCCAATTCACTTTGTAGTAAATTTTTATACCTTCTCCATCCCCAAATACTTGCCCCAGAAGGACAAATAATGATTATCACGCTTGGCACCTTCCAGTTTCAGGGCTCGTCCATTCGGTAGGTGGGTTGGCACCGTGGTTTCGACTTTCGTCCCACCTTTTGGCTTTCCTGATAAACTGGCAACCTACGCGGGGTCTAGTTAGCGTATA
The DNA here is from genome assembly GCA_002370295.1 of Metschnikowia bowlesiae. Taxonomy (NCBI): domain Eukaryota; kingdom Fungi; phylum Ascomycota; class Pichiomycetes; order Serinales; family Metschnikowiaceae; genus Metschnikowia; species Metschnikowia bowlesiae. Next base: position 110,869 of record NLAK01000001.1, on the reverse strand, counting down.
TTCTGCCGCTTTATCTTCACATTCGGTTAGACCTGCACCGCCAGGTGCTGACAAAAGTAGGCGAGGTAAAGCGCTACATCATGAAGATGCTCAGTAAAGTAAAGGATTCGTCTTTTTTGAATTTAGGGATTGTATCGAGGCTTCTTGACCCCTCACTTCCAATCGCTACTTTGCCTTAGAAACCCGTCATGAGCTTCTGTTAACTCACTCGAGAAAAAACTCCTGGGAACCGCTACCTAATGATCCAAAGTCTCCACCCCTATCATATTCGACAATGGTATTGCACTTTGAATACCTCCAAGCTTCAGATTTCCTCTGGCTTTACCCATTCCAGGCTCAGTTGAGCATCTATCGGGCTCTAAAAAAAGGATTACTCTCTCCCGAAGAGCAGGAGGGAATTTTTGTTTGACCGTCCACTTTCTTTATTTTCCGGGCCTTTCCTCAATTATTTGCTTGTGTTATACTCGTTTTTCTCTCCTCTCAACGGAAGTAAGTCCTAATTCACTCTTTATTCAAGTAATTTTTCAGGTTTTTTCATCTTTGCATCACTATATTTGTTCGCTATCTGTTTCCCGCCAAAACTTCCTGAGGATTGTTAGCAACTTTGAGCTTCTTCCCAAGCAACCCAACTCTTGGTGTAAAAGCTGTGGGGTTCTACTAGACTGCGTTGAAGCACTAGATATAGACGCTACACTCCATATTAGGGTAACCTCAGACGCTTTGGGGATGATGCACTACTCAAGGGTGCAGAATTCACTGAATATGTCCCATAAATCACAGAGCCAGACGCAGTGAACATACTCCTCGGCTGGGCTCGGCTACTCTTTTCGAGGCGCCACCTTCTGCCGTGCACGGTCGTTATGAACGAGCTACCTCACAAGCCGGCCAATCTGGCCGTGGTCAATTTTTCCCAACTGCTGCCAGGCTTGGCTTCGTCCCTCTCGGACCCTTCGGGGACACGGTCTTCCTTTTTAGCTCAATGGACTTTGTTTAGGATCTTCAAAGATTAAATCTAGTGCAAGCACTAATACTGCTCTGGAAATTAACAGTACGGTATGCACTGCCCCATGCTATTTCAAATCTACTCCACTAAATCCACTCCACTAAAAATTGTGCTCTACAAACTCTACTCTACAAAATCCGTACACTGTACTATACTCTACTCGTGCTATATTGACCCAATACATTGCAATCCACAATAGTATACTGCCTCTGTCATTCACGCGTGAGTGCTCTCTCAATTCTCAAGTGTGCAACCTCCGAACGCATTTTGACTAAGACACTGGTATCGTATTCCCCGTGGGTTGATTATTCAGAGTGAGGTACTTGTCACCCACCTACTGCCTCACTTGAACGGGATGCGAAACCTCTAGGATCACCGCTTTGAGCAACGACATCAAATGTAGTGCATGACTCGCAGTAAAACCGAACGCTCAAGTGTCCATGTGAATTGCAAGAGGCATAATTAGTCGAGCACTACTGGCATCGGTCAGAATTTTGAGTTACATTCGCTGAATAAACCAAACACAAAAACACTGGGCTTTTCCGTGGAACATGATGCCGATCACTGGTCATGTGATGCCGATGGCGTGTTCGAGCGATTCTGGTCTCCACTCATTGGCCACCGCACGACTCCACAAGAAACTCGGCATGAATCTCAGTGGTCCGTCAGATGGCCTTCTCAGATGTAGTTTTTCTTTCTCAGGCCTTCGGCCAATCGCCTTCCGAAGGCATATGGTAGATTAATTGAACATGTGTAGTGCGGTGCTCATGAGGGTTCGAATTCACTAGCCGACAAGTCCCGTGACGGACTTCAGGCTCTTCACCTAAACATGCCGCCATTCATCTTCGGTGGTCGTCAATTGCAATGTTCTGAATCTTTCAAGACCGCTGTCACAAGCCACGAATTTTAGAATTTTTAGCGCACTTCTCCTTGCGGCCATTATTCGCCAAAAAGAGCCAAACGTTATCATGTAAACGTCTCAGTCTCTCTGAGGAAGTTCGTTTCCGTCGCTTCAGGCTAAGCTTCTCATAATTATGGTGTGATCATTCAATAAAAGGGGCAGCACCAAGACGAGCCCTTGGCTCGTAAGAGTATGCAAGTTTGAATGTTGGGATAGCCCATGCAAAAACGCAGAATGCTTTGTTCTGCTGCAAGCATCTGCCATCCATTCTATTGAGTCCGGAGGGCTCTCGCATGCGTTGAATAGTAGTTTGGCGCGCCATCTGGGCCCTTCGCAGCAACGCCCCACATCGCGCCGTTTTGCACCCTTCGAACCGTTTCGCACCCTTCGAACCGTTTCGCACCCTTCGCGTATCTTGCCCGGACATGCGTGCCTTCTCAAGCTGATGTCCACAGAGTAGTGTTCGATCTTTTTTTTTTTCATGCCTCAAAATTCAATCAAAGGCCTTTGGGCATTGGTCGGTTTCGAGGAGAAAAAACTGTAATGCTGACACATTCAGTAATGCTGACACATTCAGTAATGCTGACACAAACCGGTAATAATGAGCAGAAAAACAGGGTGCAAAAGAAGTTAGTTGAACAGTAAAGCAGCACCAGACCAACACCACCATTGAGTCGTTACCTCCATACCAACCGGCTAGGGCCACACCACAATCTACTCAACCTTTGCTTCAAGCCTCAATTTACAGCCATCAGAATTATCTTCTAGACCAACCAGTTCGAGGGCCCTTATATAACCTGCACCTGCAGCACCTGTCACTTCCCTCATGGTGCCCAATCGCATCAGTTGTTTGCATCTTTCGCGAGGAAACTTGACTTTTGTTCGAGCTGAAGTTGACAGCTTTTGACAAACATGTGTACACTGGGTCGGTGCAGGACAACACATGGCAACAGATGATCACTTTACACGGGTACCCGTGACCTGTTTGCACATAATTCTTCAGCTAAACTATTTAATCACATATCGCAAATAAACTGCTTTGTTTGAAAAATAGGGTGACAATAAAGCTATTTTCAATATTAATTGGGAAGGGTGTTTGTTGCGTCAATTTCCCTTACCAAATACTTGTCAATTTTTAAATCCGCGCTGTCAATGCGAAAATGATTCATAGTCCGACTTTTGGACTGAGTGGTCCGGATTGAGAATGAGATATGACAATTAGTCAGCTGAAAGTAGAAAGAACGTTATCTAACTCACAAACGAGCTCAAGTGCGCTTCATAGGTCAAACTAAGAAGGTGCCCCTAGTTGAGCGGGACCAGTTGTGAAGGTCAGTTGTAAATGCCTTGAAACAGAAGCATTATTATTAAAAGCAATGAGTCTTTATAGCTGGCGGTTTTCCACATCGGGTCTATTCGGACAATTTTGGACCCGCAGATAATACCCTGACCCAGGTAAACCTTGTATACGGATTGGCCCTTTAAATGTGTTACCGCCCTGAAAAGGTGGTGCATTTTTTGACTAGTATGCTGGCGGCATTAAAAGTCGGAGGTCTTTACCATAAACAGCTTGTATGGCCACATACCCGCAAAGGGTCCAATGGACCGATGATCGCGTAAATGCGGCTCTAATACCAGTTGCTCTGAACCCTGGTTGTGCCTCTGACGCTCTAGTAAGGTTGTACACCATGAAACAACGGTGGGGCCGCACGTCCTTGGGCAGAACATGCGCAACCTGCTGTGGTTTTCGCGTGCCTTGTAAAAATAGGGCCAGAGAGCTAATAGTCTGTCTGTTTTGAGTTCTAGCCCTAGATAATGAGTTAATCGTCAAAAGCGCCGATTTCTGGCTTGATGCCGAAGAGACACTGGCTATGTATGAAGAGTAATAATGGGTGTCCAGACAAATGAGTTCACTGAGTTATCCAGAAAATATTCTCCGGCGGAAATGCCTGGTTAGCTCAATCGGTAGAGCATTTGACTCTTAAACAGATAAGGTCAATCAAAAGGTTGCGGGTTCGAGCCCCGCATCGGGCTTTTTTTTCATTATTCTCCTTTGCATATATCTGAATGTGACGACGCTTTTTGAGCCCTTTGCATCCCTCAAAAAAACCGCTCCAGCTCACATTTATCCGCTTTATTGTCAACAGACCTAAAGCCAATCAGTAGATACAAGACTGGGGCCAGACTAGTCAAAGACTATCAACAACGGTGTGGCGCGGATTCGCGTTTTGTTGCAGATCCAGATCAACCTCAGCGTGTCCACACCCTAATCACAGAACGACCCTTCTGGACTCGAGCGACATTGATCGCTCCCTGATCTCAATTAATTCTTGGGTCCACCTGATAGGTGAGTCAGCTTTCACAAAGTCTTCCCTTCAAGACCCTCGATCCCGGCTAAACTGACTGGTCCAGATCACCGTATCAGGGGTTCCTTTCTCATCCCGCCAACCAAGCTGATCCTCACAACCCTAGGCAGTATTGCACTGGTGTTCGCTCCACTATGAGGACAAGCATGTCCAATTCGTCATCGCCGAAAACCCCGGGGCGAACCTCCTTCTTGAGAGATTCTCCCCCGTTCGAAAGCACCAAATCCAACATCCAAGTGATTTGTCGTCTCCGCCCCATTCAAGACATTGACAGGTCGTCCACTGAGACAGTCAAACCGTTCGATGAAAAAACCCTCCAAGTCTCCGACGGAGCCAACACTCACTCCTTTACATTTGACCATGTCTGTGGCCCCGAGTATAGTCAGGCCGAGTTTTTTGAGTTGGCGGGCGCAACCATGCTTAAGGACTTCTTCCTCGGTATGAACAGCACGATTTTTGCGTACGGCCAGACTGGGGCCGGCAAGTCGTTCACCATGTTTGGGGACCTGCTGAACAACGCGGAAGGTAGAGGAATCATTCCTCGTGTGGCTGATGAGGTGTTCGTCAATATCGCCAAAGCATCTGCAGACATTGAGTACACGGTAGCGGTGTCTCTAATGGAAGTCTACAAAGAGCAGATCTTCGATTTGCTAGACACCCAGACGAAAGGTCGTGATTGCACGATTCATCAGGATGCAGTGAACGGGATTTCCGTCAAGGGCTTGAAGCACGCATTCGTGTCGTCATCCAGCGAAATGCAGCAGGTGTTCAAACGCGGGCAACAGTTGAGAAAAACTGCCTCCACGCTAGCGAATCCAGACTCGTCGCGATCTCATGTCATCTACCAAGTGTCGCTAATGCAGAAAAACACCGTGAGTGGTGAAATGAAGAAAAGCAGGATGTTTTTGGTGGACTTGGCGGGGTCGGAAAAAGTCATCAACACCGGATCGTCCGGCAACACCTTGGAGGAAGCAAAAAAGATCAACCGGTCCTTGTCTGTTTTGGGCCTCGTTATCAACTCCTTGACCGATGCCAAGGCCACGCACATCCCCTACCGAGACTCTAAACTCACAAGAATTTTACAAGAGTCGTTGGGTGGTAACTCTCGTACTACGCTCATCATCAACATATCCCCCTCTCTTCACAGCAGCCAAGAGACTTTGTCGACATTAAGGTTTGGGAGCAGAGCCAAGAAAATCAAGAACTCAGTGCTCATAAACACTGAAGTCAGCGCCGAGCAACTCAAAATCCGCGTCACCCAGTTGGAGGCCCGCATTCAGGAGTTGGAGTCCCATGTGAAGCTCGAGTCCCATGTGAAAGGCCAATCAGCCTCATCCCTCAAGTCAAGGCGTACTCTCAGCGAAAGTACATCGGGGAACCTCGGTCCCAAATCTTCGAATAGTCATGCATTGCCAAATTTGTCATCGACTCCATCCAAAGCCAACTCACTGCACTTGGAAAGTCGGTCGTCATATCCCGATGAGATGCAAAGGAAGGACGAGAAGATTGCTCAACTCGAGCAAAAGATCCTTGAGCTTAAGCTCGCCGACTTGAACGCTCAGCATGAGGAAGACCTGAAATACATCAAGTTGGAGTCCTCGTTGTACCATTTAAATGACAAACTACATGACGTGGAGAGAATCAACGAGAATTTGAAAAAGCACCTTTTGATGTGCGAGAAGATCATTGCCGCACGAGACTTGAAGATTGACCGGCTAAGCATGGTTTTGCTTGACCAGCAGAACCAAGTCAATCGAGAAAACGCCCAATTCGAAACGCGGCTCCGAGTATTGAAGAGCAAGATAGATGCGCAAAAGTTCCGTCAAGAATCGAAGTTGGCTAATGATTTCGACCTAACTCATTCACCGGATCCCGAACATTCGACGCACCACGGCAGCGACACGCCAAGTGACTGTGCAACCTCTTTTAATGGTGACAAAGACACTGAAGAAACCATCCGAGTCAACGTACTGCCAATCTCTCCCAAGATGGGGCTTAAGTTGAGAATCGTGAAGCCTGTAAGAGGAGGACAAGAAGAATGACTTGTCCATTACAGAACCCTCAGGTAAGGGCTTCTCTACGAACGGTGGGAACTATGTGAAGAACGACTTTATTTCTGTATCCCAAACTCTAATTATTTATAGTGAACTCACTCGCAGCGAATGAATATAAACTAGCATTTTCCATCTCATCTTCATCTTTTCCTTCGCTGATTTCGTTCCAAGAGGCAGCGGTCAAGATGGCAAACCCGGCTATAACCAATGCATCTCCCATCAACTGGTTAAAACTCAAAACGTTTCCAAATAAAACCCATTCGACAATGCCAATCAAGAAAATAGTCAACAACGAACTCACAGAAGACAACACGGGAGACGTCAAGGCCATCAACGACAAGAACAGGGCAGAGAAGAGCAAATTGGAAACAATGGAGCCGAAGATGAAAAGCCATATTCTCCTTGTGTTGTCTCCATAATTGAACAAATTAAATTTGTAAATTCCAGTAACGTGCACAAGGATGACGCCGGTGGAAATGAACACCATAGTAAAGAATCCCATCAAGCCCATTACAAAGTTCGAGAAGGTCAGTTGACGCCGAGGCGTGATTACCTTGGCCAAGTGCTCAGGCACGCATGCGTATTTCTTGTACAACACTTCATAGTATCCATACAAGACAGCCCCAGCAGAAATGATGATATTTCCCCAGAACCTGTATGGATATTGGTCCTCGGAACGAGAGGAATCGGATCCGGAGTAGGCCACTATGAAAACACCCGACACGGCAATTATCACAGACATGGCCTTGAGCCATGAAAACTTTTCGTGGAGTAACGGTATAGCAAATGCGTACGCCGTGAAAGCCGAGCAGTTGTAGATTGCGGTCACGTCGGAGGCATATGTCATCGCCATAGCACCGTACCACGTCAAACCTGCCAAATTAAGGACCATGGAAATGATGGCGGTCTTCACCGCGATGTACTTGAAGGCAGGGGTGGCCACAAAGGTTTGGATACATCTAGTGATGGACGAAGTCACGGATATATGAGGGTTTTGGTCCACCAAAACATGCAAGTTGCGGGTGGATTGGTCATTGTTAACGTTCGCCTCATAAACGAGGATCGAGGTATGGTAAACATTGTGGATTTGTTTCACCACACACTTTCTAAAGAATCTGTAAGTATTGTAAGGGCGAGGAGCCGCATCTTGGGCCGGCGCCGCTTCTCTTGCCAGCGGAGGCTCCCTAGCAGATTGAGCGGTCTCGAGCCCGGCCTCGTTCTCCAAGAGAAACGCGTTCAGGTCTAAACGCTCATACCTGGGGCTCTTCTTGGAAGGGTCCTTCCAGCTATAGAAGGTGCGAAAGAGAGACACGAACAATGCCTGGAGGGGCCACAATAACCACCAAGACCCATGCGTGACCAAGAGCAAGAAAATGGGCTCTTGGAAGCCTATCTGATATGCCTGGCTGGTGAACTCCGTCTGGCAGAGGAACGCAGCCAAAGACATGACGAAAAGCCCGACCACAAACAAAATCTTGGCCTTGGACGTCTGCTGGACCGTAGCGATGGACGCATCCCCCGGTGCATTAAGTTCTGTGATTGCCATGGTTGTGTAGCGCTTTTCCGCTAGTGTCTCTGGGTGCCAACGGGGATTTGCGGTTGCTCGTTTTCATTTCGCTGCGGGGTGTGTTGTACACGGTCGCACAAGGCGCGCACCACCATGTATGATTTTCGTCACGGGCGTCAACCGATGCGGGCATGCCTCGTCGCTCGGCACACGTCATTCGTGGCCGAAATGATTGCAGTCGCTGTAACGAACCGACATGACTCACTGGCGGGCAGCCGTAGCAAGCCGGCCTAGTCACTATCGCTGACGTATTCGGATTCCTCCGATTCCTCGTCGTCACTGACACCGTACTCTCTATAGTCGCACTCGCCTCGTCCAATGTAAAGCTGTCTCGCAGACATGTGCGGCAACTTAATATCGACTAGACGTTCCTGCGTGACCATTTGATCCACCCACTCGTCCATATGTATAAGCAGAAATAGTCTCATCCGGCCACCGTCATTCCAAGGGGTCTTGCTCCGCATTTTCAATTTGCGGTAGTCGCCAATGAAGCGGTCGTGGAGTTTATAGAAACTTCCCCCGGCTAGTACCATTCGCAGGTATAGGAGGGCAAGGGCAGTCAAGTACTTGAACTCCGAATAGCCATTCTGGTCCAAGTAGAGGTCGATAATGTCTTGAGATGGCTCGATTTCAAGGAGCCTCACCAAACAGCAAAGAAACGGACTGGGTCTGTTGCTGGCGTCTGTCCCTGCAATGTACTCCACGTGCTTGGTGATGATCGGTAGGATGGTCTGCTCATTTGTAAGATGGAGGTTTTGCTTGTAGAAAAGGGAATCCTGCACTCTGTTTCGGACAATCGGCTCTACCAATGACGCCTTGTTGAGGACGAGTCTTTTGTCCATTAGATGGGTTTGGAACGGCGATCGTGGGTGCGCGGCCATCAATGCAATAAGGGTGCACCACTGTCTGCCGTGGGGAAGAGGAATTGGCGATTGGACACTAGGCGATTGGACACTAGGCGATTGGACACTAGGCGATTGGACACTAGGCGATTGGACACTAGGCGATTGGACACTAGGCGATTGGACACCTGGAGACTTGGACAACTCGGGAACAATCGGAGCCCCTTAGTAACGGCCAACTACCCGTGAACACCCCTTCTAATCAACTGAATATATTAAGTAGCTAGCCAAAATGACCGTGACGCGGTCCACATTACTCTTCTTCGTCATTGAAGTCCATCTTATCCAACTCAGACATCAAGCTGCCTAGCCTCTTGGAAGCCATGTCGAAAAACTCCTTCTGTGCAGACACCAAGATTTTCAACAAATTGACATTTTCTGATGGATACAAAAGCTTTCTCATTTCTGCCACAGCAACCTCGGTGGCACCGACCAAGTCATCTTCCTTTGCGATCAACTCTTCGTTCTCCTCATCAGTCACCTGCGACCTGATCAAGTCAAACTCCAGGCGAGCCGAGTACACTTTCTTCCTCAACTCATTGACCTTGATGAACTTTTCGTTCAACACCGATATCAACTTCTGGTTCAACTCACTCATGATCCTCTTGTCTTGGTCTAACCTTGCACTTCCAATCTCGATGTAGGCCGAGGAAATTTGCATCAAGGCGAAAGACAAGGAGTCACTCGACCCAGCAAACGCGTTGCCATTGCGCGTGGCGATCTGCGCCAACTGGCCGTACAATGTCTTTGGAAGGTGGGCAGAAGTAACTTGAATTTCCACTGTGTCATCATCAATCACATCACCGGCGGGGGGCGACAGGGTCTGGCCGGTGAGGATTCTCTCCATTTCTTGAGGCGTTGACACATTCTTCAACTGGCTAAACTTGTTGGCGAGAATCAGCCCAACATGCGCATCTTTGATCTTGTTGAGTGCAGAGTTTCCGGGCGGATAGTCGTAACTCAATGTGCCGTAGGTATCGTTGGTGTAGTGAATCAAGTCAGTGTACAAGTTCAACAACAAATCGCAATTCTTCTCCAAATCTAAGTAGTCTTCGGGCAAGTCGCTGATCTCGATATCGGAGTTGAGATTCGCTGCGGCCAATTGCTGGACCTGGTGCAATTGGTTGGTGAGCATTTGCTGAGTTTTGGCCGTGAAAGGTTGGAGTGACTCTTTGAACAGTTCTGAATATTCCGAAACGGCCTTGCCAGGGTTAACGCTAGAAAGTGACTTGGATATGGACTCCAAGTCCACTTTGCCGATGGACTCCTGGATCGATTGGAAGCTGGGGAACTTGAAAGACATGGGGAAGAGCGTGTGGGAAAGGGAGGGAAGGGAGGAGTGCACGCCCTGATCGCGCATACTGTGGGTGAATAAGGGTCAATACCGGAAAAATAAGCCCACCGACTGCGACTACACTAAGGGGCCAATGTTGGAAAAATATAGCCACGGAGGGCATTTTTGTTTTTAAGCGAGGTGGTTAGTATGGCTCGTGCTTGACACTGAACCATGCCCGTGACGTATGGTGATTCTAGGTTGTCGCCGTTACCTCAAATATTACTGAATGTCGAAACCTAAATCTTTCAGCATGTCGAGTCCTAAATATTAGAGGATGTCGAGTCCTAACTATTTCAGGATGTCGAGTCCTAACTATTTCAGGATGTCGAGTCCTAACTATTTCAGGATGTCGAGTCCTAACTATTTCAGGATGTCGAGTCCTAACTATTTCAGGATGTCGAGTCCTAACTATTTCAGGATGTCGAGTCCTAACTATTTCAGGATGTCGAGTCCTAACTATTTCAGGATGTCGAGTCCTAACTATTTCAGGATGTCGAGTCCTAACTATTTCAGGATGTCGAGTCCTAACTATTTCAGGATGTCGAGTCCTAACTATTTCAGGATGTCGAGTCCTAACTATTTCAGGATGTCGAGTCCTAACTATTTCAGGATGTCGAGTCCTAACTATTTCAGGATGTCGAGTCCTAACTATTTCAGGATGTCGAGTCCTAACTATTTCAGGATGTCGAGTCCTAACTATTTCAGGATGTCGAGTCCTAACTATTTCAGGATGTCGAGTCCTAACTATTTCAGGATGTCGAGTCCTAACTATTTCAGGATGTCGAGTCCTAACTATTTCAGGATGTCGAGTCCTAACTATTTCAGGATGTCGAGTCCTAACTATTTCAGGAAATCTAGCCCTAAATATTACAGGATACCGTTGAGCCGTTCTAATGAAGGCCAGGTGTTAATTGATGGTCACAATGGTCTGCTACACGGAGAGGAGTGGCCAAGCGAGGCCATGGAATACTGAAACCATCAGTGGTGATTGGTGTTCCATTGGCGCCTATGGTATACTCCATAATGGTGCTTCAATGCTTGGCAATGAAACGATGTGAGACGTCGTTTAGCCTGACGGGTTAGTATTGATGCCAGGAAAAGATATGTCAGAGTTTTTACTATCTTATTGGATAAATCTTCAGGCCCGGAGGTCAGTTGTCCCTATCATATGATCATCAGCATATCTTGTGTTCCGAAACATACCTGTTACTTGAGGAATGACATCGCACGAAAAAGCTGCTTTTATAGGTGCGGTCGTGCGCGGCTCGGAAGTCTGAGGAGCGGCATCGACCCTAGGTGGATGCCGACGGTGCACGGCCCGCGATTGGACTGATTCAACCCTGCGGTGAGTTGGATCCAACTTTATTTACTTATTGGTGTCTATCACCAATGAGAGCTGAAGTCCGAGTCAAAAAGCTGCGCCAAACCTCGGACAGTGAGCGATGGGCGATAAGGGCCCAAAACTCCCACAGTGAGGGCATGGCCCATCCAATTTTCCACAACGCGCGAGTAGCGCCAAGCGCTTCACGACGGGCAGCCAGCAAGGGGCATGCTGTGAAACAACACCTCTCCTATCAGCGACAGAATTTCGTGCCTGCGCCAACTGTGTAGGCCAGTAACACATCAAGACAGATTTCGGTAAATGCAAATGAGAAGGTCATCAATTCAGCATACCGTTGCAGCAGGCCACCCATTCAGAAGATTCGACTTGGACAAATATTGTGTTGGACAGATAATGACAGAGCCGTTCAAAGTATCAAGTTTGTCGAATATCAATGATTCGCAAATGTTCAAACACGGCACCATTCTGCTCTCCTGAAAGTGTACGGATTGATGTTTGTGTTGCGTTGTAATGGAATACTACTTCTCTAGTGTTCTACATGATCAGATGACCGATAATATTGGGCCGAACACATGATGTGACAGATCGGCGGCCAAATTGTAAGTGCTAGAGTCAGTTTCTGTCTCTTACGGAGCCCTTTGGAAAGGTCACATACTAAATCTTGTATTGTACTGCGAAAAGATTGAACACGTGGTTCGAGACTTCACACATGCCTTTTGCACGGTAGTTAGTCTGAAATTATACAAATCCATCTTTAAGCACTAGAAGTTACTAAAAATAGTAATAATGATGTAGGGTATAGACTATAGTCTGAGAGTAATGCACTATAAAATACTCTAATGTATGTTTAGCTTTATAATAGTACCACATAGTAGTCAATTGCACTAATCTCAAGCGTTAAATTCAACCCTTGCCAACTCCTAAAAGAGGAAGCTTTTCGGGGCTATATAGAGCACGGAAAAATTGTGCGGCGGAGTTAGACGGCATTGCGGGGTAAGGCTCAAATTTAAACCATCGGGATGTCTGAGGTGGCCTGCGACGCTCAGAACTGTAACCGGGACTATCCAAAGGACACCTTTAGATTTTTCATCGAAAACTTAAGTACACCTTGCTTTTGTCGGGGTAATGCCGCGACCACCGTGCTTCGCATTTTGCACCCATGCGCAGCGCACCACCATGAACACCCTAGCGAAAAGTATTTAAAAATTCAGGTAGTACATGAAGACATACATCTGCACGGTTCAATTCGAGGCTTTGGGCCAAAAAAGGGCTCTGCTCGCGTAGGTGTAACAAGTCTACCCTTCATGGAGCATGGCAAGCGAGATTGCACTCATAATTAGTGCTCTGACCATGAAGTGTCTGGATGCACTTGTCTTGAAAGTAAGTATAGAGAGTCCAAGTGAATCAGTTGTGGGAATGTAGTGTATAACAGTTACCCAAAATACTACTAAAGTGGAGTACAATTTCTTGTAGATGAGAGCAGAGGAGTTGTTAGTGGAGTAAAATGAATATAGTAAAATCAATTCAGTAATCAATTCAGCAAAATCAATTCAGTAAAATCAATTCAGCAAAATCAATTCAGCAAAATCAATTCAGTAAATTGGATACAATATTTGATTAGATAACACACCACCATTAAAAGCTGAATACTAAAAGGACGTAGTAGGCTTAGCAGTAATGTGCACCCATGGGTGCAAAATGCACCATCAAGGTGCCATCCTTATCTCGCGAAAAGCTCCTGTTGCATAAGCGCATTCTCTGCTAGAGCCTCTATTTATGCATGGATGGTCTTTTTGTCTACCAACAGCGAATGCTCTCAGGATTGTGTTCATGATTTCAGCAGACCGTTGCGTCTATCAAAAACATGACGTCAAGTGGTTTGTGGAAGTGCAGAATGAAAACCAAATGTTGGTAATTATAGTGGGAGGCAATGATAGCGGAAACCAGTCTTGGGCATCATTACCTACCGTTCACGCATCGATAAATATGAGCGCTGTGTAATTCTCCATTCCGCTTATTTTGTAATATGCAATTATTTCTTCCATCCCACTGTCTATTTCGGTTTTTGTACCGGTGAAGTGGAGTGATATCAACGTTTGTTGCGATAATTCTGAAAACGTGTCCATTACAGCTTTCATGTCTTTCATTGTTAAGCTAGTTTAGTCTCTAAGCTGCAATCTCTTAATTTACTTTAAACCTTGACCACTTCTATATTTTACTTCGTCTCATACTATCTTAAATTCTGCCTGTTCTTCGTACCCATCAAGCCATCTAGCTGGTGGAACTAATACTGGTCCCTTTTTCAAAACAAAGAAACTACGTAAAAAAAAAGATCTACAAAGGGCCTGCCACCTGCCGGGTATGTTTCGATCAGAGCGACAGGATTGAATTGTTTCCAGCGCACAAATAGGATGAAGGCCTTTCATAAGTGCTCGGTTCGTGGTCAACAATTTCAGGCATTGGAAGCTTTATTTTACTTGTTCAACATATTTTCAGCCCCTCCCTGATTCCAAGTACCTAAACAGAATCAGAGGGAATTCAAAACCTCTAATACGAAAGGAGTGGGTTCTTCGATACACACAAAAGTTGGAGCACTAAAGAATAAGTTGGAGCACTCAAGAATAAGTTAGGTTAGACGATGTTTCAAATCAATGGGCAATAATTCAAGACAAAATGTAGAGCACAACAGCAAACATTATGGATTATTGACGTGTGGCTTTTCAGGGCCAAGATTCTACAATGGATGTACCATGAGCAGTGGACTCTAACTAGGGGACTAGAAGCGAGGTACTAGAGGGATGATTGAAAGTGATGGACTATTATTAGAGACTAATAATGCGTTATGTATAGAGCACTAAGTAGAGTACTTAAGTCTACGCAAGGTGTGACAACATGTTGGTATGATGACAGGCCCCAAGATCTTGCAGTTACAATACCAAGACTAAGTGTCTTTAAAATGCCCAGAGAATGCCCAAAAAATCCCTGGGTGATCCCTGGGTGATCCCTGGGTGATCCCTGGGTGATCCCTGGATGATCTCCGTGCCCTGGACATGCCTGGACAAGTTGCTCGGTGTGGACAGAGGAGCGCGCGAAATTGTGCCAAAGATTAGTTCAGCGTGTGACGTGGACCAGTCGGCTTCTCCAACTCCGCTCCTCTCATGTTTCATCTTGCCCTGTCTCTATATTCAAAATACACCAGGCGAGAGCAGTACAACGTCTTGATCTTGGGCCTCGACAATGCAGGGAAAACCACCTTTCTAGAGCACATCAAGCTCCTCTATCCGTCGCCCACGGAAACACTGAAAGACATGAACAAGCGAGTCATCACTGGGTCATCGCAGCTTGAAGGCATGGAAGACGACACAGTGAAAATCATGAAGGGCAAGCGCATCCTCCCCACTGTGGGGCAGAACACGTCGACTGTTCGCTTCAAGCCCTTGCAAAGCTCGTCGCCTTTCAAAAGCATAAACCTCAAGTTCTGGGATCTTGGCGGGCAGAGGTCGTTACGAACCATGTGGTCGAGGTATTACCGATCGTGCCACGGAATCATTTTCCTCATTGACTCCACGGATTCAGACCGGTTCCAGGAATGCTACGATACTCTCATGGAGATTGCACAGGACTCATCATGGGATTTGAACGGCTCGGTCAACGTGCCAATCCTAATGCTTGCAAACAAGCAAGACTTGCCGCATGCAGCAGACTTGGTGACCTTGAAAACAGGCGTGTTCATAGATGTGGTGAGCACGCTAGAGGCGACAGACCTGAAACTTCTACCTGTGTCAGTGTTGGAGAATCAAGGTCTTCGAGAGAGTTTGGACTGGTTGGTGTCACGTTTGGTGTACAATAACGGCAATAGGGTGCCAGACTACAAATGATTCTCTTCGAATGCACTAATCTTGAGAAGATCGAACCGATTTACGCAAGTTTGGCCAACCACAGAACTGTAGGGCTGCAACGGGCTGGATGGCTTAAATGGGACGGATGAAAGTGAACCGACCCGGATTGAAGTGAACCGATCCGGGTTAAAGTGAATTGATCCGGATGGAAGTGAACTGACCCGGGTTAAAGTGAATCGACCCGGATTGAAGTGAATCGACCCGGATTGGAGTGGATCTTCAAATCGGTATGCATCTACGTTCGTCGAGTGCGAATCAAAAATGACTCAGATACTACAATTCTTTGGAAAGGCCCATGCAATTTATGAATCAATCGATTCATATCGATTCAACCAATTAAAGCGAGATCTCATGACCATTAAAACCTCGAAAGTGGAACGAAATCTGACCTCTGCTCCGCAGTTGCCCACACTGACAGCCCTTTGCGTCGTTGTACACGGTGCGGTTCAATCCGCGGTCGTTCCGGGCTTTCATGGCTCAGTACAAAGCATGAAGGATGTTGGCATGAATGAAGCGGCCGGTGGAATTCGTCATGGGCCCAAGTCGCACGCGCAGCAGGGGTACATTAGACCAGTGCCTAACTTTGGCGCGCAAGCTTGCAACTGGGGCACATCCTAGCAGCGCGGGCGAGGGGCGGTTGGAACTAGCGCCACATTTGCTTGGGCATTCTGTATTCAGGCTACATCCGGAACTTTGAGGCCTCTCCTTCAAGCAGGATTTCCGGACACCCTGCAACTGCGATCAATGCTCCTGGACGATGCACCAAAGGGAGATCGGGGCCGAAATGCTTTCCTGTAGGAGGAAACTGTTTCGCAGTCAATCGCGCCCCGAAAGTAGGGTGCGTGACGGTCGATCTCCCGCCAAGGCTACATGAATTGCTCGCGCATTGACGAGCCTGAACCCACTGTTGACGAGCGGGGCACCGATGATCCGCTTGGAAACATCACTTTCGAAGCCCAGGTCCCTCCCGGGTCATCTATAGAGCGCAAAGTATCAAATTCGGCTTGTGTCCGAGGACGGTTGCGTTTGCCATATAGCAAAAGGTACCAAGCAGCATGCGCGCATCATTTACTGCTCTTGACGTCATTGCACTGTGGCTCGAAGGCACATATCAGCCACATCGAGGTGGGTCCGTGGCAATTCTGGATGATCTCGTTGCCAGATTTGCTTTCACTTTTGTAACAACCTACGCAATGCCCGGGACCAGAGTTCAGAGGGCCCGTGGAAAATCACAGCGTTCCACTGACGCTTTGCGACACCTTTTAGTAGAGCAATCGTAGCAACCCATGCGCGCGGGCTTGCAAGAGAAGCTTTGTGCAGATGGCATACACTCCTACAGGTGATGTGGAGCAAAGGGTTGCTACGTGGAGTTTGCAGCAATAACTATATAAAGCATGGCGCATCAGCCGTATCGCCCATCACATTTCACCCTCATTCGGATCACCGCATTACTTGTACCAGACATCCTGTGATCTCAATTGTGAATTACCAACATCAACCAGCAACAAACCGAGCCAAGCATGACTGAAGAGAAGCCTGGCTTGATCGAAAAGATCGAAAACATCTTCCACAGGAAAAATAATGGCGTGGACGAGAAGTTGCTTCGTGCCCTGTACCGTGCTGGCAGAAAGCGGGCTGAGCTCGAGCACGGCATCACTGGGGTAGATTATCATGCAGACGAGGAGGGCTACTTCGCGGGTGACAACAGAAAGGGCAGCATTGGCGACGGCCACAGCAAAGGCAGCATCGGGGAAGGCCACAGCAAAGGCAGCATCGGGGAAGGCCACAGCGGAAAGACCAGCGCGGCTTCGAGCCACAGCAGAAAAAGCAGCACCTCAAACAAGAACAGGGAAGCCCAGGTCGTGGGGGCTAGTGCCGCAGCTGGTGCTGTGGCTGCAGAGCACGACACCACTCGCGGTGGCCACACGCATGGCCAAAGCTCCAACCGCAACTCCCTTGGTGCTCACGAAATCGCTTCTTCCTCCAAAGGTGCGGTTGTCACGCAGCCACCCCCAGTCAACAGGCAACCTTTGGAACAAACATACGGAGGAGATTTCACCGACGGAAAATCCCCTACGCAATTGGCCCGTGACGGCGATGAAAGTGGTCGTGGAGACTCCAATAGCAAGTTGATTGCAAATGACAACCCCCGCTACGGAAACGAGGCCCACCCAGTTTCTGGCAAGGGAGAATTCTACGACCCTCAGGACACCCAAGGAGGCATCTATCAGAAAGGGTACCACGGCAATTTAGGTGAGGACCACACACACACACATGGGAAGCCCGTTGGGGCCGCTGCCGCCGCCAGCGCTACAGGCTTAGCAGGTGGGGTAGCTATTAACCACAATGACAGCAGGTACCCTGATGCCACCGAAGCCGAAGTTCAACACCGTGACTTGAAGACCAAGCCAACCCTCTACGCTCGGCAAGAGGAGGAAGAGAAGTATCTCGACGACATATTGGTCAGTGCGTACAACGCCGGCCGTCAAAAGGGGAGAAGAGAGTCGGAGAGCACCAAGTCTGGGGGCTCTTCTCTGGGCTCTCACAGCAAGTCCGCCGACGCAGCATCCGAGCACCTGAAGAATAAGTCCACCTACAATCAAGGCGGAGTTTTGGCTGCCGAAGAAGAGGCTGCGGGACACTCCAAGCACCCTAACCATAGCCAAAACGCGTACCAAACCGCTGCTAAGCACGACAGCCATGACTCTAAGCACACCAGCGGAGTCACTGATGGTGGAGTTAGTGGAGCTCGCGGCTCTGCGGACACTTCCAAGTCTTCCGCCGCAGGCGCAGCGGGAGTGGCTGGAGCTGCTGGAGCTGCTGGAGCTTATGCTGCTCACAAGAATCACTCGCATGAGGCCAATGCGCAAGGTGGTACTGTCAATGCCGGCACTTCGTCCAGCGACCCTCAGTTTGACTACGACAAGGAAATGAAACGCCTCGACCAGAGCATAAACCAAACTCAACGCGAAATTGACGAATTGAACAATTTGCAGAAGTCTCATGGCCAGATCTCCGGCACAAGCCACACCTCCGCTGGTTCTCAGGGTCATCATGCCACCACCGCTCACAGCCAGCCGCACACTGGCACACACAGCGCTTTGGGGGTCGGTGAGGCTAAAACGGCCAACACGAGTGATGTTAAAAAGGATGCTTACTATGCTGGAAGCAGCCTTGGCTCGCAGGCATCCAATTCTCACTCTGGAGTTCACTCCGGAACTCCTTCTGGAACCCACTCTGGAACTCCTTCTGGAACCCACTCTGGAACTCCTTCCGGAACTCACTCTGGAATTGCTTCCGGAACTCACTCTGGAACTCACTCTGGAACTCACTCTGGAATTCCTTCCGGAACTCATTCTGGAACTCACTCTGGAACTTACTCTGGAACTTACTCTTCTGGTTCAAGCCATACCTCCTCTGGTATTCCGGGTCATAACAACACTACCACTCAAAACCAGTACACTGGCACCGGTTTGGGGGTTGGTGAGGCTAAAACGTCCAACTCGAGCGATGCTAGTAAGGATGCTTACTATGCTGGAAGCAGCCTTGGCGCACAGCACTCCAGCTCTCATTCTGGAGTTCACTCTGGAACTTCTTCTGGAACTCACTCGGGAACTCACTCGGGGACTCACTCGGGAACTCACTCTGGTATTCACTCTGGACCCCAATCCGGAACTCATCCTGAGACAACTCATTCTAGACTCGGTGGTGAGAATTCGGCCACTCATCACTCTAACGATGGCCCCAGCGTTGCAGCAGTGAGCCAAGGTAGAACTGTGGGAGCTCAAGACCACACCAGTGAAAACATCTCTTCTGGTCAGACTCATTCTACCCACACCGAATCAAGTGCCAACCCTGGATTGCTTGGAGGTGCTGCTGGTGCTGCTGCTGCCCTTGCCGGCGCTGCAGCTCTGGCTCTTGGATACGGCGACAAGTCTTCCAGCACTTCTGAGAAGCACTTGGAAGGTCAAGCTTATGATGCGGGCTATGCGTCGGGGTCTGGCGGCTCTGGTTCCACCAATTCCCACTCGACTGGAATTAACACCACGGCGGGAAATGATCGTGGAATTTCTTCCACCAAGCCCACGGACTCGGGTCTTGGCACTAGCTCAGGCCTCGGTACCGGCGCTGCTACCTCGGTGTCCGGAAATCACCCAGTCACCTCTACTGGAGCGGATGTTGATGGATTGAATTCCAAGTCGAACCATGCAGCAGGCCTCGGTTCTGCCACCGCTCCCTCGGTGTCCGGAAAGCACCCAGTCACCTCTACTGGAGCGGATGTTGATGGGTTGAGTTCCAAGTCGAACCATGCAGCAGGCCTCGGTTCAGCCACCGCTCCCTCGGTGTCCGGAAAGCACTCGGCCACCTCTACTGGAGCGGATGTTGATGGATTGGGTTCCAAGTCTAATCATGCAGCAGGCCTCGGTTCCGCCACCGCTCCCTCGGTGTCCGGAAAGCACCCAGTCACCTCTACTGGAGCGGATGTTGATGGATTGGGTTCCAAGTCTAGTCATGCAGCAGGCCTCGGTTCTGCCACCGCTCCCTCGGTGTCCGGAAAGCACTCGGCCACCTCTACTGGAGCGGATGTTGATGGATTGGGTTCCAAGTCTAATCATGCAGCAGGCCTCGGTTCTGCCACCGCTCCCTCGGTGTCCGGAAAGCACTCGGCCACCTCTACTGGAGCGGATGTTGATGGATTGGGTTCCAAGTCTAATCATGCAGCAGGCCTCGGTTCTGCCACCGCTCCCTCGGTGTCCGGAAAGCACTCAGCCACCTCTACTGGAGCGGATGTTGATGGATTGAGTTCTAAGTCAAATCATGCAGCAGTTTCCGGCTCCAATCATAGATCTCTCTCGAGTGAAGATCGTGGAAACGTTGCAGGTGCCACTCACGCGCATTCTGAAGCAACTCATGGACATTCTGAAGCACCCACGGGCTACTTGGATTCCGCCAAGGAAGCAATTGCTGCCGCTGGCGTTGCTGCGGCTGGAGCATTTGGATATGAAGGATACAACCATTATTACAAGGACAATAATGATGGAGCAGCCACTGCCAACCATACAAACACGGCAGATGAGATCAAGGGCTCATCAAAAAGTGTTGTGGAAGGTGATTCTGCATCTCATTCTCCAGTGAAAACCACCAGCAAGAGTATCGGAGAGAAACCAGCTCCACTGAATGAAATCAGAAGTGAAACAGTCGGTGAGCATTCCTCGTCGTCTGAAAGTGGAAGTAAAGCCGGCGGTTTGGGCTCTGCTGTTGCTGGCGCTGTTAAAGGCGCCGCCGGCGCGGTTGGCCTTTCCGGTAAGGGTGGTGCCCACAACCATGTGGATAGCTTGGTGGAGGAAGCCGCTAATGAATACGAAGACGTCAGCAAAGAGCCCAAGCACAAAACCAAGTCCGGGGTTTTGGAGCAGCCCAAAGACTCTGGAGACTCGGCCTTGCCAACCGTTGGCGGAATAAAGCTTGAAGAGGAACTGAGCAACAAGGGGAAGGAAAAGGCCATTGATAACACCCAGTTGGAGAATGACATTGCTTCCCACAATAAGAAACATGGGCACGTGAACGACAACAGAAACTTGATTGAAGTTGCTGAAGATAATCACCCAGAGATCAAGAAATTGTCTCAGCACTCTGCTGATTCGCAAGACGACGCTTCAGCGAGGCATCGCACGCCCCCAAACTAAGGATGCTTCTGCCAACCCCAGTGGTCTGACTGCGGGAGCTGTGGTTGGAACTGCTGCGGCACTTAAACAGAACCAAGCGACAAGCCAAGCATCAGGTTCTCCAAATCACGGAACCACCAAAGCAGCTGACTCTTCAAATCACGGAACCACCAAAGCCGCTGACTCTCCAAATCACGGAACCACCAAAGCCGCAAACTCTCCAAAGCACGGAACCAGCAAGGCAGCAGACTCTTCAAATCACGGAACCAGCAATGCAGCAGACTCTCCAAATCACGGAACCACTAAAGCCGCTGACTCTACACTTTACGGAACCACCAAAGCCGCTGACTCTCCAAAGCACGGAGCCACCAAAGCCACTGACTCTTCAATTCACGGAACCAACAAAGTCACTGACTCTCCAAATCACGGAAGCAACAAAGCCACTGACTCTACGCTTTATGGAACCAGCAAAGCCGCTTCTTCGAGCTCCCCAAAGTTGGAGGGCGACATTGAAAAAGCATTGTACAATGCAGGTTACCATGAGGGCAAGCAAAGAGGATCAGAAAATGTCGGTGGAGTGGAGAGAGCAGCATATGAAGCAGGGCAGCAGCGTGGTCACCATGAACATTTAAGCAAAGAAGGCAAGGCCACCAGCACTGTTGGAAGTGCAGTAGCAGGGACTGAAACCGAAGCTACCTCAAGTGACAAGAAAGCACATCATGCCACGGGCGCGGAGGCAGGCTCCAATGCTCGTCCCATAGTTGAAGTTGTTGGCATTGCCGATCGCGAGGAGGCTCACAAGCTTGCTCAACGCACCACCAGAAAGTTGTCTGCGAGAGGAGAAGACCTCCTGGGAGGCAAGATTGTGATTGACACCAACAAGGGCGAAATTTACAAGACCAGCGCAGTTAGCCCAGACTCGAAGGGTGACCACAGTCACCAACATAGTCCTCACGGAGCTCAATCACTGAGCCATCAGAAATCCCCTATTAGCCATGGTCACCGGGGAGACTACGATTCCCACTACCAAGGAGATCATGATTCCCACGATGTGGGCAAAGGTGCGCTCCTTGGGGCGGCTGCGGCTGCGGCTTCGCACGGACATAACCAAGATGGCCTCTCATCCTCCCGGGCCGCTGACGCAGGTGTCCGCGGTGAAGTAAATCATCATGGGCATGGTGGAAGTGGACCCGATGTTGGCCGCCAAGCACACGATGGAAAGCTGGGTAATTTACCAGCCGGCGGATTTAGCGCTGGAACTGACCAGAGACAAGGTCACGACAATTTGAGAAGCTCGACTGGTGCACCCGTCATTGGTGAGGGAAGTGTTGGAGGCCCTCATAAGCACTCCGCGGCCTACGGACACGGTGAAGAGCATGCGCATGCAGATGCCTCCTTCAGGGACAAGGCGCTGGATGTCGATGGCAGTCAGTTTCACCAACAACACGAGAAAGTGAAGGCTGTTTTGGAGAAGGAGGCCCACGACGGACATTTAGGGAACGTTTATGACCACGAAAGCCCTCAAAAGGCGCACGATGGATCTGCGGGCGTGCTTGGAGGAGCAGGCCTTGCAGGAGGAGCACTTGGAGCTCGTGAAGGCAGCGGCTTGAGCAGTACAGGGACTCAGGCGTACAACAGCCCACATGCTAACCCCTCTTTAAGAAGCAGCGGTGTTAGTGACAAGACTCAGCCCAACGCGTCGTTCAATGACCATTCCAATCACGTGGGGGACAACTGGAGTCAACAGCAACACCATTCCAGGGAAAGAAGCGGGGGAGTCACTCCTGCTTCCCCAGAAGCGGGCAATGTGCGCAAGACTAGCGAATCAGACCCATTGTCAAGTGCGGGGCATGGAAGCCTCAATGCTGACTCCAATACCAACAGCAGGGGCGCGGTGGACAAGTCAGCGCGGGTGTCTTCTAAACAGACATCGCACACGGATGTGTCGGTAGTTGGAGAGCAAGACGCCGATAGAGCCAAAGAGTTGGCGAGAGAGGCGGTTGCCTCATTGAGCGGCAGAAAAGACATTTCCGGCTCGACGCAATTGAGAGTTGACGCGCACACCGGTTCCATCACCGATCAGAATGGACAGTTTATTGGGCAGTTGAGCCAGCGCAAATTGTCACAGTCTGATGAGGCGTTTAAGCCGATCGGGGGAATCGTTAGCCCGCCCAACGAGCCATCCAGCCGAGCCGGGGTGGGTCACGGTGTTGATGGAGGCCTTGCCGAGCGCGTGCATCAAGGTGAGTCTAAACTTGGCTCCACTCGCGGAGCAAACGAGGATTTCGGCGCCCATGCATTTACGCGTGGTGCCAAAGGGTTGGGCAGCGAGTTTGATGGAACCCAGCGCGAGACTGCAGGAACCCAACTCGGCAGCGAAACTGGTGGAGCTCAGCTCCACGGCGAGACTGGTGGAGCCCAGCTCCGCGGCGAGACTGATGGATCCCGACTCCATGCCTCTAGTGGTGTCTCGGCAACCAGCGCAGGCAGTCATGTGCCTCGCGCAGTGGCAGACACTGACGATGCGGCTACGAGCAGCACGCGCAGCCAAGTGACTGGTGCGGCCAACCCTCGCGCTCTCGGCACCCGCGAAGACGGGATGGCGAAGATGCCCGGGTCGTTCTTCTGATTATGCATCAAAACCTGCCTCGACATTGAGGCCACATTGATTTGATTGATTTACTATAAAAATATATGACATTTGTCGAGAAATATGTGTAGGACATCCAGGCCAGGCAGGCTAGTTTTGACCCCCCAAAATACCATCTATATCAATCAGTAACAACTAAAGTACCATCCATATCAATCAGAAAACAACTGGAATACCAATCTGCTCTATTGAACAAGCGTAAAACTAACTATCAATCTGCCTCATTAACGGTTCACTGCCCCAGATTCAATCTGCTTGTCACACGTATATTTATGAGGACATCAAGATCATGTACTTAATCTCGCAGTAAAGATGACTTACAGGCGGAGACTGTTCATTTAAAGTGGGGCTGCTAGTAATTATATGCACACTCGGCCGATTTTCAGATGAAGTCAGCTTCGAGGATGAAATTAACCGAATAAATTTGAATAAACGCATGTATTCCAACGGATTGAAAGAAACGATTTTCGGCGGACTCGACGAACTCCCCTTCACACGAGGCGGCGCATTTCGCTCTAGTGAATATGGTGCATAGAAATTCGAATGAGGTGCATGCAAAGCGGAAACACACCTAAGGCCAAATGCAGGTGGGCTTACTTGAATCGTGGTGCAATCTTATGCAGAAATAGAGGACGAATCCTGAAAAGCCAGTGCATCGACATCAAATAAAAAACGGGGTTCTCAAGCGTACAAGCTTTTTTATACAACTTTGCAATTGTCTAATATCTGTACTCGAAGCTGCACGATTTCCGCATATGGAACCTCATGAGCTGGGGTGAAACATTACGGCCCGTGGCTTGACGCAATCGCGAGGAAGTGTGGATTTTTGGAAAGATTGGCCTGTTCAATTGCTGGTGTGGTTTGACCTTTGCTGGTTTGTATCTTTAGACAAAGTGTCCATGGCTCGGGCCATTTTCGCGCACTGGGTAGATTGCAAGTCTGTGCTCTGATACCTTGTTCACACTTTAGACCATATGACCTTGAGTTTCTACTACTCTTGCACGCAGTCATTTTTCTTCACTATGCTACAAGTAAGACATTTCCAGGTCAGCAAATATACAAGCAAATGAACATATGACAATGAATATTTTCTGTACAAATTTAGACCTTGAATGAAGATATGTCGAATCGTAGATATGTCGAATCATTTTGGCAGGGCCCAATTACTGCGAATTCTACGTTGAGAAACTAGTTAGAATTCGCAAGGCAAACATCAAATAACAAAACACAAAAGTTCCAAAAGGTCGAAACCCAACGTGTATTATGCCGTAGGTTTCATTGCTTGCTCAGCTACAGCCACAGAGCAATGCCCGCTTGTGCCGACCAAGCTGGTGACGCCTTGGCCTCCCAGCAACGGCGCGGCCTGCATAGAGTGCTCGGCCGTGCACGCGACTGACGTGTAAAAAATGCGGCCTCATGATAGTCACCCCAATACCAGCCCCAAATGGACGACACAAAAGAGCAGGTGCTCCGGATATCGATATACACGCCGCTTATCTATGTGGCGGTGATGATCACAGCATTCACGGTTTTTTCCGTTCTCTACCGTCGCCACCGGCTTCACAAGTTGATGAGCGTGGAGCCTCTCTTTGGCCACAACTACACGGCGGATATGTATGCCGTGACCAAGGACAAGTATCTCGATAAGCTGTTGCCTAAAGACCAGAGGCCTCCGGAAAAAGCAGTTAAGGCTGCACTATTAAGGCGTGCCGTGGAGGCCATAAGACGATCGTTGAAATTGAAGGAAAACGAGGCGGTCTTCAGCAAATTGTACCAAGACGGGCTCATTGGCGACGACTTGTTCAAGCAGTTTGCGCTCCAAGGCAAAATCCAGGAGCTCGAGTTGAAGGACATTGTGCTTGAATGCCAGCTGTTCAGCAAAGACTGGCCCGAGACCTTTTTTCCCGTGGCACAGGAAATCTGTTATAATGAGGCTTTGAGAAGACGCCTTCTGGCCTTCGATGGGCGCTCAGATGACTATGCCACCATTTGGGGGATCAAGTCAACTCCTGCTGCACTGAAGCCTGCTCTTTCAGACAAGCCTGCTCCTTCAGACAAGCCTGCTCCTGTCAAGTCTGAGTCCACTAGGGAGCTTGCTGCAGAGCCTGTTGCTGATACAGCTAGGTCGCAATAGCCCCACTCACAGTGTCTCGCGAGAACAGAAGCAATTGGGCTGATTTTGATTGCAGCATCGTGTCTGTTGACTGCAACTTCTACTTGCGATATGGGGCTAACGTCGATTTCGGGGTCCTGCCGTCCTCAGCTCAGTCCCATCTTCGTTCATAGAGAGCTATAGGATGACAATGCACGTACGCTCGATTCATCTCGTACACGTTTCGGGGGTGTAAAAATTAAGCACATTGCTCGTATTCCGCTCCCAATTAAAACTACCTGCTCTTCCCACCTCAATAACAAAGTCTCCACTTGTCTTGCACTGAGTTCGTGTTTCTAGAGCCATTATTAGTATACTCCTTTACCAGCCTCACATAGCCTCATCAATTTACTCCTTTGCCAGCCTCGTATAACATCTTTGATATACTCCCTGGTCGCCTTAAGTTTTATTCTTCTCTCAAGCACCTCACCAGGGCATCCTACATGGTGTTCTAGGGCAAGATGTGTGGGGGGCCTCCGCTGTGGGTTGATCCGCGCGCCAGTGTGCCCGTTGCGATCACTTCTCAAATACAGGTTTGTCCATTTCCTATCCAAGACCCGTCCGCGCCTACCAGTCACCACCTGCCCATACTCGTCACCACCGGTCCGCACGTTTCCGCATCATGATACCGCTGGAGTTTAATGCTCGAGGCAACAAGCCCCGCCAGCACGGCCCGAACCCTAGCGGCTTTCCTCATCCGTCCAACAATGGATCCCGCGCGCCACACAATGACCGAAGAGCAGCCTTGAACACCAGCCTCCACCAACAGCACCCACCTCCGGGCCCGCCGATCTTGCCTCAAGCGTCGCATTCCTTAGGTCAAGGCCCGTTTCCCTTGCTGCAAGCGCAGCAAAGAGTTGCCCATCCAATGCATCCAATGAATCCACCCCGTCAACGAGGCAATGGGCCGCCGGCCCAGCGTGGCCAGACCCCCACATATCTGGACCCGAGAAAGTACATCATCAGCCAAATCCAGAGAGACTGCTACTCTAAATTGACGTCGGTGAATGGGCAAATGATTCCAGAGATCAAATACAACACCCATTTGGCCATCCGCGAGTACTCCCAGTTCCCGCTGTCTCGTCCGCCCAAAGACTTGTCACCTGCCGAGCTCGGCACTATAAAAAATAGAATCCTAGTGGTGAGTACAAAACACACGGGACGAGTGCTCTTGCAAAAGGGAAAGTATGCTGAAGGCAAGAACTTGTACCAGATTGGACGCACCTGGGATTTGGACGAGTTGGTTGCCATTACGCGCTTGTCTGCTGATGAAATCATTCTACATCTCAACAAAAACTACTATTGGAAGTCCGGCGAGGGCCCAGACCGTCTAGCGAAGTTCATCCACCACTTGGTTGTGATATATCAGAAGTTTGCTGGTCACTACCCGGAGTTGAAAGGAGTCACGCTTGAAGAATTGAGGTTGCCCCCCATGGCCCTGAAACACCCTCGTTCCTCTGGAAATTCTCTGAACGCTACTGCTCCCGCTGCAGCATCCCAACATAGCCCCAGAACCTCCGCCCGTGGCTCCAATCAAGATCTCTACAAAAATATGGACTTCACCGTCAACGGCAAACTTCCCATGAAACCAATGCAGGTGATGGATGTAGACCGTCCAAGCCCTAAAGCTCACACGAGCCCTGTGTCTCAAGAAGCCTTATCCCATAGAATTCAGGCTGAAAAATTGTTAACTGATAAGCACTCCAGCGCTACGTCCAGCTTCAACGAGCGTAATCCGCATGATGATTCCAGCTTGCTGCATGATACATCCCGAGAACTCCCATCTGCCAATGATAATCCTAGTTTTGTGTTTGGTCTTGATGCCAAGAGTCCTGATGGCAGCAAACAAACTCACTCCGTTTCAGAGTACGCCAAGCAAACTGGAGCACTGCTGCCTCTCAAAAGTTATAAACCTGAAACCCTGCACGTGGCAAACCGCAATGTCTCCGATAGTCTTGAGACCGCTGCGGCTTACGGCCTCCAGCTTCAAGACCGGTTGGAAAATCCTGATGTTCTGGAGGACTCAATCAAGTTTCAATTCGAGATTCCCGAGGATGCATCGGCGCTAGATAAATTTGAGGCAACGGATGTCACAACACTGAGCGGCGATCAGTTCAAACCTCCCGCCATCGGATCCGACCGTGATGGTCACAACACCTCGGAGTCACTTTCTAATTCCTTACTGAATGAAGTCAACCAGCAATCGGCGATTGATACCTCCATCAAAGATATAGAAGATTTCATGAATTCCCAATTTGGCAAGAGTACGCCGGAGCTGAATCCTGTGCCTGAACCGACACCCGTGCTTGAGCCGAATCCTGTACCTGGACCGAATCCCGTGTCTGAACTGAATTCTGTGCCCGAACCGATTTTGGACCCTGAGGTCGGCAATATTCGCCAGTCAAGTGACACTTTGGATGATTACAAAAAATTGAATAGAGGCATCCCGTCTATTGATGAGAGTAATGATGACTCGAGAAGTAATTTTCTGTACGAGGAAAATTCTATTTCCGTTAAAAATCCGGATTCAATTGAAACTAGCGAGACTGACGTTGATATCGCCAAAGGCGATGACATGGTCTTCGAACGAGACCCTGAGATTGACGAAATTTTAGATGAAATTGGCTGGGATCCTACCGATGGCACTGATAAGTCGGTCAAGTTGCTTCGCCAAGAATTGACGACCATCAAACATAAAAGCGTCAAGCAACTCACTACGCTCGACTTTGGTAAAGACTCTTTGATCAAGGAAGTACTGGTGTCTTTAAGTGAGCTTGACAATCTCGTGGGAATCTTCAAGAAAATGGAGGCCAGCTTAAACTTGCTTGCTCCTGAAATAAGCAACATCGAGGACAACTCCAAGGGCTTACAAGTTGAGGCCGTGAACAAAAAAATCTTGTACAATGAATTAAAGGAAATCCTTAACAAGGTGAGACTCAGTGGGCGCGATCTTGAAGCTGTTGCCAAGTTTGATGATTTCGAAGATTTACAGATGATTCCTCTTGTTGAAAATAAGCTTCTCAAGTTGTATGACGCATTGGTTGCTATTGGAAGCAAATCGTCTGATGATAATTTAACGGAAATGAAAGCCTTGAAGCAATTTGGCGAGAAATACGAGTCTGTGGCATCTTCATTCAGCGAGAAGTTCATGGTTTACATCGTAAGGGAGTTCAAGTCAGCAATAGAAAGCTTGAACCTGGAGGCGCAAAACGTCCGAAATACCGAAATCTTGGTCACTTTGCGTAAGATTTATGCTTTTGAGGGTATTAACAATTTTGTGAAGTGCGTTTCCGAGAAGTGTGATACCATTAATGACAATTTCAGCTCTTACATGTGCAATTTCGTGGGCAACTTGTTTGGCGTGAAAATGAAGGCTATCTATTCACATGCCCGCACCACGAGCCAAAGAAATTCCTTTAGGTTTTCCAATGGAAACGACAATCTGGTGGGGCTCCGCAAAACCAAGTCATCCAGATTCGGGTCCACCAGATTTTTGGGTAAGTTCGGCAACTCGGAGGAGGCTGCCAAACAAAAGCATGCGAATGCGGCATTAAAAAATAGCGAAGAAATAGGGGACACCCAGGTGGTATTGCAAATAATTGATGACAGCAAAGAATTGATGTTGGTCACACAGTTCTTCTTTGGGCTCTTCTTCCATTCTACTTCTTTGCAAGAATTTTCGGACCATATTCGGCTGAATGCGTACGAGGATAGAATGAAGCTTTTCGAAAGGGGGGACTTAAATACAGTCGATTACAAGACGAACTCCAACGAACTAATGCGCAACATGAACCAAATCTTTGGCAATTACATCAACCGGTTTATTAAGAAGGTTGTTCCGAGCGATTTGATCATTCCGCAATTGCTAATAGAGGTGTACCACAGACTCAAGGAAGCGGACAGCAGGAGCCAAGACTTTGTGGCGTATAGTTTCTTGCTCAAAGTGGCCAACCGGTACAAGAACTCGTGGAACAAGTGCATAGCTCAACAGGTGGAATTATTGAACAAGTCGGACATACGAGGTCGAGGAGAGATTTTGCCTTCGGTTAAGAACTTGGGCCATATTATATTGACCACGGAGACGGCGTTGCAGGAAACCAATAGGGACATGGGTGACTTCCGCGGAGACTTTGACAAATTGATCAAGGATTCATACGAACAACTCGCGAAGGGCGCAGTGGACTTATTTGAAAGAGAAGATCCGTTGTTGAAAAGCAACAACCACGATGAACGGGAAAAAGCGCACCGAAACGTTGCCATTCTTCAAAATGTTTTTACGTTGCTTCAGCAATTGAGTGAATTCGAAGCGGGAAGCACCGCGGACATGAAGCACCAATTGAGAGGTGTGTTCGAAAAGACACGCGAAGAATATTTCCGGTACATCGTGCAGCGGCACTTTGGCAAGATCTACGATTACCTCCGGGGCCACGGCGAGGGAGACCCATCTGGGAACAGAAGAAAGGACGACAAAATTTTGGTCAAGGGCATTGCTTCCACCCACTCTGCGCGCGATGTTGCGTTGAAGATCCAAGAGATTCGTCGCAAGATGGAGAAGCACATCGTGACCACCAACACCGTGTTCGAGCAAGATCTCTTTGAGGTTTTGTGGAAGGATATGGAAAACGAGGTGCATAACCTCTTTGTGAATTTCTACGATACAGCGCAAGCATTCGAGAAAGATCTCGACGGGTGTGTTAGTGCCAGAGAAGTGCGGCGACTTTTTCAGTAAAGGATGCGGGGCTAACGCGGATGGGAATCACGCCAGAAAGTTGCCCCAAGCAACAGCTGCGAAACAAGCAAAGTGGCACCTGCATTCGGGCTCTACAACCCTCGGGCAATCAAGCATTCTTTTCAGGGCGCCGTCTGTGAATTCCCTCATTTACACTTGGCAACAGTTTTTTTTTACAGCGACTCAGGGAACGACCAGTCCAGGGACACTACCACCGTACCCAGAACCCCAAACCATGTCGTGCCGCGCCCAAGCTCCGCCAATCAGAGCCGCGCATTTACCACGAAATGAAGCTATGGTGCGCGACTGAGAAAACGAAGCCTAGTCGAAAATTCATCAGTCACCTCGTTTCCTCTGAACATCGAACCCAGATATTCGCCATGCTTCAATCTTTCGCCAGAACAGCAGTTCGCTACAACTCCACCGTGGCCCACACTGCACCCCGGGCCTTGTCCAACGCATACGTCAACAAGTTGGAGACAAGATGGGAGAAGTTGCCCAAGCAGGACCAAACCGCTTTGATAGAGCAATTAAAGGCCAGAATGGAGTTGCCATGGAGTGAGTTGACCAGTGCCGAGAAGAAGGCTGCATTCTATATTTCCTTTGGCGAGTGGGGTCCAAGAAGACCCTTGTATGCACCCGGTGAAAAGAACAAAGTGTTTTGGGGCACCGTGATGGGATGTGTGGCTGGGTGCGCTTTGTTTGCTGGCCTCAGGTCAATGGCGCCCGAAGATCCCGTGTCCATGAACAAGGAGTGGCAAATGAAGTCCGACGAGTGGTTGAAGTCCAAGAACGCCAACCCTTTTACGGGCTACTCGCAAATCCAGTAGGCGGTGTGCAAGCACTAGTTGACATTTCTGTGGCTGGGCTCTTGAGGAATTCTCATCTACATTTTAGCATGGTCCTTTTGCTTTGGGCTGGTAATAAACAAACTTAGAACTGCATGTAGTATGGTGGTTAACTTCGTGTTAGGCCTGTTAAGCCTGTTAAGCCTGTAAGCCTGTAAAGCCTCTAAGCCTCTTAACTGCCCCAACTGGCACCATGGCTCTACAAATCCTCGTTCTGAGTATGCGCTCTTTTGGCCCACCCAGTGGGCTATGCTCTATTTAACTATTCGTCGTTAGGTCCGAATTCCCCCTCAAATATCGTGGCTCCTGCTTTACGCCGATCCTCGATCTCAACACACTCCTTTTCGAGCAAAATATCGCCTGCTGTTGGACGATCAAAGGGATTGGGCGCCAACATGCGAACCACCAACCGGTCCAAACTGTGGGTGTTCTCGAGTAGAAACTGGGGCGCCCCCTTGGGTATTAGCTCTCGGATATCTGTCTCGGTAATTCTCGAATTGCTAAGAGATGGGTGTGACTCTCCCACCGACGCTGCTCCTACCGACAATGATGCAGCCTGTCCCGACCCCGCGTACATGCCGTTATTCAACGAATGGGAATGTTGCCCCAACGTGGGTATGTTGATGGAATTGAAGGAGGAATTGTAAGACGTCAACGAGGAGAAGTTGTTGTGGTTGAGAAAGTCACTTATGTTGTCGCTAGACAATTTGCCTGCATCGCTCAAGTCGCCGCTTCGGAGCTTACGCCATGGCGTTCCGTTGCCTGGCAAAATTATGTTGGTTGCAATCTCAAGAATGATTAGCCCCACACTGAAGATGTCGGCAAATGGGGTGTATATCTTGTCGTTGATCAATTCTGGAGCAATGTAGTTGCGGTCCCCTTCTAGATCAAAGTCCTTCTCCAAAATGGGAAGTTTGGTCGAAAGCCCAAAGTCGCCGATCTTCAAGCTTCCGTCGAATGTGACGAATATGTTTGCCGGCTTCAAATCCAAATGAAGGTAGTTCTTCAGATGAATGTAGTTCAATCCTGAGAGGATCTCAATTAGAATCTTCCACACTCTGAACTCATCCAACTTGTAGTTCTTATGCTCGTCTAAAAAGTCACTCAATGTGCCGCCCTCGCAGAACTCCGTCATAATGTAGTAGTAGTTATTGTAACTCCAGGCTTCAACAAAAAGTACTAGGTTTTCCTTGCCCTCTTCGACATCCGTCTCACCTTCTTTAAACACGGTCAAAGCTCGGAGTGTTTCGATTTCACGTAGCAATGCTTTCTTCTCATGGCTGCCCAAAACAGGCTTCCGGTTTCTCTTGATGGCGTATTTTTCCTCACCGAAAAAGCATTCGAAAGCAATGGAAAATTGTCCCTTTCCGATGAATTTGATGTTGGATCTTCCAAACTTCTTCATCAAATGCTCGTCGCTGCGATCCTTCTCTGAGATCTGGAGGCCCGGTATCTGATCTCTTTCGTGTTCCTGATTGAAAGCTGAACCATTTATGGTCTGATCATTTTGGATGTCTTCTCTGATCCCATTGCGATAACTCAAAGTTACTTGAGAAGAGATTATCGAGTCCAGCGGTATGTGCAGAATGGGCGTACATGGATCGCCTTCTTCTTCCGGTAAAATCAGAGGCGCCTGAGCTCTGGCCTCCTTGAAAAATTTCGCAAACTGGTTTCCTCTACTGCTGGGCTTAGTCGGCGTCTCTGGGACCACCTCCATGTCTAAATCTGAATTGACACCAAAACTTATGTCAAAATCCTCGTTCCGCTTTATCGCTGGCTTAGTGGCAGAGGGAAATTTGAAGAAGGATGAATTCGAGCTGTTGGAATGCGAATAGCTGGACAGGTTTGCATTTCTGCCCACTTCAATGGAGTTATCAGTGTTGAGAAAACTATCCTCTAATTCCAAATGCGTATTTTTATCCTTGTTGTTGAGGAGAATCAACGGGTTTTTCTTCATTGGCGTTTCAGGTGGAAGCTTTTTGGAGCCATTACTGATCGAGTTTTTCTTCATCAAACCAGCTGTCTCGAAAGCAGTTTGTAGCGGCTTGACAAACTTATATGACGTAGATGTCGACAGTTTCAACGATTTCGGCTGGGTATTCTTGTTTTCTTTGTTTTCGTCATGAATCGAAGATTTTGGGTGAGAAGTTTGGCTATTATTCCGCAGCCTCTTGGGAGGGACACCTAGTTCGTCTGCATCATTGAAAATGTGGAAATTGAGACTTCCTCCCTTTTTGTTTCGCAGGGGCGACTCGTCAAATGCTTTGAGATGATACTCATCAAAAACGTGACTAGCTATAGGTGATGAAGACCCTCTGAAACGCAAATTCGGGCTTTTCAATGTCTTTTTTATGTTGAAGTCTCTGGGAGAGGTAGTAGCCGGCAGTGTTGCCAATCTGAGGGGGGATATTATCCGAAGCTTGTTGGCAAGAGAGCTCCTCTCTGTCCTTGACGGAGAGGATGAGTCCAAAACCGCTTTAAACTTGATGTTGCTCGGGCTGTTCGTGGGAGATTGACTCACTAGCTTGTGAGGTCTCTTGAACTTGTTGGCAGGAGTGGGCTTTTCGATGGAAGGAGAAAAAGAGCCCTTCGGGTTGCTAGACGGGGAGAAATTGGAGTCAATGGATAGGTTAAAGTATTTCGTGGAACGTTTCAATTTCGGCTTCTTGGAGGTAAATGCAGAATTAATTGAGTCAGAGACGGCACGGGCAGAATCATTGTTGAAGGCCGCTCCAACACCGTCATTACTAGACAATTCGATATCCTCATCCGTATAGTAACCATCTGATTCCAAGTCTATTGGATCCTTGTTCACCGCATCTTCAATAGAAATACCCTGCTTGATATTAAACGGAGGGCTCTTATTAAGCAGCTTTTTTGCCTTGAGCAGCAGGTCGTCCGTATCGTCCAAAATCAAAGAATTGAAGGATCTGGAGAACTGGTCATTAGAAAAGTGAGACAAACTTGGCTGTTGAGAAAGCGTTTTCTTGGACGGAGTTCGGACTTCATCGTTCATCTTGTGGGGGATGGAAAGTTGACGATATGTGTCTAGTGCAGATGAACAAGATAATGGTAAGATGCTTGAATTGATGGGTCCTAGGAGCTTGGATAAGTTCTGGAGCTTGGATGAGTCCTAGATCTTGAATGAGTCCTGGAGCTTGAATGATCCCTAGAGCTTGAATGAGTCCTAGAGCCAAGAGTTAGGCAACAGAGCTCGCAGATGAGGATATTGGGCTAGGGCGGGCCCTGATAGTTATCAGGTTGCAATAGAGTAGCAAGCAATGCAAAAAACGGAATAGCAAAGAAACGGGAAAATTCGTGCCCACAGAACGTCCTCTTCAACAAGTGGAAAAAAACACCCAAACTTGAAGGACTTTGTTATGATGGAAATGGGCCGCCTTAATCAACAAATTGAAGCCGGGGACTCAGCGAAGCAAGCGTCTGTACAAGTCTTCGCGCCACTCTTGATCAAGCGGCTAGGGGAAAGGAGCAGAGTCGGGGCTGAGCGGGGTGCGTTCAGGAGAAGAGGACTTCGATGGGGATGCGGTTCAAGTGTCGGAAAGATTACGACGTGACGGAGTGTATGTTTTTTTCTGGTGCCAGGCGCGCGCCCGGGATCCGACGAAACCGCTAGCGTTTGTTTTGAAGCGCCACCAAAAAGCGCGAGTAAACAACAAAGGGGGATAAACAAACGCGAATGGCCCTCGGCCGCGCCACCTCCTCTGCGGAGCCATGACGTGCACGCGGTGTGCATTTAAAGATGGGTCTGTTTCCTGCCCTCGGGCTCGCTTAGGTTCTCTCTGCTGGGCTGTATTGGACCAATGCGGGAATGCCCGAGGGGTGAGGCGCCCATACGTCTATCCGGGGGGCCGCTTACTAGATGTGGAATTGCCGCATCGGGAAATGTCAAAGGGCCTGCCCCATGAGGCGACATGACTAGATTTCCCGCACCAGAGATGTCCGAGGTGACATGTCCGAGGATGTCCGAGGATGTCCGAGTTGACATGTCCAAAAGAGACCTCCGAATTATAGATCGCCGGGTTAGAAATGACCCCACGCTTTCCGTAAAAAATTCTTGGATGACCCCTTGATAATTTACAAGTCGAGGATCGTCACTTGCTGCTGCCCAGTACGCACTTGTATCCGCACTTGTAAAGCGCCCTTTCTCAGTTGAGGGTCACTAATTCGGTAGAAGTGTCCGACTCACGATAACCAGTCACATGCTCCATGGTTGATGACTAGAAGGGTGCCAATTAATACAGGTGCATTCTTTGGTATGCTTAAGGAAGTGTTTGTCAATGGAACAATCCTTCGGGTTTGCATACTGGCAGACTGGCCGAGGGATTGGTGCCAGTGAAGAGGTCCAAATCGGGCTAGCCTTTCCGTGGGACGTTTGTGGCAGCCTGGGGACTGTTCAATAGGTGGCCGCCTCAAAAAATAGCCTTGCAGGTAGGATACCCCGGCGGGGCACCAAGCCAGGCGCCTCCTCTGGAATCTGTCCTGCCGGCGAGCTGGACAAGGCGGAAACGGCTCTTCGGTCTAGCCGCACATGGCAGGTACTTTTTGCACCCGTGGGTAGTGCGCGGCCCATGTGGGCCACTGGCCATCCACTATTCCACTTCAAACCAATGTCTATTTTAAATGAAACCGTACATCCCTCCGAGATAGTCTAGCCAATAAAGATTCGAGCCTTGGGGCTCGTCTTCAAGAAGATACCCAAGCGCAAGGCTAAAAGCTGGGGAAGGTGCGCTGCTACAGAGCACACAGTTCCGCACAAGAGTAATCAGATTAACTACGGAGGTGAGACATGCCAAGAGCGTCCACCAATTCCAGACCCACAAGAAATACATCTCGTGTAGATTCAAGTGAAGGTTCACTTGAATCCTCCGAACCTACTGGAGATGTTCACACATACTTAGAGGATACCATGAAGTCGCTCCTTGACTTTAGTCAGAGTCACTCCCCTTGCTCCAGTGAGCACGGCTGATTCGGTGACGGATTCGACGCATGTGGTTGTTTCTTGTCGCTGGAATTATGCCTCTAGACGTGCCTTGCCCAACGCTTGTAACAGGTTTCTGATATGAAAGCATGGCGAATCGTACTTCAATGGCTTCAATCATCAGCCTACACAGATAGCTTCTATTGTGCTGACTGCCGTATGGCCTCGGGTGACTTCCAAAATCCCATTTAGACCAATGCAGTTCTTGACCCTCGACGGGATACTGGCTCCATCGAAGATACTGGCTTTTCATTTCCACTTTTGAGGAGGGACAATTCTTACGCAACAATTGCCGGACCCTAAAGAGGCCTTCAGCTCTAAAGAGTCTTTCCTGGGCTCGACTGCTGAATCACGCTCCGACCCTACCGACAAGGGCTCGTAACCTGTAGGGAAGATAATTCCTTGTCCGCATTAAAACAAGGGCTCGTAACCAGTAGGGAAGATACTTTCTTGTTCACATTAAAAGTAGGAGCACGTGGTGCGCCATAGATTAACCATGCACATGTGTCCAGAGGAGATTCTAGTGCACCAGTTATGATTCGATACAACCAAGGGGGAAGGCCACAAAGCTGGCTCCCACAACCAGACCCACTAAATACTATACAAAAGTAACTGAAGCTGATGAGGAAGTGCATACTTTTCTCTTTGATTGTATAAACTCCACGACTGGTGCATCAGGTACGACGGCCTCTCATAAATTGTATAGAAAATATGAAGCTTACGAAGTTCCACTCTTTAGACAGTTACCTTGGGTTCTACTCTTTACCCCTATCAGTAAAACGTCTATAACAGGATAGACAAACGGCGGCCGCGCCATGTATTGCAAACTCCGTGTGGACGCTACCCGCGCTAAATGGACGCTCAAGTGCCCACGGCATTTTGATGCTGCACCAGCGTTTGGTGTTGGTAAGCCCACGCTATGACGACGGTCATAAGATGCACGTCGTGTCTGCACACTTGTGCCTCTTGCATTAGCGAGGATGCTATCATCGGAAATATGCCACAAATCTGTTGTTCTTGGGCGTTTGCTACTTGCATTTTGGGTAATGGCCTTTTAGTAGTTGGATACTTCTTGTCTTTGTCTTTTGTCTTTTTTCTCTTTTTCCTTATTGCCTTACTGAAAAATTGCATGATTGCCTTATTGCCCTCAAAACCCCTCCATTCATTGACCATCTGAATGCCATCAATGGCCATCTGGATCTGGTACTACTTCTCTCGCCAGTGTCAAATCGCGGAGTCTAAAATCACTTTTCGAGCATCTCGTTCGGCTTGATGGAGACGGTCTCGATGACGTGGCACAGATTAGCAAGGCATCGTCAATGGGTGTCCTGAAAATGCCTTATTAGTTTGCACGACGCACTTGTTGCGCAAAAGAGTCACAGTGGTCTGCTTCACCGTGACTCAGCTCAAAATGTCGATCAGGAAGATACAATACGCCGAGTAGAGCCTAAATAAACTTGTGTTGAGGAGGCGCTGTTTTTGAAGACTGGCGGTATTTCGTCTCCGGTCAATTTAGTCATAGTCCACTTCATATGTAATATTTGCTGACTTTATTCTGACTTTATTCTGATTTATTCTGACTTTATTCTGACTTTATTCTGACTTTATTCTGATTTATTCTGACTTTATGCTGACTTTATGCTGACTTTATTCTGGCTTTATTCTGACTTCATTCCGACTTAATCTGATTTATTCTGACTTTATTCTGACTTTATTCTGACTTTATTCTGACTT
The DNA here is from genome assembly GCA_002370295.1 of Metschnikowia bowlesiae. Classification (NCBI taxonomy): domain Eukaryota; kingdom Fungi; phylum Ascomycota; class Pichiomycetes; order Serinales; family Metschnikowiaceae; genus Metschnikowia; species Metschnikowia bowlesiae. The sequence goes on along the minus strand of NLAK01000001.1, from coordinate 72,724 downwards.
TATGCTGACTTTATGCTGACTTTTTTCCGACTTCATCCTGACTTTATTTTGACTTCACGCCGACTTCATGCCGACTTCATACTCAATTAGTCATAGGCTTATCTTGATTCAACTTTGGATGCACCCTGTGTTCAGATTGCCGTAAATGGTTTTCTCCTTCTAATACTTTTTAAGGATATTAAGAACTCTTTTTTAAAGTTAAAAATAAAGCGATTTGATTACTCTCCAATATACCACACTTTGGATTATGAATATCTCGCTTCCTATTGGTCACCGCACTTGGAACTTAAGGCACTGCGAATATGCTACCACTCAGATTCCACACATCATGTATGCAGTGGCGTGCGAGCAGCGGTGCTTTAACATTCTGCCCATTCCCGCCATCTCCAGTCCCATCCACCACCTCTTCACCGTCCCAGGTAATTTGCCTTTTGCGAGAACGTGCCCACATTTGAAGGCCGACCGCTGAATTTCAAGCCAAGCATTCTTTAAAGGCTCGATTATATCCTCCCTTCAACGAACTACGACACATCGCCAAACTGTTATGTGGCACAGTCTCTAAAAGGTTCTTTTTGATATTTTCCGAGAAATGGCCCATAAAAATGAAGATGGCTCGCTGGCCTCCTCTCCCCGAACTGACCCCTCGACTCAGCTTTTTCAGGGAGATGATAACGTGCTAAAGCCAGACCGGGACTCGCCCGACCCGAATATCGCCCCTGATGTGAATGTCAAAGATGAATCAAAACTAAATCCCCACCGTTCCACGGACACCACCATCGACAATAGCAAGAGCCCTTCTCTGGCAAAACACCCCAAGACTGAAGAGGTAAAACGCCCCAAGATCGAGGAGACAAATCAGGCATCCGACGCCCACGATGGCCTGAAACACGTGTGCAGCAATTGTGGTACTACAAAGACCCCTTTATGGCGCCGTGCCCCTGATGGCCTGCTAATATGCAATGCATGCGGTCTATATCTTCGGTCTAACAACCACCAGCGGCCGGTCAACTTAAAACGAGCCCCCAATACCGTCCAGTGCAAAGACGAGGAGGGTTCCTGCAAAGGAGACGGGTCATGTAATGGTACCGGTGGCTCCGAAGCTTGCAAAGGTTGTCCTGCCTACGATAACCGCATGTTAAATCGCGGACACTTGGATAGAGAGAAGACGGGCACCCTGCCAAAACTGAGCGAGGACGAAGAAAACTTTACCATTGCTTGTTACAACTGCTCTAGTACTATTACACCACTATGGCGCCGCGACGATGCAGGAAATACCATATGTAATGCCTGTGGCTTGTACTACAGGCTTCACGGAAGCCATAGGCCCGTGCGCATGAAGCGCAGTACCATCAAACGGAGAAAGAGGACCTTACAACCCAATGGCAAAAAGATCGATGACTTGTCTGAACAGCAAGCCTCTACCAATTCGCCGCGGACTTCTAGTAAGTCTCCCAACGCCATACGCAAGCCGCCTTCCAGGCTGGCTTCCAATCCAATTGAAAAGTCCCCCATATACTTACTGCCGCAGCAAGAGGCTAGAGGTCTGCCCGCTCGGACGGCCAGCAATGTTCCATCTTATCAAAATTCAGCAGCATATTATCCCCCCTACTCTGGCTATGGCCGTTTGCCCAACGGCCCAGGCCCTTTGCCCGGTCCACCTCCACCCTCTGTTCTAATCCAGTCTCCTCCAACAGGATATCATCAATACGTGGCCCCGCCCCTAGCCCAAGCCACTGGATTTTTACAGCGTCTGCCTCCATTTCCACCGCAAATGCTGCCTTCCGGCAGACCTCCTCAACAATATGCTCATCTGCAGAGCACTTATGGAAATGGCATCGCGACGGAAAAGCATAAACCAGTGCCTGATTCTCCGATCACCCAAACATTGAAAGAACAAGGCTCCAATAAAACGAGCGACAACTATCTAAGTCCAACTGCCTCGACCACCCCACCTATAAAACTTCCTCCCATCAGGTACGCGGAGTTAAGTCCTCCGCCGGGATCCTTGGCTTCAGCAAGCGCTCAGAATAAAAATGGTGAAGGCGCTGATTCAAAGGCTCCACATCCAATCGCAGTTGATTTTACAAAGTCCTTCCCAACCAATGGCGGGAAGAGGAACACCATGTCCATCGGCGGGCTCCTTAATGATTAGTACTGGTTCATGGTTCGGCACACGCCAATGGCCATACATGATATTGGCCGAAGGAACCGGCTCAAGCACACATTTCGCATACATCCTGTTAAGTCCATTGCGCGTCGTTAGCAGCAGCATTTGCATTGATAAACATCAGGCAACACATCTTGTTTGACATATTTATAGATGTTCAATAGGAAGATCATGTCAAGTGAATCTCGAATGTAACAAAAAATAAATTGATCAGTGTTTCAGAATCTTAATCAGTGTTTTAAGATCGGAATCAGTAGACTTTTAGCCAGATCTCTGTGTCATCAGCGTGTCAGCATCAGCCTGTCTATATCAGTGGGTCATTCATGACTTCAGTTTCTGTATGGTCGGCTCAAGATAAGCCGCCGCGCAGTGCACACGCAGTTTGCACCCACTGGCGTCACGTGCGCTTGTCTAATGAGGGACATGGGACGACGCAGCATTGAGGCCAGCGTCTCTTTTCCCACATGTCGGTGGACGAGTCATTCAGCCGAAAGGTCAAAGACGTAATTGCGGGCTTTATTGGTGGGGCCACGCAGGTGCTCATTGGGCAGCCTGCAGACTTGGTCAAGATCCGGCTCCAGACCTCGGCCAGCTCTTCTTCCTTGGACATTATCAAGCAGGTGATTCGCAACGAAGGACCGTTGGCCTTCTACAAGGGCACCACCGCACCACTTGTTGGGGTGGGCGCGTGTGTTTCGCTCCAGTTCTACGGGTTTCTCGAGACAAAGAGACAGCTCTTGAAGGCCAGTGGCGCCACCGAGCTTCAGCTTTGGCCCCACACTTATATCGCGGGAGCCATGGCCGGGCTTGTCAATACGCCAGTCACTGCACCCGTGGAACAGCTCCGGATCCTCAGCCAGTCCAGCACGCAAAGCACGCCGCTTATGCAAACGGTCAAGAACATCTATGCCACGAACGGTCTCGCGGGGCTCTACAGGGGCACCGTGATCACCATGGCGCGCGAGTGCCAAGCGTACGGCGTGTGGTTCCTCACGTACGAAGCTTTGCTTCACTACGTGCAGAAGCACCGGGCGTACGCTACGCGGGAGCAGGTGACAACGCCTGAGCTCCTTGGGTGCGGCGCATTCGCAGGCACTGCTCTTTGGATTAGCAGTTATCCGCTCGATGTGATCAAGAGCAACCTCCAGAGCGACGGGTTCGGCGCGCAGTCCAAGTTCCACGGCAAAATCGGCGCCGCTTGCAAGCACATATGGGCTGCGGGCGGGGTGCGTGGATTTTGGAGGGGGCTCGTACCATGTCTCGTGCGAGCAGTTCCGTGCAGCGCCGGCACATTTGCGGCTGTGGAGACTGCATTGCGGGTCATGGGATAGTGGCGAAAGAGCTGTAAGGCTTGGGACAGGTCAGGTGGCGGAGTCATGGCCGGGTGGTGGAGTCATGGTCAGGTGGCGGATCCATGGTCAGGTGGTGGAGTCATGGTCAGGTGGCGGATCCATGGTCAAATGGCGTTGCCACAGCAGTCGAGCATCTACTGACCGGGTGGCCTAGGCAACTCTCCGTCTCCGGTCGCTCATAGCCGCTCTATTCACCCGTGAGTTGCGCATGTAGGACGGGTGATTGGCTGGTAATGGCAGGTGTATTTGAAAAGTTACAAACCCGTGCTTTGTGCCTTCTCTAGCCAACATATAAAAACGCTAGCGAAGCCTTTCGGACCCCTGCTTACGCCTCAAGTCCTGAGGCTTCTTTCGCCTCCATGTGCGGACCTATCCAAATTCCAGTGTCCAAGACACCAGTACATGTGTGGAATGTTGTGGGTGCAAAATAAATTGCTGTATGTGAAATAACGTGAATGTAAGATAACTGAAACTGAGCAATTGGGCCAACTCAAAATGGACGACATATGAAGGGAGTCTCCCCGTGAATAGCAATGGCGTAACTACTGTTTAGTCCAGCCTATGTGAGGTTTATAAATATTCGCAGTGTGGACCCCGAGGGTCACAATACGTTCAATGATAAAAGACCAAGTACAATTTGGGAATTGGGCCTTCGAGGTCCTTTTTCCAACACAAGTCGTCCCGGATGTTCCCAGAAGATCCGAATCCTTCTGGAAGGCCGAATCGTCTGAATCATCCAAATCGGGCAAATGGTTCAGAAATGGCCCTCCTGACCGCCGCCTCCTATGCAGGTGCAAGGCAGAATCCGCGGGGCTCTACCATCTCGCCTCCGCCTCGCCTGCTCACTCACTACTACCGCCTTCCTCCAGCACTTGAATCATGCTTTTCCTCCGCTCCCCACATCTTCTGCCAGCATCCACACAAGCTCTTCGCCGGATTATTCCCTCACTCAGCTCAATCGTACCGTTGCGCAGTTTCTTCGCTTGGCTCACCAAGTACAACCGCACGGTGATATACCCACCCAGCCCAAGCCAAATCACCACCAAGAATCGCTTGTATCCATCATACATTGAGTCTTCGGCTGATTTGGCCAACATAATGCTTACGAAGAACCCGCTTCTACTAAACTTCACTATTCCGGGGGACAAATCCTGCAACAAGGTGACCCAGGCTCTCTTTGACCTTCTCTCCGATGCAGACAAGTACCCACTAGACCTGTCGCAGCCGGTCGACTTGGCCAGCGTCGCATGCGACTCGGCTGATGGCCGTGATCTCATGTCAAAGTTCGTGGTCAATAAGATCCCATCCGTGGTGGTGTTGAAGAAGCAAATGGTGTCTGACACATTGAAGCCCTCTCCAGACGGGAACGTAGCCGAGGAATTGTCCCACCTCATCAGGCAAATCTACTAAATGGGACACCCGGCTTTATTGTGGATTCTAGACGCTGGTCTACAGACGGCCTCATCAAGCACATCTAGAGGGTCCACTCTTGTAAATTCCACGTGTTTTCAACAACTATAAAGGTATTGTTTTATGTACAGTTAGTCATCCCATCCATCCTTCCACCGCTTCTTCCACAAGTCGCAGTCAAACTTAGGCTTGCCTAGTTTCTCATTCACCTCGTTATGCGCAAAACATAGCCACTTTCCAAAAGACTCGCGTGTCTCAGTGTTGGGCTCGTTCTTATCCACATAGGCCCTGAAGTCTTCCGCGCAAAACCAGCAGGGGTAAAATTTTCCAAAAAGGGTCACAAACGACTTCATATCTGCTTGGTCTTTTGACGTCGGGTTCTCGGGGTACGTTGCTGCTATCAGATGAAGAAGAGTCCAGGACGATTTCCCAAGAACCTCCACGTCCGCAGGCTCGTCTTTTTTGTAGCCTGCGCTGGATTCAGAGACTGGAGGCTTCTGTGCTTTGGCGGTTGTGATTTTGCCACTGGCCATTTGAAAGTCCAAAAGATTGTTGCACGAGCGACATCTAGACATTAGTACTTGGGGGACAGAAACGTGCAGTTGAGCAGAACATACGGTTTGCCGTCTTTATCGTATATAATTTTGCGGCCACTCAAACCCGTCTGTGGCTTGGCATCCTCCGGCTGTGTCATCTTGGGAGTCACACGTTGGGCCGGCGGCCGACTTGATGGTGGCGTGGCACAGGGTGCAGGCGTGGCATCCTCCGGGGATGTACGGATGTCCGCGCGGCTGCCTCGCCTTCTGGAGCCCCGGTCTCTTCGGTGTACAATCATTTCCAGTCAAACTAAACGACCCTTTCATCATGTCCAAATAATTATTTTCCTACCCCAATTCTAAGCTGGACTTAGCGGCCCTTTCCAATATTCAGCCGGAATGTCCCGTATCCAGCTGGACTGAACCCCTTCCATATTCCTCGCAGTTCAGGCGGCCTCCTCTCCCTTCCTGAGGTCAGCGACGTACTCACTTCTCTGACGAATCAATTCATCGCATAATTCGGCGATTTCTGGCGTCACAATGCTTGATCTGGACGTGTAAAACTCCGACAAGTCATACACGAGCCCGTACTCCTGCTCGTAGTCCCACGCCTGCTGGATCATCTCGAACTTGTCGATATCTTTGACGTACCTTGCCTCTAAACTACGGATTTCCTCGTAATCCAACCACAAGTCCTTCAATTCCTTCGAGAAATTCTCGTTGTAGTTTGACATGATGCCTGCCAAAAACTCTATGGCCGAGCGTTCCCGCATATGCTTTTCCTGCTTGGAAACCCCACCAAAGGGCGTGATGTCTCCCACAAGCGACTCGGCTATATCATGCACCAAAGCTATCTTCACACACTTGTTGATCAGAATTTTGTCATTTGGAATAGCCATGGAAATGAGCGACATTCTGTACATGTGGTCAGCAATGGACTCCACTTTACCCGCCGGGAGGCCCTTGTCGACCCAACCGGTCCGCGGCTGCGTTTTCAATAAGTGCACGATCTGAGTGAAGGCCAACATGCTATTGATGGGGGTTTTGTTCTGAAGGAGGTTGGAGATCCTTTTGGGAAGCACTGCCTCAGGTTTCCAGCTCATGATGGGAGGGGTGGTAGTGGTGGGGCTTGAGAAAAAGCTCGCTTGTGGGGCATCGAAGCATCGACGGCTTCAAGTAAACAGCGCTCCTGCACATAGTTACATTCGTCCTCACGTGCGAAACACACCAGTGCATACAGCAGCACGGCGCGCTACTAAAAGAATCGCCTGTATAAGGCACGCCCGGCGTAAACTGCAAATTCGACAGATTTCTCGATTCGTTAACGAATGACTTCCCATCACGTGCGTTCGGCGCATGACCAACCCCTAGCCTCAAATTGACTTTATCGAAAGCACACATGGTTTGCAATAACTAGGCCACAGTTCTACATGGCTTCTACAAGACTTGACGTATGGTTTTGAACTATTAAAACAAGTGTCTGGAGCTCGCTTAAGCAATCAACTCAACAACACCACCAGCAGCTGTGATCTTCTGCTCAGCCTCCTTGGACACAAATCTGGCCTTGACGATGATTGGAACTTGAGGCAATTGACCCTTACCCAAGACCTTGGCGAATCCGTGTGCCAAGACATCAATGACTGGGGCAGAAGAGGTAGAAGCAGACTTGAGGTATTGCTCTCTCTTGTCCTCTTCGACCAAAGACCACAAGGTGTCAACGTTGACGGTTGGCTGCCAGAAATGGTTTCTTTGCTTGTGGAAGTATCTCATACCGACCTTACCGAAGTAACCTGGGTGGTACTTGTCCAAGTTGGTTCTGTGGTGGTGTTGACCACCAGCCATACCACGTCCACCGGGCGACTTTCTGTGCTTACCAATTCTACCCTTACCGGCTGTAATTGTTAGTAACAAGGAATCTTCAGATGCTGGCCGATGGATTTCGGTCTAGCCTGTTGCTTGCCTGGGACATTTATCTATGGTTATGTGTGGTTGGCCTGTGTTTGCGGGATGTGCTTCACCTAACGTTCTTTGATTCATCTTTGTTTCTTCTTTGGTTCCTCTGTGGTTCCTCTGTGGTTCATCTTTCTGGATTCTGCCCCTTGTGTCCTCGACCTTCTAGGCTTAGATGTTCGCGGGCCTCTTCAGCCATAAATGACCATATGTGCCTGTGGCTGGAGCAGGTTGTTTGTGTACATACCGGAAACGTGTCCTCTATGCTTTCTGGTCTTGCTGAGTCTGGTAGGCATGTTTGATTAACTAGTTGTAAAAAAATTTGTTGAAATTTTCTCTTTTTCCTCCAGGCCGCGCAGCGTCCCGGGGGCCGAGCGGTAGGCGGCCCCGTGTGCAGTATGTGAGGAGCGCACGCATAAGCATGTAGGGCACGAGCCCTACCGATGCACACGTGCGCGTGCCCATCTCCGCCTGGCCCCGGCCAAGCGCTAGGCTCCCTTCAAAATGGACAGCGGCGAGGCAGATTGAAATAGCTAGCGCCATACCTCCTCGTAACTGTCACAGCCCCTGGTTTCGGGAAGGAAATTCCGGATAAACAAAAGCGCCAACCCACACATGATTGCGAAAATGTAGTACACTCCTGCACCTACCCAGGAGTTTTTCAAGATGGGGAATGAGTAGCCAACGATGAAAGTAGCCAACCAATTCATGGTTACGCCCCAGCTCTGCGCCAGTGCCTTGGCCTCGGGTTGCGTCACCTCCCCCACCAATAAAAACGGGATAGGCCCCAACCCAACTGCAAAGAAGGTGATGTATATGAAGGTGCCTAGAATCGACAACGTAGCATTCGAAGTGTTGATCCCGTATCCCAATACTAAAGACAGTAAGCCCATCATGGTAACTGAGGCCAGAAGAAGCGGTTTACGCCCCAATTTGTCGACTAAAGGTGCTGCACAAAAGGTCACGACCGTATTCACAATCGAGATCAAGCAGTTGATCGATATCGCGGCCTCAGGGAAAAGATTAATCAAGACCGAGACCCCATAGAAAATGATGGAGTTGATGCCGCAAAATTGCTGGAACACCAAGATCCCGGTGCCAGCAAGTTTGGAGTTGTTATACTCGGGAGAAAGCAAATACTCCTTCAAGCTGACCGTCACGTTGCTGCTAGGTGCAACCCCTTCTTCTTGCAAAAGAGAGCCGGCCTCGACCGCAGTGGTGACAGGGCGCGAAACTGGCGCATGGCGCCAGCTATTCACCTCATCCTTGGCCGTGGAGTACTCGCCGCCACGTAAAGAATGAAGCACGCCAAACGCCTGGCTTGCCATTCCCTTGTTGAAAAGCCACATGGGCGACTCCACCATGTATAAGTAGATGGATGCAAAATTGACAAAGGCAATCGCAGCGCCCATGAATAAAAGCCACCTCCAGTCATTGTCATTGCAGAACCAGAGAGCGAGAATTTGAGTGAAGAGAATCCCCACGTTGATCGAGACCTGGTTCATCGACCCGAGGAAGCCCTTGGATTTCGGGGGAGCGATTTCGTTGATGACTAAAGACGTCACCACCAATGCCGAGCCCGCGCCGATACCGGCGGTAAACCGTCCCAAGAGCAACGTGGCGTAGGAGTTTGCACAAGCATTCAAAATCGACCCGACAAAGAAAAACGCATTATGGATCAAGGCGGATTTGCGCCTGCCTATGGCATCGGCAACCGAGGCGATGTAGAACGAGCCGAGCAAGCCTCCAAAGCTGAAGATGGAGGTTGCTAGGCCGATCTGCTCTGGAGAGAGCTCAATGCATTTTGCGAACCCATGGGATCCGAAAAAGGATGCCTCATAGATCGAGGACCCTGGCACGCTGGCCTGGCACGAGAGAATGGCTCCTGGCGAGTTCAACTCGGCCATGTGGTATCCGAACTGGAGAGAGCCGAGGCATATGTTCGCCACGGAGGCGATCAATTTGCCGTTCAACTGCTGCATGCTTCGTGTCCAGAACAATTGAGGCGGTTTGGTGGGGAGACGTAGCACGAACTAGGCGATCTGACCATCCACTACTTGTGGACAAGAACGGTCTGGCAATGCGACTTAAATGGAGAAGCGCAGAAGATCTGGAAAGGCAGATTTGAAGAAACTAAGAACAAATTGATAGGAAGGATTTGCCGAGCCAACTTGGGAAGCGATTTGGTGCAAAGGCAATGGGTCGGACCGGTGCACATAGGCGAGGGTTTGGACTGAGGGTGGGGCCGGGGCGGGTCACGTGGAGATATGGACACTCCTGCATTCCACTGCATACTGTACCACACTAACCGTACTATACCCTTCTTTGCGGGCTCAAAACCCATAGACCACATGAGACGACAATTGACAATATAATTCAGCTTTTCGAGAGTATCATAGCGATAGCTTTATATAAAACTGACACCTGCATAAGACAAGTGTCACATGTTGGTTGCACTCGTGACGAGCACCCCGCATTGGACCGCCGTCAATGGAGGATAAACACCCCACGACGGAATTACCGGCAACGGACGGGCCGCCGGACAAGTCCTGAGGCACCAAGATGTTCATACGCTGCGTTATACGAAACTTCGGTGATCAAACGACTAGCAGCTGAATTATCGAGTGATCAAGCGACTAGCAGCTGAATTATCGAGTCATCATCGAGTTGCAGCCAAAGAAGGTCGTGGACCCGCCCTGGCTACCAACAAAGACACGCCCGTTTGGGGAAAAATCCATATCATCCCTTTTGATAGACCACATATCCTTCAACTTTAAAGTGTTGAAGCCTCTGAGGTTATTGAAAGAAGTGCCGACAGGTAAAGATCATGTACGCAGCCAAAGAAAAGAATCCAGCAAATCATACCCCTGAAAGGTGCGAGACCTTGCAAGACTTTACCACTGGAGGCGCCAAGGTGGTGATTACTACTTCTAGATACTTCAAAAAGGTTAGCGAGTACTACCATGCCATGTCCTCTAGGTATTGAGGCGTCATCCCAACAGAAATGGTATGGGCTACATTGACTGCAAATCCGAGCTTGCTCGCAGAATCTTGACTCACTTGTTGAGTCGAAATGGGTGCAGCTCAGGCCCGGAATAGCCAATTCAAAACTCGCTCAGGTAATCTTGCCGGTCTCTATGGAACCTTTGAAGGTGTGCATTGCGAGTCTGTCTTAAAACTCTGGTGATTGGGGCATAAATGACCCATGGATATATATCTAGGGTACCCGAGATGATGTACCCGTATAATTGGCATCGCAGAAGTGCCGTGTCCTCCTTCAGGGTCTGCTGGTGGGAGCCATTTTGGAAAGATCCAAGATGGGCTTGTCTTTGTGTCGCTTACAGGCCACTCGCCTTGTGCAGTGTTTTTAAGGTGATTCACATTCAAACCACCCTAGCAACAGTCAGGATCAATATTTCAAGGGTCTACGTCTCACGGTCACTCAAATGGCGTAATGTTTAAACGCAACTTGCCCAAATATCGGGGACTTTTGAATTTGGATCGTGAGGATTGCCTTATATGCCCCACATATTGGAGATGCAGTTGTTCAAGTATCAGTTTCAGTCCTCTCAATCTAGCCTTTGCATTTATATTCAATTTTGTGACCATGGACCGACCTAAATACCCAAGCTTCGAGTTTCCAGCATAATTCATGAAAGCCTCGACTTTTGCAGTCTAATTGATCCAAGTTCTGACTTCGTCTGTCTAACTGATCCAGGTTTTGACTTCTCCCGCCTAAATATTTATGTCTGAGGTTGCTTTCGAGGTAAGTTCAAGCCATACCTATTCTGGTTTCAGTTTTTTCTAACTGAATCCATCATGTTCCCTGGGTATTCGGTCCCGATCCGATCTCCGGACTAATTAGGCACTTTCCGAGCAATTCATCTTGGAACCCCCTATTTAACTTCTGATTTACCACAGGGTGTTTCAAGTGTTAGCACGTGTCTCAAGTGATTGGTCGTGTTCACCCGATTATAAAGAAGTTTCTGGAGTGATCCATGAAATGAAGTTTCACTGAAGCAAAATCCGATTCATTTTAAAGATTTGGGTGTTTTCCAGTGTGCACCGGAAATGCCTAAATTTCCTCAAGTTCTGCGAGGCAAATCTTTAAAATTTCGCAACCAATTCTGCTTCTATTTGAAAAGTCAGCCGTTGCTTAGGAATCCTGTCTGCCTAGACCTTGACCTCACTTTAAAGCATTTCTGGGACACCTCCGCAGACTCCGGTCTAAGGTCGGACTATTCCTGAACTTCTCCCTGGTTCCATTGTATTTCCGAAATAGCTCGTCCAACTTTACTCCAGAACCAACTTTGGCCCATCGCCTTCCTTTTATTTCGGGAAGTCGAGTCCTAGTCCAAAGGATCCTGATTCCAGAGCCAAATCTCTGGCAGGTTCGGGGGGATTTCAGTTTGAATTAGTGCTTAACTGAATCGACTAATTTCGGTTCCTTTAGAGCTTTCTCGCAGGTTATGGCATAACTCGATCTCATATGCTCCATCTTGACATGACTGATTCTATTTCCGAATTCTAGCCACTCTGTTCTTTGAGTGATCGCTCCATTCTTGCCCACCCCCCGCAATCTCTAGAAAATCGACTGGTAGGATGCCAGGGTAATGACGGTAGAATTTCTCACTCAGTGTAACTGGGCAATTTGCACGCCTTCGAAGGATTTGCTTCGCATCTTTGCCCTATAGAGTCACATGATGGGCAAAAAGTTGCCGATGATCATCATGGGAATCCCAAACACATCTCGCTTGAGTGTCCAGGTACATGCCGTTCGAATCCGGGAGGCGGTGGGGGTTAGGAGGGTGCACTCAGTCATGGTGGCGCCAAGAAAATCGCCAAAGGCCATTTTGGAAAAGAGCTCGAAGTACTCCACCACCGAGTTGTCGTCTAACAACTCCACGATGAACATGGGCCGAGACCCAAGCAATTGCAGCCTGGACCAGCCGGTAAGAATGCAAAACTCATCGCCCACGTAGGCCAACTCGCCAGTTCTGCGCCACACTATAGTGGGAGTGCCGCTGATTATAATGAAGTCGTTGTAAGTGAGGAGCGTCCGCTGGAAACACTGCTCCATGAAGATTAGATCCGACTCTCGTAGCGAGTTTGTACATGCAATAAAGGAGGGCCGGTATACCGCCATGGACTTGGCTAGCTTCACCAACATTTCCTTGGGAAATCGGTTGCGCAAGTATGCAATCAAACGGTGGTACCCCGGGGTATAAGAGAAGGGCTTGGAGATGCGGGCGTAGATCTCCTCTGGAGCCTTGTAGAGAGGGTTTTTTGACCCTGCGGCATGGGGAGAGCCCTGGTCTTCGGGCGCAATGGCGATGCTGAAAGAGAGCGGCAGTTCGGAGATGGGCCGCACGGCCTCCAGCTCTAGTGCTCGCATCACGTCGGGAAATAGAATGCTTTGATGAAACGGAGTCTTGCCCAATGTATACTGGTTGATGCGGGTGTTCAAGGGCAGTCTGCCGTGAGGTGGGTTTCCTGCTGGAGTGAAGACGTTGGCGGCATACGAGTTTGCCACAAGCGACGACGGCGAGCCCATGAGCGCGCCGGGGCCACCAGGAGGCGACAATGCTGGCGAGTGTATGCTAGGGTTGGGTGTCTCTTCGTTGGAACTGGCCGCGGTGTTGTGGACCCGGAGGATGCTGGAGAGCGTGGAGTATTCCATGTCGGCCGCCAGAGAAGCAAAGTTGGGTCTTTTCCGGTCAAGATCTCCCTGGTATAAGTCTTTGTGGGATGTGCCATTGTCCATTGGCGGGTAGAACGAGTCAAGGGGTTCTCCGTAGTAGTTTGAGTGAGGGTGAGAGAGCTGCAGGGGCTGTTGCAGTGGTGGCATTGGCGGCATTGGCGGCATTGGCGGCATTGGTGGCGCGGCGGTAGTTGGCTGATGGAAGTAGGTCGGGAGCGAAGCGCTGTGCTGGAAGGCCGTGGCCTGTAGTCCGTGGGGGTTTCTGGCGTCGAAATCGTAGATGATGGAGTCCAACGCCGAGGGAGGGCTGGCACTGGCTTGTCCCTCTTGGCGGCTGGGCCCGGGCTCGGGCTTGTGCACGGGCTTCACGAGAGACACCGGGATGTCACCCAAGTACTTCTTTTTCTTTCTGGGGGCATCGGTACATGAGTCTTGAAGGCCTTTTTGGATGCATCTTTGGCAAGGCCGAGCCTCATCGCAGGTGATGTGGGCCTTGTTGCAATGGTTGCAAGCCCACGAGATTTTCTTTCGTTTCTGGCGTTGGTGTGCATTCAAGGAGAGGCGTCTAGGCGGTACGTACTGTTTTGTCTTGTTTTTCGGGTTCCATGGCTGCGAGGGAGAAGAAGGGCTAGTTTCCCCGGACACGTGAGATGCGCTGCGCGGGGCGTCTGGACCCATGCTCGGCTTGGAGTTGTACCGGTTTCGGTGGTGCGATTCTTAGGACGATTCTAGGACAATATATGACCAGTAAGACCAGTCAGTACCTTTAGACAGTATATGACCAGTAAGACCAGCCAGTACCTTTAGACAGTATATGGCCAGTAAGGCCAGCCAGTACCTTTAGACAGTATATGGCCAGTAAGGCCAGCCAGTACCTTTAGACAGTATATGGCCAGTAAGGCCAGCCAGTGCCTTTAGAAGTATATGACCAGTATGACCAGTATGACCAGTATGACCAGCCGTTTCTGACATCACATGACCATATGTCCGCTACTTTGACAGCATACACACTCGAAATGCAACTAATGCTATATACAACCACAATCAACAATTTACCTTGAACGTTTCATTAAAGTCTCATGGAATACTTTACACAGGATCATTAAGCAAAAATGTCCGACTCAAGCCAATAACAGCTGGATATGTCCTCTTCACATCAGAAACTACCCGCTCAAAGCAAACCCAAGGTCCTCATTGCCAAACTCTTTGACCATGGCCACCAACCCGTCCTTGAGACTCAGCATGTTGCTGTTGATGGGGACAAAGTCGTCGAGCCACTTTGCCACGCCATGCTGCAAAATGCCCTTTGCCCGAGCACGGCCCTTCTCCTTGTGGCCATACGAGCCGTGCAACGTCAACCGCTCCTGCTTGGCCGAATACTGTGCCCGGTGCAAAATGTTGTTGTTGTAAAACACCACATCTCCCGGGTGCAATTCAACCGAGATCTGGCCCGAGATGTGCTCTTTGCGGCTGTCGTCAAGGGTTTTGGCGCGCTCCTCTTCCGTACGCAACCGCTTGTGCGAGCCTGGAACCACAATCAAACAACTATCCTCAGTTAACGCCAAGTTGAACTGGGTGCCTGCATAAGGATTCTGCAAGAGCTGTTCCGCCTCTTCCTCGGGCGTCACCTCGGGCCGAATCAGATCCCGGTGCCAGTCTAAGCCAAAGTCCGTGAGCGGATTGATGAGCATGTTCATGAGCTCCATGGACAAATCCTTGGGGGTGGCTTGCAAGATGTCGGCGGCAACGGCCAACAAACTGTCTTTGGAATAAAGCTCCTGGAACGGCACCGACATTTCCTTCAAGTCCGGATGCATCAAACCGGAAACGCCCCAAATGTCGGGGCTGAAGTTTTCTGGCCATGGGGGGAATTGCTTGCCCCTAGTCCTCACGTCTTTCCACTTGCCATCTCTTGCGTACTGGACTACATCACGGGATGCCTTGATGTACTTGTCGATCTCGTCATTACTGAGAAATCCTCTGACAACCGTGAAGCCCACGTCTTCAATTTCTTTATGGTGCAGCATTTTTGAAAGCAGTTTTGAATTTGAGTGTTTGGATATTTGATTTGGCGGCCTTTTATTTTAAGGCGTTTGAATGATGGCTCAATTGATTGGAGGATTGAGGAATGCGAATACCCCAGGTTTCGTGGCCTTTTATAATGTAATCACTCGCGGCTTTTTGCGCGCAACGTTACATGCGACCGGGTTGCATCCAAATCCTCATGCATACTAGGTAAGATACGACCTGAAAAATTAGCGTGCGCCGGCCGGCAGCCCCGCCGGTTAAACTGATTAATTGCTCCCTTGGGTCTTTCGGGGATTTGCCTTGATTGGTCTCCTGGGTTCCGTCCCGTCATGCGTGCTTATGGTCTGTCCACCTCTGCAAATTGCCTCTAATGTGTCTCTAACTTGTCTCTCCAGCTTGTCCACCTCTCCAGCTTTTCCGTCTTGTCTCTAGCTTGTCTGCCTTGTCTCGGGCTTGTCTACTTTATCTCTAACCCGCGTATTTTGTCTCTAGATTATCTACCTCGTCTCTAAGTTTTCCACCATGTCTCTTTCTTGTCTCTCTCGTCTCTATCCTGCCGTCCAGAAGGTCTTTACGTGGGTCTGCAAAACGCCTGTCATGTCCGTCCATTTAATGCCTCGCGCATTAGACTCACCGTCTTTTCCCACCTCATGTAACCTTTGGGCAGTGTGCAGGTATGCGAGGGTTTAGCTTCCGTAAAGCCCCGCCCGTCCTGTCGAGAAGCACATATTGCATATTTGGAGCCCCACCTTCTAGCCCCGGCTCCCGCCCTCCAATATACAAGTCGAAAGGGTGCACATGTTCATGATAAACCTGTCCATGGCAAACCTGTTCATTTGGACACCAACTCCCGAATCTTTTTGTTGCCTATGTGCCAGTTACCGACATTACTAATCCGCGCTACATGTCCCCATTGGGCATCTTCCCCCGCACTGGCCGCGCATCCCTATAAGTACTCACTCGCCAGCCCTCGTTGCAGTCGCCATCTTTTCTGCCACATTTCACCTTTTCCATTGCATCTATGCTTAAGTGGGGAATTCTCGGTGCCGGTAACATTTCGGGGCAATTTGCTCACGATATCATCTTGAGCAACAAGAACAATGACAAGACTCATGCCATTGTCGCCGTGGGCACGTCTCTGGTGCCTAAGGGGGAGGATTTCTTGACCCAATTTGAAGTCACAGCCGAAAACAACCACGGAATTCGCGCTGTTTCTCAAAACTACGAGGATTTCTATGCAAACCCCGATGTGGACGTTATCTATATTGGCACCCCTCACAGCTTTCACAAGGACCAGATTCTCTCTGCCTTGAAGCACGGAAAGCACGTCTTGTGTGAAAAGCCCTTCACCGTGACCGGAGCAGAGGCCGCTGAGGTGTTTGAGTACGCCAAGAAGCTGGGCCTCTTTGTGATGGAGGCCGTGTGGACTCGGTTTTTCCCCATCATTAGTCATGTGCGGGAAATCTTGTACGAAAAGAAGCTCATTGGGGACGTTTTTCGCTTGCGGGCAGATTTTGCATTCAACTTCGACTTGCCAAACACTCCCGAGAGCTCTCGTGCCCGAGACATATCCCTTGCTGCCGGGGCCACCTTGGACATTGGGGTGTATACGTTGACGTACAGCAGAATATTGATGAACCAGCCTGCAGGCGCCAAGTTCGATGTGAAATCCTTTCTTACACTTGATCCAAAAGACAAGGTCGACCACTTGGCCACTTACATTGTCAAGTACGAAGATGGAAAGCAGGCGGTGTTATCTTGCTCGAACCTCGTGAATGGCCCTACTCCATTCTTGAGAATAGATGGAACAGAGGGCTCCTTGGAGATTTATGCCATTAACCCAGCCCAGCCAAGACGTTTGCGGGTCGTGTTCAGGGATGAGAAGAAAGCCCCCTTCGAAATTGAGGACGACATCATCGAGAGCGGTCACCACGGGTTCATTTATGAGGCGAATGCCGTTGCAGAGGCCATCAAGGCCGGCAAGCAGCAAAGTGATGTTATTCCATGGGACGAGACCCAGTTTATGATGGATACCATGGACAAAATCCGGTGGGAGAACGACTTCTACTACTCGGAGGATGATAAGAATGCCCTGCTCAAGAAGGCCTGAGCTTGGAGGCACCTCAAAGCGCTTGAAGGCGCTCAAAATTCCTGTCCTCATGTGGATTTCTACATGCACATTGCGCTGGGTTTGGTGCTGGCAACTTCGCCATGGCGGTCCCTGCTAGCATTAGCATTCTGCAGCGATGTTGACTGTCATGGGCATTCATATGTAGGGCATAGTAGTAATGGGAATCAAAGCAGCTCAAGTTTCCACGTTTCGGCAAGTTTGCAACTCTTTGGGGCAGAAATGCCCTGCTGGTCACGTGCGCAGCCAAATTTTTCCCTGGTTAAATAGCGAGCCTCAGCGCTTGGTGCACCCCACTTCACAATATCACGCATACTCAATCGACTCAGAATGGCCGCCTTCGTCAACCTGTTTGAGAAGCTCTCGCTCAAAGACGTCTCTAAAGCCTCTGCTTCTTCGTTTCCAGAATTGTCGCCCGAGTCAAAGGCCTTGGCCTCCCAGTTCCACACGCTCTCCAGCAGATTGGACGAGCCCGAGACTTTGAAGGTGTTGAACGACAACTTGAGAAACAAGACGTTTGTGGCAGGCAACAACCCCGCCCCCATTGATTTGGAGTTGTTCGCCAAGGTTTTGCCTCTTGCCGCTCAGTGGAAGACCGAGCAATATGGCGGCTTCAGGCACATCTTAAGATGGGCTGACTTGGTTCAGAATACCTTGGTGGATGTTCCGGAGCCCGAAAAGTTGAAGATTGACTTGAACACCATTGTGGAGAGAGAAGTCAAGGAAAAGAAGAAGCCCGCCGAGAAGACCGTACAGCAAAGCCAAGGCGGAGCCAAGGCAGACACCAAGGGCGCAGTTCCAGGCGGGGCCAAGGCAGATCCAAAGGACGCCAAAAAGGACAAGAAGGGCCCCAGTGAGGAGGACAAGAAGGCCAGCGCTGAGGCGGCCAAGGCCAAGAAGGAGGCTAAGGCCAAGGCCAAGGCTGAACAGCAAGCCAAGCAGGCCGCAGCCGCCACACCTCCCAATCCGGGCATGGTTGATCTTAGAGTGGGCTTCATTCAAAAGTGCGTCAAGCACCCGGACGCCGACTCCTTGTACATGTCTACCATTGAAATGGGAGACGCCGAGGGCCCCCGCACCGTGTGTTCGGGCTTGGTGAAGTATGTGGACTTGGCGGATATGCAGCAGAGATACGTTGTGTGTGTGGCCAACTTGAAACCAGTCAACATGAGAGGCGTCAAGTCGTGCGCCATGGTCTTGTGTGCATCGAACGAGGACAAGGTGGAGTTTGTCAACCCTCCCGCCGGCTCCAAGCCTGGCGACAAGCTTTTCTTCGAGGGATACAACAGTGAGCCAGAGAAGCAGTTGAACCCAAAGAAGAAGGTCTGGGAGGCTATCCAGCCGCACTTTTCCACCACCGACAATTTCGAAGTCACCTACACTGTGGAAGGCAAAGAACCGGCCAAGTTGGTTAATGCCAAGGGCGAGCTCTGCAAAAACTCCACCATTGTCAAGGCTAAAGTTAATTAGAGGTTTAGAATGAGGCAATGTGGAGGTCGAGAGTGTATACTAATTGGATACATTTTGGGTACAATGTGGATACATTTTGGGTACAATGTGGAGACTATGTATGCAATGTGGAGACAATATGGAGACAATATGGAGACAATATGGAGACAATGTGTGGTTTGGCGTAGATGAGCACCATGCAAGAATAAGTAGTCATGAGTACGCGGTATGATGAGTAGATACATGGAGAAAGAGTAGGCTTCAGAACTTTTATGACAAGGTGCCCAAAGCGACGTCAGTGGAATAAAAGACTTGGGCTCTCAGAATTCATAATTGCCTTTGCATGCCCTATCTTTCCCCGGCCGTGTAGTTTGTCATGCCGCGCCAATCACTAGTCGCAAATTTGTAAAGAATCAATCACTGCTATCTTTGACGCGGAGACATCGAGACAAGTCGCCCGTACACCCATAGCCAGCAAAGCAGTGACCATTGTCAATCAGCATGAGGCTCTTGGACAAAACCATCGCCCTTGAGAAGGACAAAAGCGGGTCGCTTTCTTTGGTGCCCCAGGATAAGGAAGATCTCTGGCAGCTATACAACTTGATCCAAAAAGGCGACGTGGTGGAGCTCCCGTCCGTCCGAAACGTCAAGAAAACCGAAAAGGGAAAGGCCGAGCGGGTGCATGTGCACTTGAAGTTGCTCGTGGAGTCCATCGACTATGTGGCCAGCGATGAAGCCATGAGGATCCGAGGAAAAACCACCGAGCAGAGCGAATATGTGCCGAACCAGAGCTACCACACGGCCGAGGTGCAGCTCAACAAAAGCCTCAAGATCAACAAGCCCGAATGGGACGACATCAGCTACGGCATTGTGATGGAGGCCTCGTCGGTGGAGAAGAAGGCCGAGGTGGGTGCGGTTGTCTTGGAGGAGGGCGTGGCTCATATCTGTTTGGTGACGGATAAGATGACTGTTCTCCGGAACAAGATCGACAAGTCGATTCCACGCAAGTCGCGGGGGGATGGCGGCGGCTCCTCCCACGACAAGGCGTTGGGCAAGTTCTTCGACATGGTGGCGTCCACGGTGGTGCGGAACCTTGACCTTGACCGGTTGAAGGTGGTGGTTTTGGCGTCGCCCGGGTTTACCGCCAGCTCTTTGCTCAAGGCCATATTGGACATGGCCACCAAGGAGGAGAACAAGACGGTGTTGAAGAACAAGTCCAAGTTCATTGTGGTGCACTCATCCACGGGGTACTTGCAGGGTTTGGAGGAGGCGTTGAAGGACCCCACGGTGCAGCGGATGCTTGACGAGACCAAGTTCGCCAAAGAAGCCTTGGTGTTCGAGGAGTTCCAGAAGGTGCTCAACCTCGACGACAACCGGGCGTGGTACGGGCCCAAGGAGGTGCAGAAAGCGGTGGACACCGGTGCCGTTCGGGCCTTGATGCTCACGGACTCCTTGTTCAGATCAGATGACATTGCAACCCGCAAACACTACATCAAGTTGGGCGACGACGTCAAGAGCCAAGGCGGCGAGGTGTACATTTTCTCCACGCTCCATGACACGGGAGAGCAGTTGGACCAGTTAACTGGGGCCGCGGTGCTCCTCAAGTACCCGATTGATTTGGAGAGTGAAGACGAGTCCTCGGAGGAGGAGTGATGGTGAGAGACATTGATATATAATTAAGACAATACAAGTAGGACATGGAACTTACAACACTCTCTTTGCTCATCGCGAACTACGACCGTTCCCCGGTCCAATACTGTTGTTGACCGTGAGCGACCGTAATCGACCGTGTCCGACCGTAATCGACCGTGTCCGACCGTAATCGACCGTGTCCGACCGTAATCGACCGTGTCCGACCGTAATCGACCGTGTCCGACCGTAATCGACCGTGTCCGACCGTAATCGACCGTGTCCGACCGTAATCGACCGTGTCCGACCGTAATCGACCGTGTCCGACCGTAATCGACCGTGTCCGACCGTAATCGACCGTGTCCGACCGTAATCGACCGTGTCCGACCGTAATCGACCGTGTCCGACCGTAATCGACCGTGTCCGACCGTAATCGACCGTGTCCGACCGTAATCGACCGTGTCCGACCGTAATCGACCGTGTCCGACCGTAATCGACCGTGTCCGACCGTAATCGACCGTGTCCGACCGTAATCGACCGTGTCCGACCGTAATCGACCGTGTCCGACCGTAATCGACCGTGTCCGACCGTAATCGACCGTGTCCGACCGTAATCGACCGTGTCCGACCGTAATCGACCGTGTCCGACCGTAATCGACCGTGTCCGACCGTAATCGACCGTGTCCGACCGTAATCGACCGTGTCCGACCGTAATCGACCGTGTCCGACCGTAATCGACCGTGATCCAAGACCGTCACCTCCAACGGCCAATCCTTACAGCCCCCATGTTCTGTTTCCGCTACAACACGTACGCATTCGCGGCCGTGGCCGTGTCTTTGGCGTACCAAACGTATCCCCCACGCCAGTATATCATGAGGTCCTGCGAAAGCCCAAGCGCCATCGCTAGTAGACTGCCCTTCCTCACGTACTTGAGCTTTTGCACTCGTGACATGTGCTTCGAGGTACCAATGCCATAAGCACAGAGCGTGCCCACCAAGCACGTGTTGAGAAAGTCGGTGGTTCCACGGGCCGCATCGAGCCCGGCCTCCAACGCAAGGAACGTGCTAATACCCGCCGAGTACTTGAGCCCCTTCCGGCACGCGTGTGCCAAGCCCGTCGTCAACATGGTGTAGTTTTTCTTCTTATGGTAAAAGTACCACCCTCCCACCGTGCGTGGAAGCCGGTGGGCGTTCTCGGTCAAGTAACGAAGCGACGAGATCTTGATGCCCTCGTAGAAGCCCTGCGCGGCTCCCACCGTGGCGGCCATCGTGGCTACCGTGGCGATTCGGTCCATGGGCCAAAGATGTAGACGCTGGCTATCTATGGAGTGGGGCATGGCACAGAGGGAAGTGTCCTGGATGATGCCATGTGAGCACCCTCGCGCCTTGCCTTCCCTGACACCCTCGCACTCACACCGCTTCATCGCACCACATGCCCACATCGCTTCGTCGCTCCGTTCCCCAACTCAGCGGCTGTCCTTGGTCATATCAAAGGCGGAGTAGCATGCTCGAGACCCGATATTCCATGCAGTCCATCGGATAGCGTCGCCAGCCGCTCTTTAACCTGGGAAGCGAGAATGTCCTATCCACGCTAGTCGAGCCATTCTGAGCCATAGTGCGTAATACATTTGTAGTAATGGGTATACCGAAATGGGGAGAATCTAACAAAAACAGGTCCGATCAGGTCCGGTTATGTGAAGGGGACAAGTGAGAAAAGGCAAAGTTAAAATATTTTGGTCTTCGTGGTCTTGTAGAAGAACACAGTGCATCACGACTATCAAAGTGGAAAGAGGCGCGGGGCTCGTAACCTGCCGCTTCAGTGCCTGGCCATAGCTTCCGAAACCCATTGAGCAATCCTTGATCGATACTTGGTTCACACATCGGTTTCACCGGTGACTACCGAAGTCATACCTACTATTGGCCTTTCAATACACGTCTAACGACGCCGCTTTCCTGCACGCAACCCAAAGAAAGGCGGTGTATCGGATGGTCAAGGCAACCGTAAAGAGGATTCGATGCATCAAGATGAAGAATATGAACATGGGACATGAAGAAGAAGTAGGGCGCCGGTGTGATTACCTCATCTTCACATACAAGTGTGTGGAGTATGGAACGTGCGACATGGGAATTCATATTATGTGAGGGAATGCACACCGCACGAGAATAATACAATTGACCTGAAAAATAAGTAGCATAACGAGGAGCAAGAACAATCAACACGAAGCAGACTTTTTTGAAGAAGAACAGAGCAAGCGAAATATTTCGATTCGCAAACTTAGCCACACTTGTGAATCGTACCCATATGACATGACGTGCCACACGCGTGGCTTGTGTACTGCACACGGATACAAATTGTCCAGCATGCGGTAGAAGCGGCCATGAGAAGCGGCATGGTGCTTGACTAGTGGCACCATTACTCCACACGAACGGCGTGTTGTTGTTGGAATCCCTCACGGTATGTACTGGCTTGCGGTGAATCCGGAGGCCGGTTTTGTAGCCTATGGGCTATTTTCGCCCAGGGCACCGCTGCTCCCGAGACTTTGGCTGATTTCAAATACCTGTCACTTGATGTAGCTGAAAAGTGAATACATGGGACTATGAAATCATGCAAACACAAGACTTGAAATCTGAAACCACACGTAAGTGATTCATATATACTCTATTTAATAATCCCAAGATCCTCGTGGTGAAGATACAAGAGCATCAGCTGGTGTTAGAATTAACTTCTATTGCTCAGAAGAATGCATCTGTTTATATCCGTGAAAGAAGGCGTCATGTGGAGCTATATAGAAAAGTAACATTTGCACCCATGGGTAGCGCACGACCCATGCCAGGTGTGGCGAGAACAGTGTGTAGAGGATACAGAAATACAAGGGTGTTTCATGAGGGTTTCAAGGAAGATGTGGATGATTTTATGAGTATTATTGCGTCACGAATCAATACAATAATATTATCCATTTCTGACAATGTCTACATGGGATATGATAGGCAGAACCACGCGGTGAGGAAATTGGAAACGGATAAAAACCAGAGATAATTACAGCGCATCTATTACTTCCAAGGCATATTTTGACCCGATTGGGTAAGGGTAATAGGAAATGGCAAATATAGACGCCCCAAGAAGACGGATACTTAATTCGGAGCTATGTTGGTGAAAGGCATCACTGAGAAGCAGTGGGGACAAGTGGGTTCGTCTAATCGGGGCCTGTCATTCTCAAAAGACCGGCGCAGTGTCGAGGCATGGAATATGCTTGGTAAGCGTGTTACGCCACCTTCAGAACGTCTCCTTGGTATTCAAGATCCTTACATGATGGATCCCACGTAGCCCAGCGGCGGTGCGCGCACTCGATAAATCCACTACTGATCCAAGATGGACTTGACAAACTCCACATAATCAACATTGCCGTCCGAGGTCACGCTGACTCCCTTGAGCAATTCGTCCACCTCCGAGTCGCTCAACTTCTCTCCGATCGAGGTCAAAATGTACCTCAACTCGCCAACTCCAATATAGCCTGTCTGGTCCTTGTCAAACACCTGGAATCCTTTGATGTAGTCCTCAGGGAGACCCAAGGGTTTGAACCCATCGGGCCTGTCGATGATCTTTTGGTATGTTGCGAAATCAAACTCGCTCAGCTTGACAGACTCCTGCAACTCTGCAATTTCGGCCAACGTCGGGTTCTGCCCTACCGCTCTCAACAAGTCGCCCAAATGCTCGATGGGGATCTTGCCGGTTCCTTTCTTGTCGAAGAGAGCGAAGGCATCCTTGTAAGTTTTGTTGTCAGACTGCGGTTAGTATGTGAGTAGCTTCAGGTAGACGTGTTCACCAAGCCACCGAGGACTGCACCCTTTAGTTACGCTCTACCACAATCAATTTTGAGTGAAGGCTGACGCGGCATCATGCAATGGAACCTGTTTAGGTGCAAGTTGACGTGGCGTCGTGCGGTATGTGGCGTTTGATCTTGGCTGCCGGTGACATACCATTGTAGTTGGTGGAGGCTTGGTGGGCGGAGCGCGGAGACTTGCCTCGAATATAAATTTGACCGGCCGCACGTGACCGGCCGCCACACATGCCATTGGCTGCAAACTTACCCGCCCGCAAACGGGGTCCTTTTTGCCGCCACGAAAACCAAGGCCTGCAATAGGCGGTTTTTCGAAGCCCAGGTCGTAAAAGGCAGACTCGCCTCCGGCCCGGCCCCGTCGGCACGTGACGCGATGGATCGCGGATCAACGTGGACTGTCCAGTATGAGTGCACGTGACACACTGGGCCGGCCAAGCTTCACGCGTACCGCTACTCTCCTCTGCACTGCGCTCTGCACCGGCTCCCACACATGAGCGGGCCATCGAAAAGGCAAAGGACCAATGGGCGTGAGAATTTGCCGCAGGATCGCCAGCAAGACTTGTCCGACGCATTCAAGCCCGGAAACATCGTATCCCTCCGAGTGTGGAACTTCACCACTTATTCGTATGGGGTCTTCCATCTCACGCCCTCATTGAACATGATAGTGGGGCCAAACGGAGCAGGAAAGTCCACGTTCGTGGCGGCTGTATGCTTAGGATTGGGCGGAAAGGTAGACATGATCAAGCGCAAAACGCTAGACTCCATGATCAAGTCGGGCGAAACAGAAGCGACCATTGAGATTGTCTTGAAGAACAAGCAACATGAGCCAAACATCAAGATCGAGAGAAGGTTCACCTTAAAGCTGAACAGATCAACGTGGAAAGTGGACGGAGAGCCTTCCACGGTGGAAGCCGTTCGATCCCTCGTGGTGTCCTTCAACATCCAACTAGATAATTTGTGTCACTTTCTACCGCAAGAGAGAGTGGCGGAATTCGCGTCATTGTCTCCTGAGAAGCTTCTCTTGGAGACTGAGCGCACCATTGGCGACAGCACGCTCTTGGGAAAGCACAGGCAGCTCATGGAGCTCGATGAAAGCTGGTTGGAGGCATCGCACCGGGTGGATACCCTAGAGGAAAACATTTCCCGTCTCAAAGCAGATGTGGAGGAATTCGAGCAAAAGGCCCAGATACTACAGGAGTTCGAGGAAAAATCTTCCCACATCAACCACCACAAAAAATTATTACCCTTCGCCAAGCTTCAAGATTTGAAGGAAAAGATGAAACACTTGAAAAAAATCAGGGACTCTGCCAAGCTTGCCTTGCAGAATTTCACGAAAAATACAAGTCCATTAGAAATAACGGCTAAGCAAACCGAGGAGGATCTAGCCTTGAACGCTGAAAAGATTGATGCAGTGAAAGCAGAGATACAGACTTTGAGAGAAAAGAGTGAAAGTGTAGCACACGATGCCACCCGAGCGTCGAGTGCTTTTTCCACGATGCGCAATGAGATCGAGCAACTCAAGTCCCAAACGGAAAACAAGAAGAAGGAGTTGAGCAAAGCCACAGAGGAGAGAGACGATCTCCGAAGCAAATTGAGAAAGGCCGAGACGGTCGATGACTCAGAAGTGGAGAGCATTTCAAGCTCGCGG
The DNA here is from genome assembly GCA_002370295.1 of Metschnikowia bowlesiae. NCBI lineage: Eukaryota > Fungi > Ascomycota > Pichiomycetes > Serinales > Metschnikowiaceae > Metschnikowia > Metschnikowia bowlesiae. Next base: position 46,889 of record NLAK01000001.1, on the reverse strand, counting down.
CAGAAAAAACACGAGGAAAAGTCTAAAATCGAGGACAACTTGGACTCTCTCAAATTTGAGATCAACAGCCTCAAAAGAAACATCGAGGCCAGCGAGCAGAGGTTTCGTGACGAAAGGGGCAGACTCGACAGGAACGACAGAATCGAAATTTTCAATACCCCCAGAACAAGGTACCGCAGAGAGCTACTCGAGAATGCATACCGGGCGCATGTCTTCCTCAGAAAGGAACGCAAGGCGCAGAATTTAAGATACTACGAATCACCCATTGTCTCGTGCCGAGTCACAGATAAAAGATATGCCAAGTCTTTCGAGAAGGTGATCGACAACAATTCTTTATTCGCTCTATACTTCGATACCGAGGAGGATTATCAGAAGGTATCTGCCGCATTACCCAAAGATATAAACGTGCCCATGAGAGTTGTTTCGAAAGCACCGCTTTCAACCCCAATGAGTTCAGAGAAGTTACGACTGCTTGGATTTGAGGGCTACCTCCTGGAATTCTTGGTGGGTCCAGAGCCTGTAATCCAGGGATTGAAACACCGGTCCTATTTGCATTGCATACCCGTATGTCTGAAGGCCATGAGGAGCGATGTGATAGAGAGGCTTTTGGATGCCAAAGATGGAAAAGTCCCATTTTTCAAGTTTGTCATTGAGAACAGCCTTTACGCCATCAATCGATCCAGATATGGATCGAAACAAACTTTTTATCAGACGGAGCATATCCCCGAAGCTCAACTTCTTGGGGCTCAAGGTATCACGGAGGAAGTTAAGATGGAGATACAGCACAGATTGGTTGATCTCAAGGCCAAAATCACGGAGATGCAAGGCAAACAAAACGACATTGAGTCGGAGAAGGCCTTGAATCAGGACAAACTCGACAAGGCAAACGACGAGTTGAAGGAACTAGAGACCGAGGCCAGGGCCCTCAAGAGGAAGAGAGAAGTTCGGTCGAAGCTTCAAGATACTATCAGCCATGCCGAAGCCAGAATCGAGCAGCTTCGTCTTCTCACAACGCAAGACTCCAAGGCCAAAATCGAAGAAACCGAGAATTCCCTTTTGGACGAGTACTTGAAGTACACAGGCTTGATGAGCGAATTGTCTGTTACAAACAGAAAACTTGTTGACGCGACCATTGAGCGCAAGAAGCTGGAACTTCTTCGGCAGCAGATGGAAAACAGGCTTGCCACATGTAATTCGCTCCTCGAAGAATTGGATGTCAAGCGAAGCGACCTTGAGAATCTGTACCTTAAAGCCAAGAGCGAGTACGAGGGGTACAAGAAAGGAGACGCAGCAAAGGAAATCCGGACTCAGAACCTATCAGCCACCGAGCGAGAGATCGTACGTGAGTTGGCGGAGACATATTTGCTGGAGAATAGGCTCACCGAGCTGTATGTTCTTGGGAAAATCGAGCAGCTTGAAGACGAGTTATCTGTTCTAGCGAATGTGGACCGAGGATCACTTGAGCTGTTGAAGTCAAAGCGGGCGCAGTTGGAGCAGGCTGAAAGGCAGTTTCCTGATCTTGCCCGCAAAAAAAACGCTTTGAAAGAGAGAATTGACAAGATCGCCATACCGTGGCAGGAGGAACTCTCGACCATGGTGGACAAGATCTCCAAGGTGTTCCAAAAGAAGTTTGCTACCGTTGCCAGTGACGGCCAGATAGAGTTGGCCACGCTGGACCGCTTCAAAGACTGGAAGCTCGAGATCTTGGTCAAGTTTAGAGAGAATTCTGAGTTAAAGGTCTTGGACCATCAATCTCAGTCTGGAGGCGAACGCGCAGTGTCCACCATCTTCTTCATCATGTCACTTCAAGGGCTCACTCAAGCTCCAATACGAATCGTGGATGAAATCAACCAAGGCATGGACCCGAAGAACGAGCGAATGGCGCATAAGCATTTGGTTCACACCGCGTGCCAGGAGAGTCCGTCGCAGTATTTTTTGGTGACGCCAAAACTACTCACAGGGCTCTACTATCATCCAGGGATGTCCATCCACTGTATATTCACCGGCCCGTTTTTGAGTGATAGGAGCAAGAACCCATTTTGCGGGAACATAGCGGGTTTGCAATCCTAACGTCTTCTGCACATAAAATCAGCAATGGCTCTCTGGCGACTCCAAGTGATTGATGGCGTTTTGAAGTCGGGTCACATATTTATCGTATCCAAGCACAGACAGCGTATCAGCCACGTTCACGCCGGGGACTGACCCTGTCAACGCGAACCGTAGAGTTTTCATGATGTTGGATATCGAGGTCTCAGGGAAGTGCTCGGCAATCGTGGAAGGATAGACGATCTCATTCTGGGCTAAAGCAAGGGCGAGCGTCTTCTTCAAGATGGCCAGCGACACTTCGCTCTTAGAGGCGTCGAGGCCCAGGAAATCAACATCGTAGAACAAGTATGGGTGTTGGTCGAGCAAATCAGACGCTTTTTCCAAGTGGCCTGCGGCTATTGAGAGGCATCTTGCGAAATACAGTTTCTCGAAACGGCCGTTTGTTCTAGTTTGAAAATCAGGGTATTCCAAATCGACAATGGTAGCCAACTGGACCGGGTCTTTGAGGATCGTCAGCAAATGGTGCTTGTTGAAAAACATCAACTTATTCTCCGAGACTTTGGCATTGCCTTTCGTCATGTTGTCGAGACGAAATTTTTCGGTCATTTCGGCTAAAGTGAGGACTTCTTTGACCTTTTTGCCCCTCTCGGGCCGAGGAGGAGACCAGCCAAACAAAGCCACAAAATTCACAAGAGCCTGGGGAACCACCCCTTTGGATATAAACGAGAGCACCCCCAGATCGCCCTGCCTTTTGGAAAGCTTTTTGTCCTCTAAGCTAGTTAGCAAAGGAATGTGTACGAAGGCAGGGGGGGACCAGCCAAAAGCTTGGTACAATGCCACGTGTTTTGGTGTGGAGCTGAGCCACTCCTCGCCTCGGATCACATGAGTGATCTTCATTAGGTGGTCATCAACAACATTGGCAAGGTGGTATGTGGGTAGGCCGTCCAGTTTCATGATGACGAAGTCGTCGTAGCGCCTGTCGGATAAATTGTACTGCGGTTGTAGATCTAGGGTGCCATGACGCAAGTCGGTGATTTTGGGGTATCTCTCCGGGGACTTGAATCTGACCACGTGCTCCTTTCCAGCGGCATGGTTGTGGTGGAGACAGCTTCGATCATAAGTCACGGTGGTGGGAGGCTTGAGCTTGTGTGCACTCTCGCGTAGAGAGTTCAAGCGGTCCTTGGAGCAGTAGCATTTGTAGGCCAAGCCCTTTGCTAATAGAATGTCCACATACTTCTTGTAGATGTGGCCCCGCTCGGATTGGCGGTAAGGCCCGTACGGCCCGCCAAGCAAAGGCGACTCGTCTGCAGTGATTCCCGCCCATTCAAGCGACTGGTATAAGTTTTCCTCGGCGCCCGGAACCAATCTTTTCTGGTCCGTATCCTCAAGACGAATGACAAACTGACCTTGAGTTTGGCGTGCAAGCAAATAGTTATAGAGAGCAGTTCTCAAGGATCCCAAGTGGAGCACACCGGTGGGGGACGGCGCAAACCTAGTTCGGGCGGGGGAGCTGGGGTGCACGGGATGCCGGGCGCCGCGGTCCAATTCCAGAGTGCCTGCCAGGCGGCCCACCAGCGGCCGCAAAGGACTGTGCTTAGGCCGTAGTTCCAAGAAGCGCCGGGGCGAGGACCTGATGGCGCATATCATGACGGTGCAAGCAGTCGCCAGCGCGGAGTCTGGTGCCCATGGTAGAGCGCGAAGCCCATGTGACCCACCGGGGGCTATATACAGGGGGTCCTGCATCACCAATTGCCGCAATTTTTTCGCGGCTTCGATCTCACCTCTTCACAAAGTGGGTGGGCTTTTCCTTGTGCTATTCCCTTATTCCTTGCGCTAGTCCTTGCGATAATCCTTGCTGATATTCCTTGCTCTCATGGCTCAATACAGTCGAAACGCTCACACGCCTGTTGGCGGAGCACCGCATCTCCAAAAGCAGCACATGGCGACGCAACTGGCCCAGCCAAACCCCAGTCAGCCGGCTCGTCATTCCCAGCACCAACTACACTCGAACACCCACAAGAGACAAATGCAGCAGTTCTACCTCCACAAGCTGTTTGACTTGCTGTCGGATGCCGAGTTTCTCCCTTCCATTCCTTCCGATCCCATTGCCACGGTGCTCCAGTTCCAAGGCTCTATGAACAACCCCTACAACAATAACCAGTATACGCCCAACATGGCCACGCCGCACCAAGCAGATCAAATGGCTTATTACGGTGCACAAGCCAAGACCCGAAGATTCAGTGGGCAGTTTTTGCATCAACACTTGTTCGGCGGCAAACGCAACGACTATGCACAATATAAGCTGGACTCTTGAAGGGCAACTGGGTGACATATGGAGTGGGCAACAAGCCCGTAAGCTCCAAGCATGTTTTGCTCATTGAGTCTTTTGAAGACTAAGCAGATTTAGATGAACATGGTGAACATGCGCAAAGCTTTCACAATCACAAACAATCAATCATGACAACCATGACAAACAATGAACCATAAAAATCACGAACAATACTCACAAACGTCAGTTTCCTCCAGCTTCAATCTCGATGGCAATATTGCCGTCACCATCACCATTATAATTATCCGCTCACCAACCATTTCCACCAACCATTCCGCCAACCATTCCACCAAGATAGTTCCACGGACACATCGATGGTGTAAATCAGCTACAGCAAGAACCGCAAGGTGAACATGGGTTAGGTAACACCATAATAGATAAGCCATTCGTCGAGAAAAAAAGTAATAGCGCAAGCATTCTTCGGCCAACGGAATTCATAAAGGATGCTCTGAGGTCTTGGAGTCATCGCGTGAATATAAAAATGCTATGCAGAATATCTGAATCTCGGCAGCATGACAAGCTACTGAGAGACAAAGTGAGCCATGGCCTGACCACCGCGGCTCGAGGATTGTATGTCTATATCAGTACCCAGCCACGGGATGTAACTCAGGCTGAGTGCATAGTGCGAAAAAATTCGAGCAGATTCCACGGTCTAATGTGGAGCTTGCAAGCGCATTACTTTCGGGCTTCGAGTAAATCCCTTTAGAACAGAGTAAAACCACAAGCGGATGCGGATTGCGATTTCTAGCATCTCGCACTCAAACGCCCGAGGAGCACATCTGGTCCCAAGTACCGAAAAGACGTGCAGTGGCACTCGGCATGGCCCCATGATGATCACGTCACACGGGGTATCCTGCACATTCCCTGTGCGGCAATCGGCCATAGACATGACCCTCCGCCACCGGTATTTAAGTGCGGCTTGTGCCTCGCATCCGCTCACCACCACCTGCTTGGCCAAAGAGCTTCCAATCACGAAAAGTTCGGCTCAAGAGCATCATCCAATCAGCATTTTCCTAGCGCCACTTCTCCCCCAGTACTCCCAAGCAATGAACAGAAATCAGCGCCTGTGGGATGAATCCACGGAGGAAGTCTCCCCTTACGACAAGAAGATCGATGACTTTTTCGATGGAGTCCATCGCTTCAGTGACAAAATGTCGGAAAAGACCAAACGCTTCTTGGCTCTTCACCATGACCCCGAATCTCTCTGGAAGAGAGGGTTCTCCAGAAACAAGGAGATTGACCAATACATGAACAAACCGTACGAAACAAGGAGCAACGAGGAGGTGTTTCCAGCCCTTCCATTTGGTCTCTTCAATGGGGACAGCGCTTTAGCAGAGTTTTTGCCCAGGTTCGGGGCTAATCTCTTCGACATGTTCGACGAGTCGGCTGGCGCCACCCCTTATGGCTTGTACGCGTATCAGACCCCTTCACCAAGGGCTTACGATACCTGCGTGGAGAAAAAGGGCCTTTCATTGTGGGACTCCTCTGGATATTGGAGATGCCTTTTTCCCAGCGGCGCAGTCCCCACAGACGCGCTTGAACTCAAAAGAAACCACTTTCCGCATAGAATATTGACCAGGGACGACTTCGAGGAGCATGCCAAGGTCAAGGATGCCAGTGCAGCAATTGATTTGGGGCCCAAGGGCATGTTTTTCAAGCAGTACAATGACTACTTGAGCTGGAGGAGCAGCAGCTTGCGTGAGCAAAGAGATACCTTCGAGAAGGAATCTTTGCAGCCGCAATTGCCTCCGCCGCTGCAAGCCGGCTCTGCACTTGCGGGCACGCCACTGGAAACCCCAAAGGTGGTGGGCACTGAGGTCAAGAGTTTCATGAACAGCGATGAAAATGAGATTGTGCAGAAGGAGATCAAAACCGAGTACTTCAGCGACGGAACTTCCAAGACTAGCAACATCGTTCGCAAGAAACCAATCGGATCGGACACGTGGGGCTCCGTCACTGAGACCAATGAGGATAACAAGAGTGGCTGGTTCTGGAACTGAGTGAGGATACGGGCCTGGACAAACCAGTGAGTATCCTTAGACTCGCATGTACATAGCTCTGCAAGCGATAATTGCGGCCCAGCACCCTTTACGCACACACTTGACGCACACACCCTCCACACAAACACCCGTGCACCGCGCAGCGGGCTCCTCCAAGGACGCCGCTCCCCACGGCCCACCTTCCTCAGCACCATGAACCCCCTAAACAAAATCATCTTCCTATCGGCGTTTCTCGCATTTGGGTTCCTTCTTATCCTCCTTTCATGCGCCCTCTACAATAACTGGCTTCCCCTTTGGGTCATCGTGATCTACTTACTAGCCCCATTACCAAACATCGTCTCAGCGTCGATAGAGAACAACCGGGACGACTTCTTGACTTTTAGCAATGACAATAGCAACAATCCCACGACTTTGGAAGAGGCTGCAAAGTTCATCACCGGGTTTATGATATTGAGTGGCATCTTCTTGCCTATAACCTTCTACCACACCGGCTTGATCCTAGGCCGCTCTATGTTGATGAGTATAACGGGAGGCTTGATAGTATATGTGGACATCAGTCTATTCACATGGTTTTTCCGTGAAGAAGAGGAGGATAGTAACGATTTCAACTTCTGATGTGCGGGTACTCTTAGACAGGGTTGGATGGGTAATCTTAGACAGGATTGGAAGGGTAATCTTAGACAGGATTGGAAGGGTAATCTTAGACAGGATTGGAAGGGTGATCTTAGACTAACAGGATTGGATGGGGTTCATACGGCTCAGAACCGGCCCGAGTTGGCACGGCTTTTGCGGGGCCAGAAGCCCAGGTTCTATTTTGCAATTACTTCCGTCTGCTTTGGTGTGATTTCTGCGCTTCCGACATGCCTCTGGGAAGCCCGAGTCGAACGACTTGAAGCTACGGGACTATTTGCGTGACGCGCTAAGGAGGTCTCGCTCACATCCATTAGAGAGGTGGCTCACTCAGATCTTCCCTTGCGTCGAGCTGGGTATGAATCGCCGCCCGTTTACATTCGTTTGAATATTATTTGTATGAGAAAGAGCCATTACCAAAGCTAGTTTAACACCACCAATAAAAGAATCAAGACTACCGTAAGCACCACTATAGTGGCCAAGCTCCCGTTGTCGCTGACCTTTCGCCTGAAACTGTCGATGCCGTTGGTGGCTCGCCGGAGCCGCACCCCGGACCCGTCCACGCCTCTTTCCAAGTCATTCAAGATGATCATATGCTCGTCCACCTCGCTATTGATGTTGAGCCCCATGCGGTATTGGTTCTGGATGGAGCTGGACAACCGGTCCAAGTCTTGGTCTTGCTCCAACATCTGCTGCTGGTGCGACGCAAACATTTCCTGGTTGCTCGTGTCTATCGACAGTAGCGTGTTCCTGTCGGACTCATAAGCCGCGCCCTCTTCACTGTCGCTGTAGGGCTTGAAGCTCTTGGCCGTGCCCATCAACTCGTTGCGCAAGTTCTCGGTCCTGTCCACTTCCTCCTGGTTGTCCTTAAAGCGTACACTTTTCTTGGGCTCGGGATCGCAGGTACGCGTGAACCGGTACTCTTCAATGCTGATATGGGAATCCAGCTCCATCAGCAGAATGACCGCGTTGTATTGATTCACAAGCTCGCCAAGTTTGGTGTTGTTGTCTTTCAGATGAGCATGGCCAATGTCTTCGAATAGGTAGTTAAGGGCTTTCTTGGTGGTGGAGAGCGAGTCGATCAAGTCCAAATTGTCAGCCTTGGAGGGCGAGAGGCTGAGAACGGTGGTGAGCCTTAGGCGCTCGTCCACCAGCTCTCTGAGGTAGTCGATTTGGGCAGCCACCTTCCGAAGCTGAGCTTCAAACTCTTTTGTCGACGCCATTGTTCAGGAGAGCTCACCGGGGTGAGATAGATTGTTGCGCTTCCTCTCACGTGGCGAGATAAGCTGCATGCAGGATACCCTTATGTACCGGCTGGCTGAAGGAAGACGGGAAGTTTAGATTTTTCAATGGACAGATCTTCAACCGAGGCCACACAACGGGCATGAAGACGAGACTTTGGTTACACATCGACGGCTACGGTACTTATATTAGCAGCGAGTATTTCTCCCACCGAGTGCGCCGGAAAACCCACACGAGCGTGGGTGTATGCATGCGGCCCGAAATTAGACATATACACATAGCTGTGCTTCTTGAGAGTGGCTCTCCTGCAAGTTATTTACTCAGAGCAATAACCGGACCATGACCAATGACTGTATTCGGAGCGAAGTATTGGCAGTAGTAAGGGTAGTAGTAAGGGTAGTAGTAAGGGTAGTAGTAAGGGTAGTAGCAGTGACGGTAGCAGCAGTAACGGTAGTAGCATTGGCGGCGGTGGTAGTGGCGGTAGTGGCAGGATCGACTTGCGATTTGCGACTAAAGACAAGAAGGCGCCCTTGAAAAGCAATGTGATTCTATTCGGCAGTGGACATTTGCCAGCAGACTCGTTCACATCCATGGCTACCTTCTAGATGCAGACTGCAGTAGGGGAAACACATTGCAATTGTAAGAATTCATTGGCACTGAGCTCAATAGGTCATCAGTAAGAGACGCTAGGGTTCGCTCCAAGATGTCGTTTTCGTTATGTAGCATATCTTGTAGACAGTCTAAAACAAGGGCTGCATGGTCGCCGGCTTGTAGCATCTTATCAGCCATCAAATGAAAAGATTTGGAGTCGGGTGGGTTTAGCAGCGTGGCGTTTGTGTTCACAGACAGCGACTCGTCGTCGAAGATGGACTCTTCCTCTACGAGGGAGCGCTCATTGAGCAACCCGTCCAACTGCTTGATTAGCGAATCTTTCATCTTGGGAATGAGAAGGGTATGTTCACGGCCAGCGTTGAAAAAGAATGTGGGAGGGAAATGGGTCTGAAGGCAGAAAAAACTGGTTTGTGTTGTGCAGATTGAGGTGGGCCTGAATCGAAGAAATTGTAACCACCTGGGCGAACAATGGGGCACAAAGGGAAGCAAGGGGGCTATGCGCAGAACGAGTCTAGAACTCCGGAGGGCCGTCCACAGAATCGTAAGCAATCGCAGGCTGGAAGCGAAGAAACCACCAGGAATAGTAAATGGACGCCGGGGCGAAATCGAGGTGGGCCGTGTACCCTTTAAAAGTGACTTTTTCCACCACCACGGTAAATGAGGCGCGTCGCGCAAACGCACGGCCTGCATGGCGCGCTCCCTGCCCGGGTGCATAAGGAAGGGTCGGATCCAAGCTTTGCTTCTGACCCACTGGGATGCCTTGGTGGTGCTGGAGACGGGCCGACTCGCGCCCATCTAGAAAGGGGGGGATATGAATGAGTGGGGGGTCCCTCCTTTTCTTCTCGTCTTGTGTTTTAAAACTCGGTTCTTCTTTACTTGTTTCTGTCCTTTGTTCTTTTCCCTTGTTCTTTTTCTTTGTTCTTTTTCTTTGCTCCATATTTGTCTCCCTTTTGTCTTCTGTTTCTTTGTCCACTACTTCTCCCCTTTCCCCCTTGTCCCCTTTTCTCCCCTTTCCCCCCTGTCCCCTTTTCTCCCCTTTCCCCCCTGTCCCCTTTTCTCCCCTTTCCTCCCTGTCCCCTTTTCTCCCTTCTCGTCCTCTTCTTGACCCCCTTTCTCCTACTCCATCTCCTCATTTTCTTTACTTCCTCCTCTTCTCCGGTCTCTAGTTCCTCATCTACCGTGGCCAGTCATTTTAAACAAACTTTCGAATGGCTCCCACCGTCCGCACTCAAGCCGTTTCGGCCCGGGACTAGGACAGCTAAACTCCATCACATGGCGAAAGAGACTAAAAGGGTTCGGTGCTTGCCAGCATTCTTCTGCATCATTGTGTGCCAAGCGCGCCAAAGTTGGATAAGTAGTGCAGCAGCTGCTCGCAGTCAAACGGTGCGTGTTTACATCTCCAGATCCCGGTGATCCCACACTAAAATTTCTCACCACTGTCCCAAAACTGCACTAGCATAAAATCGTACCAGGCGCCGTCCGACACAGGCGCTGTCCAGGCACTGTCCAAACACTGTTCAAACACCGCCCAGATGCTCTTCAAATGCTGCCCAATTGCTCTTTAGACGCTCTCTAAACTAGACATCCTCTAAACTAGACTCTGTCCAAAAACCACGCTTGAAAACCCTAGATTCGGTAGGACCCACATCCTTTGAAATATTCGCTGTCCTGGTGGAGGAGGCGCCCGGAGGCAAAGGATTTACGAGTGCTTGCACCTAAGTGGCTCGCTTTAGGCGGCCTGCTTTGATTCGCGTAAAATTGGCCTAAAAGCTTGGCTTTGGGTTAGACGGGTGGAATTCCCGCTGCACGTGGGGCTCGTGTATTGCAAAGCGTGTCTCGTGCGATTTGACGCGCTACATGGACCGCCCTATAACTTGCGAAGCCATTGCGCTGCGCACGACTGGTCAGTGCGGCCAAGCTGTTGTAGCCATTGAGGCTGGCGATTGTGTCCCGCTACCTTTGGTGGAGGGTCCCTGCGTGTGGCTGAAAAAGCCTCCACCTTACACCAGCTACGTGCAGGAGCCTAGGCTCCTTTGCTATGGTTCTTGATCTTCTGCAAGTTCGTAACTGGTCAAACGGGGTTTTCCGGCTGGTCCTTGTGTGGTGCAAGATTAGGTGCCATTCCGGATCTTAGGGCCCTCGTTTGATGAAGACTAGCCGTCGCCGCGGCCCTACTGTCAGCATGGAGCTTGATGCGTTCCAGAAGATATGAGTGTTTCCGTTGGTTTTGAGCGCAGTGGTGTCTATTATAGTGATGATAATGATCAAGTAGTGGCCAAGTAGTGGTCAAGTAGTGGTCAACCTTTTAAAGCGTCAGCTTCGCCAAGTAGTGACACTCCCCAAGTAATCAGACACACCTTCAGACTAGTGGGCTTACACTACCCCCGAGATATTTTGCTTAACGCCGTCGTTTAGTCGTAAGTTGTTCAACCCAAGATCGGTGGTGATTCCTCATGGTCTTGATTGACTTTTGATTACACCCGCGACCGACACCTTGACCAGACTTGCACCCAGGCATAGCTCGGTTTGCCCAATTGACTTGAGCATTCTGAATGGGAAATTCCGATAGGAAACCGCTGAATGGGCATATCTGAATAGAAATATCTAACGGGGAATAGCTGAAGGGGGCTGATGGGAGCTGACTTAGACCCAAAAAGACCAAGACAAAAGCGCCAAGCAGCTCGGGCTCGCTAGACCTTTTGGCTCACCTCTGTTTGCATTGTTCAGCTTCCAATATCTTTGGACTCTTCTCGGTGAAGCTTGCATAGGTCAATCCCAGTGGCACCTGGAAAGTGACTGACACTGACCCTTTTTAAGGTGAGCGGTGCATCGACAAGTTCTTACTGTGGTCTTGGGCACGTTGGTCGAGGCTTTCTATTGGTGCGGCGTACTAGCCATGGGTCGTCTGAAGTACTCTTTTTCATTTACTTCTCTATATCATAGTTACTACCTCAAACCCACCCAGGGCAGCTACTAAGTTTAAGCCAATGTAACGTGTAACCCTCTTAGACTACTATGCACCACAGCATATACTACCTGTATGCTTCTGCACTATACCCCACAGCAAAGGTGCCTTTAGCCTACTACTATTTTGTGGTAAACTAGTATTTCAAGTATACTCACTAGGGTTATACTCGGGGGTCTACCATCTTGTACCATCTTTTGGGTCATTATCGCAAGTATTCAGTCATTGTCATGCACGGCAAGAATTACCGGCCAGTGTGGTTATGACCACTATGCTTTCCGGTCGGAAACAAGGCACTGCTGAATGGGGCTGAAGGGCCAAGTCTTCAAGGAGATTGTCTAGAGTGTTTAATTGACCACTTCTGTGCGTGTCATCCTAGTAAAGTGGTTTGCTTGTACGTGAGCTATGGCATAGATGCTGTTTTGGTAGAGTACTAAATGAAGAGACTAAAGATGCTATAGCGTAGAGACTAGAGGAGGTATTATAGTGTAGAGACTAAAAGAGGTATTATAGTGTAGACTAAAGGAAGTATTATAGTGTAGACTAAAGGAAGTATTATAGTGTAGACTAAAGGAAGTATTATAGTGTAGACTAAAGGAGGTATTTTAGTGTAGACCAAGTACTATGGTAAAGTGCTGCAGAGTACTAATTGTGGACAAATCTCACGTGGTTAACGTTGTATTGTAGTCTAATTCAGCCACATCGCCACCGGTGGTGCAGCTCATGGGCGCAAATTTCAGGTGAAATGTGCAGTCAAAGGGAATTTTCCAGAGATCCCCACATTTCACCACCAGCATCGACCGCAGGCGTGTCACGGAGCCTTTTTCTCGACGTCACTCCTGGAGTCTGTCTCACGCATTGTGCTATCCACAAGGTCTAACGGTAGCCTATGCCCGCATAAAACCACAATTGGGCATGCAATTTGTCTTAGCAAGACGAAATATCCGTCCATAACCATTAGATGGGGACAAGAAACCCCTTGAGCTCTAGCGGCTGATTTGCCCTTTAAATAAGACATGTGTGAGCCACATGCAGTCTTATCACTTATCGGTTGTTTGGCCGCGGTTTTGCCGGGTTACATTCGCACACTATATAATGTCCCCCAATATTCCTAATCTCATTATAGCCTTCCCACTACAGCCAACTTGTTACAGCCATTTCACCACAGAAATCTCAATACAGCACCACACTACAACAATCTCATCACAGCAATCACAACACAACATTCTCATCACAGAGCAAGCATAACCTCACAACAATTCCAATTCACCAACCGCAATGACTGCTGCAAATACAACTAAAACCATCTGTGTCTTTTGCGGCTCTTCTTTTGGCAAGGACGCAGCTTACGCTGAGAATGCCGCCGAGCTAGGCAAGCAGTTGGCCCTCAAACAATGGGGACTTGTTTACGGGGGCGGGTCTACAGGATTGATGGGTGCAGTCGCTCGGGGCTGTGCTACCAACGGAGGAGATGTGCATGGAATCATTCCCGAGGCGTTGATATCAAGAGAGAGAACCACCGACGAAGACTTCAATAAAAAATTGAAGGAGGGCATTGACAACCACAGCGGCGCCACGCCACTCCCTGACTCGGCTGAGTACGGGAAGACCACGTTGGTGAAGGACATGCACACAAGGAAAAAGTTGATGGGCCAAGAGGCACACGCCTTTGTGGCGTTGCCTGGCGGTTACGGCACCATGGAGGAGTTGTTGGAAATGGTCACGTGGCATCAGTTGAGCATCCACAACAAGCCAATTGTCATCTTCAATATCGATGGTTTTTTTGACAACTTCTTGAAGTTTGTGGAGGACTCAGTTAGGGCAGAGTTTGTGTCCAAGCAGAACTGGAAGATCATCAAGGTTGCGACCACTGTCGAGGAAGTGCTCAAGGCGGTAGAAGACTACGTTGTTCCTGAGGGAAGATTCGACTTGAAATGGGAAAATACCTAAGCGAAGGCGCTAGCCTCGTATTACCTCAAAAATCCATATAAATAAATTACAAAAGCCTGGTTGTCTTTGCCAGTTGATCAATGGGGGTTATGCTCGTCTACGTGGTCGTCAGAGACATGGAACAAGTCTTCGAACTCATCGGTTGGGATTTTGACCTCGGAAAGGTAACCGGACCCAACGTCGTACATCATCCCCCAGACCTCGATCTCGCCTTTCTTCAATGCCATCAGCGCACTGGGGTGTCTCTTCAAGGCAAGCACAGAAGAAATGACATTTAGTTCGGCCAACTTCTTGGCTCTGGCCCGCGGGTCGGCCTTGTACTCATTCAAAATGGAAACATTGGCAGCGCGGATGTGTCTTATTGGGTTGAGCCACAAGTCAAGAACACCCCCAATGCGCTTGTTGGACAACGAAGCCCAAACTCCACCACAGTCTGTGTGGCCGCAGATGATGATTTTGCGCACCTTCAAGACATCGACGGCAAATTGAATGATGCCCTGGGACGAGATGTCATTTGCGTTCACGATGTTGGCGATGTTTCTGTGGGTAAAAATCTCACCCGGCAAGGTGGCCAAACATGACTCTCCAGCACGCGAGTCCGAGCACCCAATCCAAAGCGTGTGTGGCGACTGTCCCTTTCCATTCAAGTCGAAGACTTCGTTGGAGTGATTGTGGTGGATTGAGTCGACAAAGTACTTGTTGTTGGCCAAGAAGTCCTCGATGGTAGAGTCCTTCGACAAAGAGAACGGAGCATTGTCGTGGCCAGCCACGGGTTTCAAAGGCTTGCGAGAGGCCTTTTCGTCTTCTTTGATATCTTGGGGGAGATCGGTTTCGTTATCGTGTTGTAACTGATAATGCATTATGTTTTCTCTGCCCATTCTGAAGGAGGTTCTATTAAAGTTGCGTGTGGGAGTGGACAAGCGGATTGAAGCTGGAAAGTAAAGACTCGGAAGAGGAGAGGGAAATCGTTTGCCGAGCAGGTGAAGCATCCAAAAGTCGGCGATATTTTCACCGCAGGCTGATTTATATATACGAAGTGAAGCGCTGCGCACCACACCGCGCCAAAGGTTGGGTGTGGAATGGGCCCAACCATGCGCTCGGACTTGAACTAAGAGGCCGTTTAGATTCCGGGCGCTTGTGGTGAGGAAAGATTTCGGGGAGACCCAGGCGGGAATCAGTGCCAACCTTTGGCGGGCTGGCGGCCAATGCCGAAGGCGGGCTCTATCCCGTGGGGCCAGATGTTCGCCCATGATAACGACATTAGCCCATGAGCTGTCGCTTGATTACGTCGTTGCAGTTGCATGAGTGTGTGCAGGAGCGGCGGAAAAACAAAGAGAGAGCATCTCCAACGGCGACATATAGGGAGGGGCGAGGCCCTTTGTTTCATGAGCATACGCGATGACGCCAGAGTCGCACGTTCTCACCAACGTCATTGGAGGCGTGCACCAGCGTCAGCCAGCGTCAGCCAGCGTCAGCGGGGTCCGGAAAATTCTCAACAGGGATGTGCAGCGAACCGATCGTCTTAGGATGCACGGAATTGACCGAAAACTCTGGCGCGAAATGGCGCCGCCTATTTGCAGCACTAGGGCGAGTGCACATGGTGCAATCACATAATGACCATCCAGAATTCCTACGAACAATCAGAAGAACTACGATTATCTAGAAAGACCAGAAGACCAGAAAGACCAGAAGACCAGAAGACCAGAAAGACCAGAAGACCAGAAGACCAGAAAGACCAGAAGACCAGAAAGACCAGAAGACCAGAGAAGACCAGAAGACCAGAAAGACCAGAAGACCAGAAAGACCAGAAGACCAGAAAGACCACCAGAAACTGTCACCAGTGTAGCCTGCGACCTTAGGGTGACTATGTTGGACAGTGGCCTGGCTGAACCAGGTACTTGTCTGACCATGTGCAGTGAACATTTGGCTTGTGTGGAGGCGCGGAAAGTTTTGGGCCTCGTTTTGGGTGCGGTCTGTGCGAGCGCTCAACGCGTTGCTAGGTGACTAGGCCAGCAAGCAGAAAATACGAGCGCAAATCCTGCTCAAGCAGTGGGCTTCGAACAATTGAAGGTAGCGCGCAAGTTTTTCGCGGCCTGTGTACACCCTGTTGGCTACCGGCACTACACTACCGACACCGGCACTTACATGGGAAGACTGGGCACGTGCACCAATAATGCCTCGCTGGTATGCATTGTGTAGACCACGTGTTGGCGTGATCAATCATCCAATTCAGGAGATTCTTGAACTTAACCGAGCAGAAAAACTGCAAATTGTGTAGGGATCTTGTCACATTCTTGTCACATTCTTGTCACATGGTCCTCTCAATAAAAATCAAAGCGAGGTTTCCATTTTGGGGCCATGTATACATCACGTCCACAGCATGACACAATATCAAGATTATAAATTCATACGGCGATAAATCCAGAAATCAGCTGGCAACCAGAGATATAAATAGAGCGCAGAGAAGCCAATAGAAATTCCGATATCTCGGAAAGAGTGCGCTCATCCCTTATACTGGGTACTTGCCATGTATAGGTGGGCTGCCCTACAACTAGTGTCGCAGCCGGACGGCATGGAGGCTCGCTCGTCGTGTGGCCAGGAAAATATTTTCCCGTCGTCGCGCGGGCACGTGACCCAGCGCATCTGTGGTGTCGCGATATAACTTGAAAAAATTTTTTATCCTTTTCTTTTCATCATACTAGACATGTCTTCCCGTCCACAAGTTTCCGTCATCTCCGCCAAGGGTGAGAAAACCTCCACCCAGGTGCAATTGCCTGCTGTTTTTGCTGCTCCAGTCAGAACTGACATTGTTCAATCTGTCTTCACCAGAATCAACAAGAACAAGAGACAAGCTTACGCTGTCTCCAGCAAGGCTGGTCACCAAACCTCCGCCGAGTCCTGGGGTACCGGACGTGCTGTCGCCAGAATCCCAAGAGTCGGTGGTGGTGGTACCCACCGTGCCGGCCAAGGTGCTTTCGGTAACATGTGTAGGGGTGGTCGTATGTTCGCTCCAACCAAGACCTGGAGAAGATGGCACGTGAGAGTCAACCACAACGAGAAGCGTTACGCCACTGCCTCGGCTATTGCTGCTTCCGGTGTGACTTCTTTGGTTTTGGCCAGAGGCCACAAGGTTGAGCAAGTGGAGGAGTTGCCTTTGGTTGTTGCCAACGACCTCGAGGCCGTCACCAAGGCCAAGGACGCCGTTGCCATTTTGAAGGCTGTCGGTGCCAACAAGGACGTCATCAGAGTCATCAAGTCCAAGAGAATGAGAGCTGGTAAGGGTAAGTTGAGAGGTAGAAGATTCACCCAGAGAAAGGGTCCTTTGGTCGTCTACGCCAACGACAACGGTATCTCCAAGGCCTTGAGAAACATCCCAGGTGTCGACACCGCCCACGTGTCTCGTTTGGGCTTGTTGCAATTGGCTCCCGGTGCCCACTTGGGTAGATTTGTCATCTGGACCCAGGCTGCTTTCGAGGCCTTGGACTCTGTCTACGGCTCTGACTCCACCCAGTCCGTCAAGGTCAACTACTCCTTGCCTCGCAACATTGTCTCCAACACTGACGCTCTCGCTTTGATTGGCTCTGCTGAGATCCAGGCTGTTGTCACTCCAACCAGAGAGGCTCAAGCCACTAGACCTCGCGTGTTGAAGAAGAACCCATTGAAGAACAAGCAGGCTATGTTGAAGTTGAACCCTTACGCCAAGACCATCGCTGAGAAGAAGTAAATGTGTCAATAAAGGAATGAGCAACCCTCTGTTGTGGTTTTCTGAGCTGAACATTGAGCAAGGCGCTACTAAATAGTTCATGGTTACTAGTACATGAGATTTTTTTCTATCTTGTAAAAACCCACATAAGGCAACAAGAGTGTTTTCTCAGGCCAGCTGTTTGGACTTACAGAAGTATCAAAGCGAAGTGTTACAGCGTCAGGATAATTCCAGTGTTTATATTAATACAGTATGTAAAAGCTTGGAGACCCAAATTAAAATCCCTTCAGATTACAATTCCACAGGAAGCGGCTCGCAAGGCTCTTGTCTCTAGATGCAAACTTTATAAGGGAGGTTATACCAAGGGCAAAACATTAAGTTCAAAGTAGTTGGTAGTGTCACTGACCACGTTTCCTGGTGGGCTGTACTCACAGATAGTGTATTGGCGCCATTCGTTATCGCACGCCACCATTGCACAGCCGACTTGAGTGGTGGACTTCCATATGACCTGCGTGAAGTGACCAGTAGCTTTACTGTAACCTGGGTTGGCATAGTCGTATTGGTCGATCTCATTGTACCATGCATCCACAGGGGAGGCACCTCCCACATAGCCGGCCGCTAAGTTCTCGCCGTACTCCCCGAAAGAGTGAATGAGCTCGACATGATCACAACTGAAGGAAGATGCGGCATAGTTTGCTGCGTATTCGGCCAAGGCTGGGTTCCAGGTAAGGTCTGGAACGCCATGCAAGGCTCTTTTCTTGTTGTGCTCTTCCAAAATCTGCGCCTCGAAGCTATTGAGAGAGTCGTCTGTGCTCGAAGACGTAGATGTGCTTGAAGGCGTAGATGTGCTTGAAGGCGTAGATGTGCTTGAAGGCGTAGATGTGCTTGAAGGCGTAGATGTGCTTGAAGACGTAGCTGTGGTCAGAGTTGCTGGAGTGGTTTCAGCTATTGACGTTGGAACGGTAATAAGTGTTGCAGAGGAAGCCTCATCCATTGATGTCGAAGCAGTAGTAGATATCGTCGGTGCAGGGGAGGATACCGAGGTGGTTAAAGGAGTATTTATACTTGAGACGAGCGACACCGCCGACATTGGCTGCGAGGCCTCTGGGCTCGAGGTGGGTTCAGGAATTGGAGTGGCTGGCGGGGAGCTGTTGATTGTCAAAGTGGTGTAGCGAGTGGTGGCAACGACGTATTCTATCGAAGTGACTGTGATGGGTGCACTATAGGAAAGCGCCAACAAGGAGAGGGCAGCATATATTGAAAGTTTCATTGCAAGTCTGGCAGGGGATTTCTTATGCGAAGAAGTGACGGGCTGATCGAAGTATTAAGGTCAATGAAATGAGAGAAAAAATTCAAGAGAAGTCGGCTGGGAGATGACGGGTATTTGTAGTTCCTCAGCTGCAGCCCCGTACTTGCTCGGATGCCCCAAAACGGTGCTGCATTTGCGAGGTTGATGAGAAGTTGCAACAGCGCTGTAAGAAGAGGCGCATGTACAGGAACTCGTTCCAAAGAGGAAACGCGCCCTGCACAAGAGCCGCGCATATGAATGTTGTGATGCTGGTGAGATCTGTTCATGCGGCTTTGGACAACGCCCAGCCTTCGCGGCCCGCAGCCAGCACTTTGACAGGTGCAGCTAGTGATGAATCGATCCCCAGCGGTTTACATCGAACCCTTCACTTTTTTCCTTCCAAACACATATGTTGAAAATTTGAGGAGCTCGGCACACGCCAACATAGGTAAAGTTTCGGGATTCGGGACGTGGTGTTTGAAAGTTTCTTCTTGCGCATTGCTTGTTCTTCAGCTCACTTATTCCACAACCAGCGCCATGCTCAAGCCAGCGATAGCGCCCTGATCCAATACCGAGGACCTAATGCCGGAATTTAGAATTTTCTTGCTCACACATGCTTCGGGAGGATGATTCTGTATGAACGCTTCATTCGAAAACTCCATACACTTCCTCACGGGTTCCGCTTTACCCATGGGTGCAAATACCCACTATGAGCAACCACAGGTGGATGCACCATGGCTCAGAAAAAGCTCAAGATAATCTCTCAAAGCTTCTCCCTCGAGCCGAAATTCAGACAGACTACCGGGTAACGAGGGTGTACCACAGCAGGCAAGTCGGGATGACTCAATAGTGGAAGCCAAAAAAAGCAAAGTGCAGGCACATCTCAAAGAGGCCTCTGGTTGCACTGCTTGTCAGTGACAGCCATTGCAACCCATAGCTGAAAATCATATGTTTAGAAAAGGCCAAAATACGAATCAAAGTGATATAGATCTGCCTCATATCAATAATTCGGGGATGATCCACACCCCGTAAGTCACATCAAATAATTAGTTGCTCTAGGACTGTGGGAGACACCAATGAGGAACATCAAGGATTCTAGAGAGCCATATAATCGAAAAAACGCAAAGTGAGCAGTCCTTGATGAGTTTTATATGCTTCTCAGAGCTTTGAGTTAGCCACCCTTCATAGAATAAATGGCCCTTTGAAGTGCCCTTTGGATGACCCATTAATGCTTAAAGGAAGGTTCTCAATTCCCTAGGAGAGCGGAATAATTCTTGCCGAGTTGCAGCAAGGGGTAGTCCATCAATGTATATTCATTGGTCGATATGGGTAGGCGGTTGACATTCTCTGTGGTCATCAGGCTGGCGATGTATAGACAGATTGCAAATTGTTTGTGGATATCTTCCTCCCTAGTAAACTTCAAGCGGGTAACTACTGGACTTTGTTGGGCCGTAAAGATGACGGCTCTGATGGCTCAGTGAAGGCGGAGTTTGTTTTTTGGATGGTGGGATTCCAAGAGCACATCACTTAGCTTCATGCTTCACTTCCGGAAAGCCCATAACTTGGAGGCGATATATTTCAGAAATCGAAGGGTTATCACTCAAAACTGCCGCCAACATGTGCAGTCTTTTTGCATGTCGTCTGAATAATGTACAAGACATGTACTGTACTTTCCACAGCTGATAGACGAAGGCACGAGAAGCCTGCGAGATACTGAGAGAGGGGGCAATCAGATGGGAAGCAGCAAAAAAGAAGGAATAACCGTTCAAGATCTAGCTAATTCGGTGAAGTCCTGTACTTTTGCTTGAAATATCTTGCCTTCTGCGGCCTTCAACCCGTACACGCAAGACGTAAGCTTCCAACAGTAAAAAGGGGTAGTTCTTTTCGAGAAACATTCAAATAACAATTGTTGCCCAGAATGTGGTCGTCGGTGCAGTAGCGTGGTTGATACTCTTCCGCCTGAAAAGGCGAATCATTCCGGTTGAAGTTTCTAAGTTAACGTGGAAATTTTCTCTTAAAAACGCTAGGAAATATCGATTTCTTATGAGCGGGGATCGTCAAAGGGATCAATTTGCTTCAAGGTCAAAATTGAATAGGGCTTATTGTTAAATTTCTCAGGATAACGATGCGTGCTTTTAGCCAACTTCAAGTATCGCATTCCACAGGCGCAACATGATTATTTCCCGTTTTCTTTGAGATCAAATGCATATTTGATGTCTAAGAAGTGAATGTTGCTGCTTCTTAATCCAGCAGGGCTGATCGCTTTATTTTGAAGACAATGTACCCCTAGCTTCCAAGACGCACGAGACCTCAGGTTCTCTCAGCACTGCTGTCAGCGTAGTTAAATATGCTTAAACATGATACTTTGAATTGCTCAATCGATAAATCTCAAAGGTGATGCTCCTTTGGGTACCTTCCGACTTCATTCGAGAGAGAGCTACCACGGATGGTTTAAGGTCTTATCGCTTCAAGAAAACCAGATGTTCGGCTGTTTGAGGCGTATCAAGCGAAAGGAAACAGAAGATGAAGTGATACCATACACGGAACCGTAGGGAGGAAACGCTCCGAATCGCTCTGCATAATTGTGGCACGGCACCCAATCGCCATTAAGCCTTATTCTGTTCCTAATCCATGGGGATGTTTCTATCCTTTGTCTGTCTCCATTAATTCTGTATATATTCGTATAAGCTCTCCCAGGAATTTTATTGAGCTCCAACAGGCAACACCGACTGCTGAATATTGAAAGTCTCTTTAGTTCCTCGATTTCCCACGACAAAGAATCATACTAAGTTTGGTGAATAATCCATGGGGGAAACCTCGCTGTTATATACACCGTGTATGCAACCCTGCATGAACTTGAAACATACTAACATGCAAGCCCCGCTCGGGATTCCATTCACATGCTGGTAAACCCTAAGATCCCAAAACTTGGACAACATCTTGGAACTGGGCAGTATATATGTCTCTGGGTGACCTTTTTTATACACCTCTAGGGCTGCTCTTGGTGCTGGCCGCTGATTGAACTACAAGAAAGAAGTAACCAATACGCGACTGCATATCATTTACATCCCGCACCGATTTGGAGGCCCGGACAGCTTTTGGACAGGAGGTCACTATACTTGTGGCGGCGCGAGCTTTCTGTTGCAAGGGCTCTGGCCAGATATAAAAGACAGGGAGGAAACACTGTGACTGCGCACACTAATACAAAGCTGCCTGCCACGAATAGACAAACTGAACGCATTGAGTCAATTAATAGCTCAGGAAATGGCCCGATTTAATTCGTGGATAATGTCATTTTTGATTCATAACCTTAATCCCAAGAGGATGGCGTCTCAAGCCCCCAGTTAAGGACCTTCCGACCCCCAGATAGAGGACTTTTCGACCCCCAGAAAGAGGACTTTCCGACCCCCACGAAAGACTCCAGTCCTCAGAAAAGAAAGCGGCCAGCTCCAGAAAAAGCCTCTCATTCCTAGAAATGTTGTTTCGTACTGCTAGAAATAGAATAGTTTATGGACTGAAGCCTGGCTGCAGGAACGAGGAGGTCATGATACAGTTGAATTGCAGCCCGACTTGGCGGTGCAGGAACCAGATTGAAAAATTCAATAGCAATGGATACAAAAGTGCCGAAGTGATATTCCAAGCTGTTTTGAAACTTCGACACTCCTTGTATGTAACCACGCATACATACAATTAGGAGTGCACATAGGTGCTCAATGAGTTTTATTTGCATGCTTTCCTGGCGACCTTCCACTCTAGGAATGGCCCCCTTTGTTGTTGCCATAAGCGGCCCCTCTTCATCCGGTAAATCTACCGTCATCCAGGGCCTACAGCAGGTGCTTCCGAACACCACAGTGGTGCACCTTGATGACTTCTACGTTCCCGACTCTCAAATCCCGGTTGACGAGAGGCTCGGAATCCAAAACTGGGACTGTGCGGCGGCAATCGACTGGGGCAAATTCAAGACTTATTTGAATGCCATCAAGGCCGGAAAATGTGCTGCTGCGCCAACGTCGCTAGAAATAAAGTCCGAGATGTGCTTATCAGAGGAGCAAGTGCAGCTGCTCAGGCCCACGGCCTCTGTTGTTAAGCAGCACATCGTGTTGGTGGACGGGTTCATGCTTTTTCATGATGACGCCATAGCAAGCATGTTTGACGCTTTGCTCTTCTTCCAGGCGCCCTACCAAGTCTTGAAAGCTCGCCGTGAGGCTCGAGCTGGGTATAAGACCTGCGATGGGTTCTGGAGCGATCCGCCCGGGTATTTCGATGAGATTGTGTGGCCGGAGTACGTGCGCTCGCACCGCCATTTGATTGAAGGGACCGGGCTCTCTCGTCATGCTAAGAACTTGGGGTTGGTGAGTATTGACGGCACCGGCGATTTGGCTGACTTGGTGGAGGACTGCACAAACTCCATCATCGCCAGCCTAGCGAATGCTCGGTTGGAACAACCCGAGTCCGCTTGAATCGAGACCTGCATCCCTAGCAGATCCCTGCCCATCTACAACCTCATTTTTCATCCCTGCCTAAGCGGTGTAAGTCTTCAATGAGGTGTCTGTAGAGCAAGGTAGACCTCACGTACATGCAGGAACACCCCTCGCAGCATATGTATGACCCTGGAATACTCGGCCCATCCGGATGCACAAGCTGCGATACCGCCTGGACATAGCCATCACACGACAGCTTCGTACATCCTTGCCCCGAGCCGCGCACGTGATACAGAGCCTGATTTATCCGGTTTTCCCTCGGTGTATACCCGACTGATTATCAGCTTGATCCGCCTCACTACGCGATACCTCCACGCATTCCATTTTCCACATCTGCTGTTTCATCTGCTTGCGCCGATCATACAGTTTAATACCCTGCGTCTGCCCCAAACCCTTTGGAAACGTTGATTGTGAAACGCTCTTCAGACTGAAACTTTTCGGACTGTGAAACACTTATCCGACTGATTCTGAACATTACTCGGGCCTACTGACTGTTTGTGAACATTACTGGGGCCGACTGACTGATTTGAAACACCACTTGTGACACTCTACTTGTGGACACAAACTGGAACACTAATTGCACATCACTCAAGGTTCTTGACCCCTTCATATCCGCTCCAGCCCTGAAGCGTACCGATCATATACTGGTGATTGCGAACTTGTGCAGCAGCCCCAAATACTTCAAACCCGGATTTGTATAATCTTTCTCCGTGGAAACCCCAGAAGACCAAAACTGCCTAAAGTGCTCTTGAGGCGCAAAAGCTACCATGTTCAAGAGCTTAGCCAAAAAGGCGCTGATGCTTTCCATGGCGTCGAATGATGGCAATGAAACCCATCGGCACAATGATGACGCCGTGTTGCAGCAGGTACACGACTTTGAAATCGCCTTGCAAGCCATGGATCTTTTGTTGGACGACCGCAATCCCGAGGGAACGCGGCTCTTGAAGACCGAGCACCAGAAGCACGAGAAATGCTTCAAGGACCCGGCGGCCATTTTCCCGTTGGCGCTCGGGGTGATGGAATTCATTGAGGCCACACTAGGCTTCGAGACGGAAGTCATGGCCAAGGCCCACAACACCCTTTCCAGCGCCGAGAACGCCTCTTTGGCGCACTCCAAGTATAACCAGAAGCACGGGATTGAAACGTCGCACATCTATCCTCCCGGCACGGAGTTTCAGGTGACGTATGCCGAGCTGACTCTCCTCAATGCGTTGGTGATGTTGTTGCAAGAAAACAACACGATGATGGAACAGGCCAAGGCGCTTCTAAAGTTGCGCAAAGCTTACCAGATCTTGGATGCTACGTATAAAAAAATTGCGGCATCCGAGCAGCGGTTCAACGCCAATTTGAGGCGCTTCAAGAAAGAGGCAGAAAGATCCCAATCTGTTAGCAGCGTGGACCTCCCAGGCTTCTCCAAATTGCTGGCCAAGTCTTCGTCCTCTTTCTTGCCTGAAGACAAAAAGATCTTGAAGAACATGGAGAAGGTGTACCAGATGCGCCGAAGCAGAATTGAGGGCTCCAACACGCGGTCCGTGTCAAGCTCGCAATCCATTGCCAAATCTTCGAATGCGTCTGTGTCGGTTTTCTCTACATTTACGGATGATTCCCGAGAACCCCTCTCACAAGGATCTCTCTATGATGCGACGTCAAAAACTAGTACCAACCGAGTCCCTTCAGGAAGAAGCTCCACGCAAATCCCGGCCAAGGCGGCGCCGGCTGAAGGGTCCGATGATGACGATTTCTCTGATGCTCATGACTCGTTTCAAGCCGCGGAATCCGACGACATCAATGCGCCAGCTTGGGAGAATGCGCTTGAAGTCAAAAGCGCAGACTTCTTGGAGGTGGACTCGATGGTCTCGTCGCTCAATTCCGGCAACCAAAGTGACTCGCATTTGCACGTTTCAACCATTGAGGAATTCATCCACTCGGGAGTGCATTTGTGTTTCGGAATCCTACAGGTGGTGTTGTCGTTGATCCCTCCCACCATTGGAAAGGTGCTATCGATTGTTGGCTTCAAGGGCGACAGGGAAGTGGGCTTGCAGATGCTTTGGCGAACGGCAATCACTGCTAGAAATATCCACGGCGAGTTGGCTCTCTTGTGCCTTTTGGTGTTCTACGACGGGCCCATTCAGTTCATCGATACGGGGTTCCAATTTCCAGGAACAAAGGATCTGGACATCAAAGACATCATTCAGCTCAGCGACCGGTCCACGGTGACGGACGCAGAGCTTGAAAAGATCATTGCCAACCCAAACATATACAGTCCCCAATTGTTGACCAAAGCCAGAAAGCTCTTCCCTCACAATGCATTGTGGGTTCTTCAGGAAGGACGTATGCATGCTGCGCAGGGAAACACCTACAAAGCGTTGGAAGTCATGCAAGATTTCACCGATTCGCCAAGCACCAAAATCGACATGCAGCAAATCGAGGCGCTGTTGCTATTCGACAGAGGCATGCTCTATGCGTTCACTCACCAATTCGATGAGGCGGCCAGAGACTTTCTACGGGCGGTGGAAATCAACACGTGGTCACAGGCCGTGTACATGTTTTTGGCCGGCTCGTGTTACTTGGAGAAATGGAGAATGATCCAGTGTGGCGTGCAAAGCGTCGCCTCTGACGACAAGAAGAAGTTGCTCAAGTATTACGCCGACAAGGCCGAATACTACTTGAAACATGCGGTGACATATGTGCCGAACCATGGAGAGAATGCGCCCAAAAAGGGTGGAATTGGCGGCTCCAACAAGCAGATGCCGTTTGAGAAGTTCGTGTTGCGCAAAACAAAGCACATCGAAGACCGCCAGCGGTCGTATCCAAAGTTACTGTACATTGAGTGTGTGAGCACATCATTGATTCTTGAGCTTATTTACTTTTGGAACGGCTACAATCGTATGCCCGAAGACATATTGCAGAGACTGATAGACATGCTCGACTTCTCCGCTCTGGAGCACGCAATGATCCCAGAGACACCCGATGAGTCCATGATTCGGAACTTGTTCCAAAGCATTTGCTTGAGGAGATTGGGGAAAGTCGAAGAGGGGAAAATGCAGTTGCAGACGGAGGTCATTTCGAAGTACATGATTGAGGAAAACCCATTGAGGTTTCATAAGATGAGTTATTCGCCATACTTATACCCTACCGCGCTCCACGAAAGAGGGCTTTTCGAGTGGGATAGCTACTGCAAGGTGGACCGGGCAAAGGCCGTTGCAAAGACTGTGTCGTGGTTGAAGAAAGCAGAGGTTGTGTCTGACGTGGGAGATTACGAGTTGAGCAACAGGACCAGCATGCGGATCAAGGCCGCTACCGAGAGGCTCGAGCAAGTGAGCAAGGGAGTCAATATGGGATAACATGTATTCGGCAGGAAGTTCCAAAGGGCCGCAGCCTATGCTTTGAATACGGATGCTCCTTCAGGACTGGGGACGGAGCGACCCGCCATGGGAACTTCAGATAGCCTAGTTGAAGTAGTTGCTCACCATAAAAAGGGCAACATTGAAGTGAGTGATGACCGTGAGAAGCCAGGCAAGCGCCAAAACAGGGAGGATGCCAGTGAGGATTGTCATTTGAAGAACTTTGGCCGGGTTCGGAGCGGTGGGCGAAGTGCGTGCGTACAACGAGTGATTGACAAATGGCAACGAGTTGAACCCGTAGAAGGTCACCACAAAGTAGTGGCCGATGGCCCCGAAATAAAGCGTGTTCCCTACCAACAAGGAGAGAAACGAGTCCTTTCTGGTCAAAAGCGGAAGCATGAAGAATTGCAACAAGTAGAGCAAGCACCAGATGATGAGAAAACTGTTGCTGTGGATGTCGAAGCAGAACGCCCAGTCAATGTAGTTGATGCTGTAATTGATATCTCGGGAGAAAAACGACCCCAATGTGAAGGTGGGGTTGAAGAGCCGGTTGGACACCACCCACAGAATCGTCGCTATCACCACGCCGGAAACGTAAAAGTCGAAGAACACCATGGAGAATATTAGCTTGAGCACGTCGGTGAATTTGGGCAGGTAGGTGATTCCCCACGCAACCGCGCTGACCGAGAGAAACCCCGTTAGAAGAATCAAGAACGAAGGGTCGTCTCGTGAATACAGCGACTTGCCGCCGTTTTTATATGTGTAGTTGGACCGGTACATTTTGCGGGGATTCACTATCAAATGGAACACCTCCCAGATGGCCGTCTCGAAATCCAAAGTTCTTGGCTTTGTTAGCCTTTTGAAGAGTTTCTTGAAGTGCAGCCATGTTGTTGTTGATGAGCGGAGGTTTCTGGCAGGCACGAGTTGATGAGGGCCTGACCTGAGCGACTCGGAAAAAGAGGCGCCGGAGATGGATGCAGGCGTGGTTGGCTCATGCGGGGTGGTGCTGGGCCGAGGAAATAAATCCTGGTAGGTATAGGGGAGATTGGCTCGTTTGCTCATGGGGGTAGACTAGCGTGTGGCTATGGGCCTTGGGCACGGGGCACGCACCGGGCGCGGAGGTACGGGTCTTGGCGTGGGTCTTGGAGAGAATACGGATTTCGGCAGAGTGCGGATTCTGAACAGAGTACAGAGGACAGAGTGCGGATTCTGGACAGAGTACAGATTTTGGACGGGGTACAGATTTTGGACAGTGCGGATTTTGGACAGAGTATCTCGGAGAGTACAGATCTCCGACAGTAAGGGAGATAGGGTACGGGAGTGCAGGTGCCTGGCACATAGTGACCAGCAGTTATATTTCCATGAGTGCCCCTTGAATGTCTTTAGCTTGCATTTATCGTCTCTAGAGCACGTCACGTCAATGATTGGCCCAAGGGCGTTCCTTCTGGCGACTCTGGTGCACATCCTCATCAGAGCTGGCAATTACTGGCGATATGAGGCTTGTGCCAGCAACTGCCGAGCCTGGGTACTGGGAATTGATGCAACGCGCTTCTGTTTCCCCGAAATTCCATAATTCTTGTAGATACTCCGACGCATGGCCTTGAGATACAGCGTCACATCCCGCGAGGAATCCACGCGAGCGCTGCACAGGTCTGGATTCGATGCCTTGGAGCCTATGCAAGGACCCTAGTATCCCCGCACGGCATTCGACGGATGTGCGCCTCGCTTTTCCGTCACCACTTCGGTCGCCGTCTTTCTGAGTCAAGCTTAGATATAAGCGGTTGGAAAACCGCAAGCGAATCTGGCTCCACTGCGAGCTCAAGGCTTCGTTTTGTCTGCGCTCATTGAAGTTTGCTAGACCTGTTTTTCTCTGCTCCTCGCTCGGGTCTCCTAGAAATGACTTCATGTCGTCGAGCTTCTGCTGTGTTCGAGAGGGACGGAAAGGATGCTGTTTCTTCTTGGGGATTTCAATGTGCTTCATCAAATCACTGACAAGATCTCCTTCTTCAAAGCCCGCGTCGCTCCTTTGAACATTTTCATAGAATACATAATCCTCCTTCTGTTTCAAAAATGGGAGCTTGGAATCATCGAACATACCACTCTCGCTCTCCATGTCGCTGTCGGATTGTGATTCCGGGCTTGCTGAAGACATGGAGCTGTGGCTGCTTTTCTTCGAGATTTGAGGCTTTTCAGCCTCTCGCAACTGACTTCTGGCCGCCCTAGTGTGGCCTGGACGGTCGGTCTTAGCCAAAAAGTCGGGAGTGTTCAGCTCACCCAGAGGACGCACCACTTTTTCTTGAGATGAAACCTTGGCGAGGAGGTTGGTCCGATCAATTCGGTTATAGGGCTCGTCCTTCACTACCGGATCGATCTGCTTGATCTGCACGGGAGTGTTTCGACTCAATGTCAGTTGCTGGGCTCTTGGTGCGCCTTTATATAGAACTCCTCTGGGATGAGATCTTGATCGGCCTTGTTGTAGGTCATTTCGACCTAGTTGTTCGCCTTGTAGATGATAAGAGCTTGCTCGCTTCACTGCTATGCGGTCAAGACGCGTGTGGTCAGCGTTCATGGAATCGCTGGTGTCAAGTCCGAAGTGCCGTGGCCAATGCAAATGCTTTATCGCTTCCTCCAAATGAAGATTGGTGAGGTCTTCGCTTCGGCATGCCGGCGCTAAAGTAAGCTCCATCACAGGAACGTGCCGGCCTCAAGAGCGTTCTTATCTTGACCTGCACATGCGCGGATAAGCGATGCAAGATGCACCTTATGGCCTGATAAACAACCACAACCAGACAAAACAAGGTCTCCATTTTTCCGGAGACAGAAGGGTCATACGCCGGCTTGATACGTCCTGTTCATGGAGAGCTAAACTTCAAGGTCTCTTCTCTGAGCCCGTTCCTTGCACACTCGATCAAGAGACCGCGCCGCTTGGAGACAGATGCGGCTAGATTGATAATGTCGCTTTTCTTGGTGGCAATTTTGACGGCGGTTTTCTCGGGGGTCTCGAGGACTTTGATCTCCTCAAAAAGACTCGAGAGGTCCTCCACGGTCTTGTTAAGGTAGTCCTGCATCCCCTCGAAAATCTCTGCAAAGTTGGACTTGACCAAGTAAAAAGAAAACGCGTACGTCCACATCAACGCCTTCCTCCCTTTGGACAAGCTCTTGATGGCATCAGAAAGGAATTCAATGTCGTTCCATGAAATGGTGCGCTCATTATTGGCCCTTTGCGCTTTCATATACTGTAGCATGCACCTCCGCACCACAGCCAACGTGTGCTTATCAGCTTCCATGGAGGTTTGGTGAATGGCAAATCTTTTGTAGAAGTGCAAGTATCGGCTCAAGGAATTCTGCTTGTCGGATTTCTTCTTCTTCACCTGCTCCACCTCAGAGGGGTCGAATCGGTTGCACTGCCAGTAACTGGACTTGTGCGCAGCCCACTCGCCTAAACAAATCCAGCAGAATTCGTTACCACATTTTCCGCAAACCATGTGGTTGCAACCACCGTTCTTCTCTATCACGGCCTGACAATCGGGGCATGACTGAGTATTGGCGTCGATCCAATTGATAGTTTCTGAATCATCCTCACACCGTTTAATCCAGCTTAAAGAGACCCAGCAAGGACACGGTAAATGGTTTTCGTATTGACAGTCAAAACAAAACTCATGACGCTGACCGCATGCAACGATGGTGACGTTAGCAATGTCGTTGCTGGAGTTGAGATTATTACTGGACATGAGGTCGATGCTGGAGGTGAGGTTATTGCTGGAGATCAGGTTATTGCTGGAGATCAGGTTATTGCTGGAGATCACATCATTGCTGAAGTCGAGGGAGTTGACGGCTTTAGAAGGAGCCCCCGTCGAATTTGCAGAACCCCGAACCATGGGACGAACGCAAGTTCCCTCGCGAGGGTCCTCAGTAAGCTCCACAAGCAGCAAGCAGTCCACAGCAGGACACCATTTGTACTTTGCGTACAGCAGGCTGATGACCACGCGAGCTGCACTCAAAAGGAGCTTGTTGTGCAGAAGCGGCTCGGTGCACTCCGCTGAAGCTTGGTTGTCGTCGATGTCTTTGAATTGAGAATCATACTCGTCTTCGGAGCTGGAGTCTTCGGACTCGGCATGATTATACAACGCCAACCGCGAAAGTTTCTTGTCGGCAGCATCCAAGTGTGATGCTACTTGAGACTCGGCCCTTGGGGCCTGGTTGAGCGAAGACGAATGGGGCGTGCTGGCCAAAGCATCTATAGCGGAGTACAGAAGCGACAAGTTGCAGTCTGGGGCCATGCATCGAATAAGAAGCCCCCGAGAGAGCAGGGCCAAGATATAGTTCCGGTAACACTCAGTGCAGAAACGATGCCCACACGAAAGACTGTAGAAGCGGGTGTTTTCAGGGTCACAGCAGATACCGCATGTTTCGCCCACGCACACCTCAGTGGTACCGGCACTTCCAGAAACACCAAGACCCGCAGCGTCTCGTAGCCGGTGCCAGTCTTCGTAGTATCCGCTGATCACCTCGTGCACCAGCCACTTCTTGTAGTGCATGACCATTAGAAGCTCCTCCAAGGGAACCGTGGTGAGGAAGTCCGCTTGAAGTCTTTTCCCAGGCACAATGAAGTGGTCGTGGATAAACCACGACACGCTCATGGGCATAGATTTGCAAGGGTTCAAAGCATTTAGAGACTTGGCTGGGCGGGGCTTGTCGATAGCATTTGCCGCGGGGGGGTGAAGCTTATCCTCATGGTCTGGCACATAATCCAGGGATATAAGAGAGTCTTGCTCCGATAGAAGGGACACTTCGTCTTCATAGTCGAAGGAAATTTCCGACTCCAGCATTGGCTCAGGGTTTGGGTGGCGAGTAGAGATGGAGGAGGATGGGGAGGAGGTGCAGGATACGGTCTTCGAATGCGGTCTTCGAATGCGGTCTTTGAATGCGGTCTTCGAATGCGGATCAGGATGCGGGTCAGGATGCAGTGCTAGACTCAAGGTGCAGAACACCGGTCCCACTAATGTACTTGTGGAGGTTTCGGGGCCAGCCGTGTCTTGTGTTATGGAGTGTATAGTGTGGGTAAGATGACCGTGGCGGAATCTCACCAATTTTCGCCTTTGCAAGAATTCGCATGCCCCAGAATCTGGCACAGTGCGATGGCGGGCGTGTCTTTGGACAGAGGAGTCTTTTTGAACGACACCGTTAAATTCAACCCCGGGGACTGGCAGGTACAGAAGGTCGTTCTTAAGTCTCAAAATAGCCAGTGTACACCCATTCTTGTTGTTGTTAAGGGACCAATTTTGGATTTTTCGCGGCCGTTGGCGTCCAGTCTAAAGGGTGTAACCGGAAAATGTATAACTGGGGGTTTCATGGGGATTTTTGACCATGATTCAGTCAATGACCAAATAGCAAAGTGTCGAGATGCTAAAAGAGGAGAGATTCTAAAGGTGCAGCCAAAAATCAGAGTCAGACCCAGAATCAAAGGTCAAGCCCCACTGGTCCACTGGTCAGAAAGCAAGGAGTAGCAAAAAGTGGTCTAAATGACCAAGAAGCAAAGAGAGAAATCATTGGAAAGAACAAATGGTACACCGGCCAACGGTTCAAAAGGGTAAAGCTTAATTTGTAGCCGCACGAAAACGCCTGAAGTGGTGATTCTAGCAATCTTTTCACACACGAGACTTCATCTTTCCACCCTTTTTCTTTCCTGTTACGTCTCTGAAAAAAGGTCTTAGTGTGGACCGAAAGATGCCCGCATCCATTCTTTCAATTCCACTACTCTTTAGTAAAGACTAGTGCTTCCATTCCTTGTTGCAGTATTCGATGACCTGGAAAACAAGGGAACCTGCAGACTTATATAAAATAGCTGTTCAAGACTGCCCTGACA
The DNA here is from genome assembly GCA_002370295.1 of Metschnikowia bowlesiae. Taxonomy (NCBI): domain Eukaryota; kingdom Fungi; phylum Ascomycota; class Pichiomycetes; order Serinales; family Metschnikowiaceae; genus Metschnikowia; species Metschnikowia bowlesiae. Next base: position 14,433 of record NLAK01000001.1, on the reverse strand, counting down.
GCCCTGTCGTATTTGGTCATTCTCTTAGGGACCAATCGGGTTTATCTTGCCGAGTGCGTCCGATAGGCAGAAACGGGCGGGCTCAAGTCGAAGCCTCAAAGAGGAGTCTTCAAAGTGGGTTAGACTTCGGCTCATGCGGGGTGGGTGGATCCACCTTCAATCGCAAATGGCAGGAATAGTTTGCACCCATGGGTAATGCTCCCCAGAGTGCGTCTACCACCAGTTGGCATGTTGGGAACGGTACTACCAGATATGGCCCAAAAGGCTAGAAGTACCGTGAAAGTCGAGGGCGCCCCCGTTGATGACCAAAACTGCCGCTGGCCTGGGAAAGATGCCCTTAGAGGATATAAAAGGGGCGTTCCGTCTGTGACTACACATGGTAGATTTGCACCCACCGCGCACCGCGGCTGGTCTGGCCAATACAGTATGATGCAAGTCATCGCTCGGGTTGTCATATACAGGATGAAGTGGAGACCGGTTTTTGTCGGTTCAGACTTGCTTGCAACACCTGGAGAAGCAGCGCCGATAAGGCAAAGAATGAGACCATGGATATGTGTATGCATTCGAGTATGGACTTCAAAAGCCGTTGGAAAAGTCTCCACGTTGAAATGCTCAGGTGATCTTACCTTTAACCGTTTTCTCTCATTTTGCGTCAGCTTGTGGTCCATAAACGATTCAGGTAACCTGTAGGGAAGGATCTTCCTAGTAAGCATCGCTCGTGGTCTGTCGGGTATTCATCTTTCAAGTCAGATGGGCTGGATTTTTGCCAGACATAATATTGCCGCTGTCCTGTCAATTGGGTATTGTATGGTTTGATTAGGCACGACTCAGATTGCTCCTCTTAGGTGTTCAGTTTATAAGGCATGTGGTGCTGGGGTCGTTTTGGACAACATTTAGTGAGTAACCAGGACGGTGCGCTAGTCTCATAGAAGGTATAATTTCAGATAAAATATAAATGGAAAAATAGATGGAGGAAGTTCAGCTTCTGGATTCGGTAGTATAAATCGGGATATGTAAATCTTAGCTTTGAAACTGGAATCAAACAAACTCTGGGACCCCCATTATTGATTCAGCCTTTTGCGGAACAGTCGGGCAAGCTCCATGATGCTAAGCAGTCCTGACCACTGATGTTGTGATAGACAAACCTAGTAGTATCAATTTCTTATTTCTTCCGTTTATTCCTCATATTTTTTACCACACCTCTATGTTCGATGTACCCCGCCAAATTGGTGAAACCTCACGTGATCTCTTAGGAGAAAGCTTCGCTGACTCGTGACGATTGTTTTGTAATGAGGGCTGCGAAATAACCGCCGTTTTGGGGTCAATAAGCTGCTTGTATGTACTACTATTGCTGCTCTGCAAGCGTTTGGAAATCTGTGGTGACAAGTGCAAAGACTAAAGGCGGTCTGTTGGACAATGATGCCTTATCAGGAAACTCAGATGCAACACCTGCACACTATACGATATGGCTCGTGTGTGCAGAAATAAAAATACCGAGTGAATACATGAGGGGTTTTCCTCTTTTTGTCTTAGTTCAGGGGTTCTTCGTGTTTCAGATTCAGTACATCTCCTAGAATTTTAGGACTACGGCATACGTCTACTTAAAAAAGACAGTCTGGTGAGCCTGTTTTTTTCTGACACAGTCTGATTTCGAGTAAATTCACGAACCGAGCCAAGTCAGTGAACATGGCTAGAGGATGAAATAACCAAAGAGACATGACAAAAGGAAATGACAAAAGGAAATGACAAAAGAAAATGACAAAAGGAAATGACAAGTAAAATGACAAAAGAAAATGACAAGTAAAATGACAAAAGAAAATGACAAGTAAAATGAGCAAGAAGGAATTGAGCCGAAGATGAGCCATACAATGTCTCCATTCACGTTTTGTGTTTAGCCACTGGAAAGTACTCTGCAAGACCTGTGGAGGCGGTCGGGGACTCATGCCGCTCTGAAGGCCAGGCGGGCGTCCCTCATGCATTGCATTGGGTAATTAGGTTGACGTGAATAACCACTGAAAAGGTTCACGCTGAATGTGCACTTCTAAATATAACACACCCACGGACCGACTTTCAAGACTAATGCGCAGCCTCCAGCTTGGAGCTCGTTCAAATAATTCCGCAAACCAGAGTATTCCACTGAAGTTCGTCCAAAAGCCAGTGTTGCCAAGCAAAAGCCTTCCGTTAGATCCAACATGGGTAGCGCACTACCCATGGATACACTATTGACCTGCGACGTATGGTTGCAAGGGGAAACCTTCGAAGACCCACGTCGGTAGAGGCGTGTCCAACGCCGACCGCCTACTTTCGCTAGAACGTCGTGGCTTCCTCGGCGCAGTCTCGCCGCAGATACCCCTTTTGGGCCACACCAACCTCACCGGGATCTCCCAATCTGCACCAGCCACCCGGCTGGCTGGTCACTCTCCCGTCTAAGGATTACCAGCCAGCTAAGGCGGCTGGCCTGCTCCTTAAAACAGACCGAAGCTACCGCGATCGGGCTGGACTGTTTCATATAAGAGCCGAGGATCCCACTTGTTTTAGGGATCATCAACGAATACACCTTCTCTTAAGTACTTGACGTTAAAACAACTACAAAAGAACATAACACCTTCCCTTTAACTCGCGAAAGAATGTTCCTAGACCAACCACCGCGGGACGCCTGCCCCTGGTTGATGTATGGGCATGCCAAGCGCCCCTGCTTCTGATGGGGATTGGAACTACCGTTCATTTCCACCACCTGCCTACCACTGGCTTCAGTTACTCCATGGTGCCCCAATAAGGCGGTGCCTCAACTCTTGGACAAAGCACCTGAACTGGTAGTTGATGACTAGTTGACAATACGCGTGAGTACGAAGAAACTGTATTTTGGTACAACGGGGTATACTGGGGTGTGGCGGGGTACCATCATCCACTTCAGCATTTCAATTGAGGCTCAAGAATGAGGTCAATTCACCAAATAGACCCTTTGGCTACTATGTTACTGATAGCAGCTACAGCGAGACTTGTCAAGCCGGCAGTACGCTAACCATGGGTGCAAAATTCTGGTGTGCGATTTAAGTATCGTCAGGCACCCCGCCAAGACGGTCCCTTTTCATTTTGTCTTGGAAAGTCTTGGAGAAACCCGGTGATATGCTAGCGGTGCCCAACGGGGGTTCGTCCTCTTGGACCTCATCACGCAATACGGCGCCCAATGGAACATTCTTTCACACGGCGGTGGGACTCTTTAAACTCGCACGACCATACCAGCTCTTCTCGGCAGCTCACTCTCTACCGATGCCCCTGTATCTTGTGCTATTCTCACCTTCAATGGATGAGTATTTCTTGATTCTGCTCAAGCGAATGTTTCGATCACCCAAGGAAGTCTAACATTTCATGTTCATTGAATTTCAAACAACTCCTCCCGGAACTGAGAGAGGGGAGTAAAACAGAAGATTCTTCTAACAACTCCCAGAGGTAAGCTCTTACCCCAAGACATCGCACCCTACACACTAAAATCCTCAAACATTTGCTGACAACTGGAACTTATGGAAGGAAGCATGCGAAAACTAGATGAAAGCTTACAAAAGGGACCCTCCTTCCGGTCATATGTCCACCTGAATCCAAGCCTAAAGGATGGCGATAGATGACGGCAAATACAAAGTTCGACCAAAGGGATAGGCCTACCTTACACGAACTTAAGAGTACTAATTGCTCGTGCTACACACCACCAAAGACAATACATGAACGTGAAGACAGCGTTCTAAATGGAAAGCTACTCAAAGACATTTACATGAGACCCATCCCTGGCTTCTTTTGAAAGAAAAATTCCTCCAGAGAGTTTGTCTCGAAACTCAACAATTCCTTATACGGCAGCACATCTCAAATCAGGTGATAACGAAACTATCAAGAACTGGGGTTTAACATACCATGAAAGGCCATACTGAGGCGTATCTTTACAAAAACGGTTCTTGATTATAGAACTCGTGGAAGAACTACCAGTGCTTGGGCATGACATTGAGGATGTGCCTAGAACTAAGGAAATGTCGGACAGGACTTTCGAAACGAAGAATTTAGGAGAAGCCAAAAATATCATTGATAATGAAGTGGATGTGGTTACGTGAACCGCCTTTCGGGATAGTATTGAAAGACTTATTAAACCATGACATACTCAGAGATCGGAGCGCTCTGCATGCTGACCCAAAGGGGTTGACATTATTGCAGTCGAAGAAGATGAAGAGACTTGAGAGGAAACCGAACCCTTTATTAGCAAATTCTACACGGTTTGTCATGCCCCCAACCGCATTTGAATAGTTCCCTTTTCCCAGGAATCATAACCATCAAAATGTACTTCAAAGCACCAGACGTTACTAAGGTGCCAAACACTGCCGTAATGTTGCAGTAAGCTTTAAGACTGAGTGTGAGACGTGGCACATGTAATTGCCTATACAAAAGTGAGTCAGTGGGTGAGTGAGTACTACCAAGTACTGCCAAGCACTAGGCAGAAATGCTGTCCACTAGTTAGTATGAGCCCGTACTTACTGCACACATGATCTTGTCCTCGCTGAAAGCATTCCCCAATTCCAGCAGATTGGGTTCTGAAACTCCGACCGTCCCAGGGCCTGAAGGTAGTGTTTCTCCCTCTAAGTAGTCAGACCAGGGTTCATTGACATGTGAGAGTGCTGGCCATGGACCTCTGGATGGGGTGGAGGATTGAGAAAATCACACATGACATGCCTCCTCATTCCTGAAATCCCGACATTCTAGAGACGCTCCAAAAAGCCGATGGCCCGCTGTAAGATCTGCTTCTCCTGAGCCACCAAGTCCAAGATTAAGGGTGCACGCGGCAGCCGCGGCTTGTGTGCAGTGTACCTCTGGAACCGCAGCTTGACCCATTGCAAAAGCACCGGCTTTTCTTGGGGAGAGATGGTGCGGCTGAGAAGATAGCGCTGGATGCGACGCTGCAACCTTCGGTCGGAGGGGCACCGGCAGAACTTGGCCAAGAAAACTTTGAATGGCATCTGAAGGATCCGCACAAGCGCGAGGGTCTGTAGCGTGGGGTGGCCGTTGTAAAGCACCTTGGGGGAAAGTTCCCATGACTCCAGAGTCTCTCGAGCGGCTATCTTTTGGAAAAATGTCTCAGGATCTTCGGGGTTGTTTTCCTCCTCATGCTCATGCTCTTCTTCCTCATGCTCATGCTCTCCATCCTCATGCTCTTCATCTTCATGCTCTCCATCCTCATGCTCTTCGTCACAACATGCCTCTTTACAGTCGTCGAGGTGGAATTCCTGGCCCGCAAGCTCGTCGACTAGTCCGAAAAAGTCATTGTACCATTCAAGCTTTTCCTCCAATTGACGCCTTTTGCTCTTTTTCTCTTGCTTGAGGTACGAAAGCATTTGCACAGACAAAAGACACGTGTCATTGGGGTTGTTGTGGGAGATGAACCCGTACCTCTGCAACAAGTAGGCGTTGGCTAGATCCTCGCCATAAGTGTTGAAGAGCTCACCGCACGTGGGACTTGTCAATACCACATCACAGCACTTGGAGCCGTCCGAGAGATGCTTGGCTAATTCCATGCGGTCATTGCTCTCCTGCAAGTTTTGGCTCCCGTCGTTGTCGCTGATGGATAAAGTAGACGCCTCCTCGTCATCTTCCTCGGTGTCTGCATCGGACATTTCTGAGTCGAAGTCTTTTTCCACGTCTTCGATATCCTCCATAGTGATTTCCTTCATTTCTGGGGCATCCGATCCCTCATCTTCGTTTTGAGCTTCGCCTTCCGTATCTCCCTCACCATCAGTCTCACCATCCGCCTCACCCTCGGAATCACTTTCGGAATCACTTTCAGACAGGTCGATCTGGACCTCCGGGCCCTCCAAGAGATGACTGAATTCTTGTTCCGGCTCTGATTCTTTGGGTGGTTGGTCCGTGTGCGATTCCAGGCCGCTTTGATCCGAGCCTTCCTCTTCCTCGTCCTCTGTGCTTTCCATTTCCGAGTCTTGATGGGAACATCCAACTTCTCCACACTCTTCACACAATTCTTCATCATCATCGCAAACAAAATGAACGTTCTCCCTGCTTTCAATCCCAAACTCAGTGACGGCGGGAGAGAGGTGGTTGAATAGGTCGGCCCCAGGAACCAAGCAAAGGCCCAAGTGCTTGTCCACCATGAACGCGCGCGAGACGACGGCCTGAACGGCCTGCCCAAAACGGACCAACGGCTCGCCTATGACATCCGCGTCGATTCTGGTCCCAGTAGGAGGGGAGTAATCCAAAATCTCCGGCCTAGCAACCGTGCTCAGGGTGTAGTCAGCAAACCTAACGCACTCCATAAAGAAACTCACCAACTCACCAGCATGTAGCATGTTGCGGAGATCACACTCGGTGTTGAAGAGCGCCTGTTTCTCAGCGGGGCTCCAAAGACACACCGGGACACTCTCCGCGTCCAATGAGAACGACGAGAGGTAGGAATGCCATGGAGATTGGTCTCCTGCAGACTGCTCATAGATGTAGGCCAACACAACAGAGTACATACCCGACTTGAGATCGATGGTATCATCCTCGGGGACGTAATCCATGATCAATGAGTATACGAACGAGTTCTTCGGTGAGAGGACACTCGCTTTGGGCACGCGGAGAAGTAGCTTGTGATGTTCCAGCTGGGCGAAGGCTCCAGGCTTCATGAAAACACCCAAACCGCCGACCTCGGACCGGCGCACCTCTAAGGCCTCCGCATCCCAGAACGCATTCTGCTCTAGCCACTTGAGAAGCTGTTCGAGTTGATTGCTGTCTGTAGCAGGCATTTCGACCCCGGACCCACGCGTGGACTTTGGTGATGAGCGCCGGGATAGACTGCACATAGCCCCGCGCTCTCGTACCTGGTCTTCAGACACCGCATCGGGACAGGCGCTAAAAGGACACCTGCCTAGCACGAGCAGTCCCACACAGCCAGGTTATTGCCGGTATTTGAAACGGCAATGATTAAATGTGCCAATCATTACCATATGCACTCAAAAGTAGTAAGCGCTCGCTGTCACTGTCGCTGACATTGACACTTTGTCGCTTTGTCGCTTTGCCAGTCTTGTTGTCTTTTTGTCACTGGCACTGTCGCTTCGTCTTTTTGTCACTTTGTCATTGGTCGCTTTGTGAGTTTAGTTTGTTCTTTTCTAGCTCTCACTTTGTCACTGTCGCTTTGTCGCTATCGCCACTTGGCACCTTGGCCCCTGGTTGGTTGGCACCCCTGGATGTAGCACCCGCATAGCCTCCAACAGTTACCCGGAAACATGGCGTGGAGTATATAAGGAGCGCGCATCGCCGCACCGTCTTTTTTTCCCCAACCATCGGTAGTGGTTATACTACTCTAATTAAGTATAACTTAGCGCCTTCGGGCGCACTATCATAGAGGCCTCAGTGGTATCCAAAGTACGCCGCATTAGCGATAGCGTGACCTGGGTACCACGTTCAGCTAAGAGTATATCCCTGACCAATTTAACAGCTTGGGCACAGGATACTTTTCGTTTCGGTTTCTTAGAGTCTTGCATTGCCAAAGGTTTTAGACAAGCTCTTCTTCTAGCGCCATCCTCGGGTGTCGCCTTGTGTTGAAGATTAAAGCCTGATGCTACATACATTTCCTCGTAGGTTTACGTCTGTAGGTCCTGTGGACGAACAAGCTGAGTGAGCGTGCAAGAGGGTAGATAGCGCTCTCGCAGCGCGAAGGCGCCGGTCACGTGACGCCACGTGACCCGCATGGAGAGCTTGCCTTTGCGAAAAAACGTCCCCTCATTCAAGCACCACCCATGGCCCACCGATTATTAGTGAATGTTGTTTTGACCGGGGCCACCGTGTTCGGCCGTGCGTTCACCGAGGCCTATAAGCAAGCCGCCAAGGCCAGCGCTGCGGCCCAGGCCTCGGGCGCCTCAAAGGCCAAATCCGTGGGAGGCGTGCCGCTTGACGAGGCATTGAAAATCTTGGACCTCGACCGCTCCGACCTAAACATGGACGCCATAGACAAGAAATACGAGTACTTGTTTGACGTGAATTCTAAGGAAAAGGGGAACTCGTTTTACTTGCAGTCCAAAGTTTATTATGCGATGGACACTTTGAAGAAAGAGCTAGAGTACCTACAGGCGGTCAAGGAGAGCAAAGAAGGTGACAAGGCCTAGACAGGCTTGCCAGAATTGTGTACAGATCTGGAGACTTGGTAGCCTCGAGGATTTGACATGAGATAGATCTGTGCAGACGTGTGGGCAGATATTGGACAGATTTGGATACTTGCGGACAGACTTGTGGATGCTTGTGGACAGATTTGTGGACACCTGTGGACAGATTTGTGGATACTTGCGGACAGACTTGTGGGCAGACATTGGACAGATTTGTGAACACTTGCGGACAGATTTGTGAACACTTGCGGACAGATTTGTGGATACTTGTGAGCATCTTCGTGGACAGATTTGTGAACACTTGTGGACAGATTTGTGAACACTTGTGGACAAATGTGGTGTCCGAGACAAGATGTGACTTTGCTGGATGAACCTAGATTAGCGATTTTTGTATATAAGCGGCTTGTAGATTGATGGTCCAAATGAGACTTGATAAGATAGAACCAAGGTAGATCGCGCACAAAGAGAAATGTAGAAGAGAAGAATGTACGTTCAGAGCCGGATCGGCCATACACGCTCTATTCTATACTACAAAGCGCATCACCGTTACATGCCAGGTGTGTTATTATGTATGGGTGCGGCTCGCACCGTCGTATAGCCGCGCACGTGACCCGAGCGTCCTGTAGTCGAAAAAACCCAACTGCCCTGGCACTGGCCAACCCCTACCTTGCTCACCTCCTTCTTCATGAGCGCCCAAAATGAGCAGCAGCTTCTTGAAGATGCTTCCACGCTCCTCATGTTTGCTAATGCGGCAGCCCTTCAACAGAACTCGGCGCCGCCGGCGGCTCAGCCTCCTCCTCAATCCCTCCCAGCTCCACAATCATCTCCTAACAACTCACTCCCGCCTCAGGGTAACCTGAGAGTCGCCGCCCATGCCGGTCCGTCTGTTCCGAATACGCATCAGCCCCTGCTACAACCGGCCTTGGTCACACCCGCTAAACCAGCTGACGCAGCCTCACCCAAATACCTCTACCCTTATGACCACAGGCGCAATCTGAACAATGCCACTAATGGACAAGCCGCTTATGCACAACGTCCCCATGAGGACTCTAGACTGGCGGCAACCGGAGCGACCCAACGGCTGCAACCGAATTATAATGAGGTCCATAACATTTCAACACAGAATCATAGAGTACCGGATCATAGCCTGATACAGAATCATAGAGTACCGGATCATAGCCTGATACAGAATCATAGAGTACCGGATCATAGCCTGATACAGAATCAAAGCTTGGTACCAAACCAGAGAGTGATGCAGACCCATAGCTTGGTACCGAATCAAAGTCTGGTACAAAAGCATAGCCTGGTGCCGAATTTCAGTCCGATACAAGATCATAGCCTGTTCCCGAGTCATGGCCTGTTGCCTAGCCATGGCCTGTTCCCGAGTCATGGCCTGTCACAGAACAATGGCCTGGCACAAAACCATGGCCTGGCGCAAAATCATGGTCCAATCCAGAATCACATCTCGAACCAGGCTCACACACATATCCTGCATCAAAACCTAACCCGTGAGCCAGTCAATCAACATCCAAGCCACCTCCTGTCTTACATTTCAAACCACATGCGCACTCGCAGCCAGAGCGAGGTCCAACAAATGTCCCTGCACTATAGCCCAGGCCAACATTCATATCATCGTCCGTCCCTTGGCCCCGCCTTGGGAACCCGTTCTTCCAGTGATGCAAATAGCCAAGGTGCTAGCTCCTCTGCACAGACAACTCAATACCTTCCCCCCACAATGGACCTTGCGAATGCTACCACGGTTCCTTACAAGTTCCCCTCCGAAAGACAAAGGCTAGCGCCTTTATCGCCGAAACCTCCCAGTGCTACAGAAACAGATGGGCCTGCCAATGTGGCACAGAACCTCAATCTATCTCCAAGGTTTTCAGCGTTGCCTACTCAGGGAAGCTTCCGAAACGCACACAGAAAAGCGCATTCCGAAGGGACTCAATTGAGGACCAAGCCCCCGGGTCTGCAAACCCTTACATTTTCCCGAGGTATCAATGTTGAGTCAGGTCAGCGCAGAAATGACAATGCGGTGATTGCAGCTGCTGCGTTAGCACAAGCGGCGGACAATCCCCTTCCTCTAATCTTCAAGCAATCCTCGCCTGCCACTTCTGATACCATTTCAACCTCAACGGAAAAGGGAAGCAATACTTGGACTCCTGTGCTAAAGTCCGAGCGTCCCCCCGACTTGACTCAATTGAAAACAGAGGATTCCGCGGCTACGGAGCCAGAGGACGAAAACAGGACCGAGGACGAATTACCACCTTCATCCACAGAAGATCGTTTGGTTAGCATCGAAGGCAATTCCAACGCTTTAGTGTCGTCCGCCATTCAACCGCAGAAGCCCAGAAGCCAACCCAAGGCCGTGGAGCCGAAAGCGCAGGTATCTCCACTTTCAACAAATTTCAATCTTCGTTCCCAGGCCCAGGAGCTGGGTCAGGATGCGGGGATTTCGACAGAATGTGATGCGACAAAAAAACTAATGGCAATTCCCCCCCTTGAGTCTTACAAAGTCGACCCTGATGCTGGTACCATAGGGTGCATTTGTGGTATCGAGGAGGATGACGGGTTTACTATCCAATGCGACCTGTGCTTTCGTTGGCAGCATTGCTCGTGTATGGGATACGTAACCAGCGAAGAGGTGCCTGAAGATGAATACAAGTGTTATTTTTGCGATGCGATGAAGTGGAACAAATTTGACCCGGAGGCTTGCCGAGTAGCCACCATTAAGCGTTTGGAGCTCGACAAACTCAATGAGCCTCTACCTGAAAAAGAGCTTCTCCCGGAGAAAGAGTCTGTTCCTAAACGAAAGTCGCTGGGCTCTGGGAATGAAGATAGAAAACGCCGGAAATCTGACAAAGATATCAAGAGTGTTGGTGAGAAACAAACGTTTGAGAAGCGAAAGCCATCTAGTGTCACGTCTCCAAGTGCTAAATCTGTGGCTACTTTTGAGATGGTCAACAAGAACAACCCACTTCTCGAAGGAGGCGTAACGGCGGAAGCGTATCAAAACGTTTACTACAGACTTGAGGATTACGACTACAAAACACCCGAGGTCAAAAAGGCTTTGCATAACTTGGGCACAATGATGGAAATGAGTGCCACCAAACCTGTGGATTGCATGTCAGCAGCTCAGCTCAAACAAATCAAGTTCAGCAAAATCATACTTCCAAACCATTTGAAGTATTTGCAAGACCGCAACGAACTCAGAAAAACTAAGGGCTACAACAAGAATCCTCTCCGAGTCAAGGCATACAGTGAAAACCCCAAGCAAAAGTTTGTTGGGGTTTCTAAGATTGGGCTCTTCATCACCGACAACACAGCCCAGCCCGGCAATGAGGTGGTAATTCCATCCGGAACAAGCGTGATTGAATATCTCGGGGAAATCGATCTATGGGAACAACATGTGTCGAATAGAGTGAATCAGTTTTCGATATGGGGAACAGTGAAGCCTAAAGTGGTTAAGGTGCTCATTCCAACCAACGATAACGGGGCGTTTTCGATTGTGTTGGATGCCAGGTACGTGGGCAACGAAGCGAGGTTCATACGCAAGTCGTGTCCCTCCACGGCAAACTGTATGGTCAAACCAATATACGTGCCGCACCTCAAGAAATTCGAGTTTCACGTGGTGACTACGAGGCCGATAGTTCTCAAGAGCCCCATTATGGATGAGGAGCTTCGAATCTCGTGGGAATGGGACGAGAGCCATCCAATTCGGAAGATGTTCAAGGAGAATGGCGAAGGACAATACGAGGAAGGCCAGAAATTCGAGGAGTTTAATGAGGAAGACCGAGGCCTACTTATGTCTTGCGTGGACACCATCTTGAACTTTGTGGAGTGCGCCTGCAATACAAGCAGTCTCAACCATCAATGCTCCATCTTCAAAGTCAAAAAAGCCACGTCGTACCTTCTTCGGTCGTCACGCAAGCTTTCCAGCCTCACGAGCAATTCTGCCAGCAAGTCGAGGGAGGAGCTTGTGATGCCCAAAAGGGACAAGCGGTATGTTTCATGGAAGGAAAGATTGATAAACAGAGACAACGAGCTCCAGGCCTCACTTGTTGGCGTGGACAGTGGGGAAGAGAAATCCGACCAGAAGGAACCTCCCAACATCGACCCGGAGAAGGAAAGCACGCAGGCCCTCGAGGCGCTGAACAAGCCTCTAATTCCGTTCAGAAAGCAGCTTCTCGCCTCAGTTCAAGCGCCGCTGCGCCGGTTCGAGATGGCGGAAGAGGTGACGGTGGAATTGAACGTCACGCGGCCGCCCACCAATGAGATGCAGAAGTCCATGGTTATTCCTCTCAGCAGCAAGGCTTTGCAGAGCATCAAGGACCGGATCAACGAAGCCTTCGAGCCGTTGGAGAGTGTGGCCGCAAGAAGCAGTGCCTCGCCGCACGAAGCGCTTGTTACGGAGACACGCGAGGTCAAGTTGGAGTCCCCTGCGGTGGCAGTGGCACCACAGAATGAGGAGGCGCCCAAGCCTCTAGTGAAGAAGAAGCTTTCTTTTGCCGACTACAAGAAGAAGATGAAGTAGGATGAGACTAGCAGCAAGACGGGTCAAAAGAGGGAGTATTACGGACAAATCAATACGAATGAGACGACGGATCCACAGGAAGGGAGCAGTTGACCCACAGAAAGGAGTGGCAGCCACAAGGAGGCACGGCCCACCATCTACAAACTCCACAAAGGAGAACCAAAGTGACAATGCAACAAAAAATAAATTCGTGGAGCGGGTGCATCCTGCTTATAACCTGTTTGTAAAATCGCCCGGGGTGATGTTGGATTTCTGGCACATTTGCTGGAAAATGCTGTTGTGGGAGTTGAACAAGTTCCAAGGCGTATCGAACTCCTGGATGACTCCCTTGTCCAACACAAGCACCCGATCGTAGTTGAGAATCGTCTTCAAGCGGTGGGCAATGCACAAGATGGTGCGGTCGGCAAATTCACGACGAATGGTGGCCTGGATCTTGTTATCGGTCTCGTAGTCAACCGAGGACGTGGCCTCGTCCAAAATCAAGATCTTGGAGCCTCTCACAAGAGCCCGGGCAAACGAAATGAGCTGCCTCTCGCCAAGCGAAAAATTGGAGCCTTCGTCGTCGACCTCTCGGAGCAAATGAAACTTGTGGAGGTTCTCGCTTTTGAGAGTCTGGCTCTTGACGAGCCCAATCTTGCTCTCTTCTATCAAGCCAGCTCTGACCAAAGCGTCCCACAAGACATCCTCGGAGCAGTCGTCAAACGGATCCAAGTTTCTCTTGATGGTGCCCTGGAACAAAACTGGGTCCTGCGGGATGATGGAGAGCTTGGACCTCAAGTTATTGAGGCCGAGGGTGGAGATGTCGATGCCGTCAATCTCGATTTTGCCCGAGTCCAACTCCGAAAGCCTGAACAAGGCTGCCATGATGGACGATTTTCCTGCTCCGGTACGGCCACACACGCCGATCTTCTCCGAGGGCTTCACGTCCATGTTCAAATTCTTGAGCACCAACGGCAACCCGGGCCTGTAAGACAAAGACGCATTCTCGAAGCGGATGGCACCCTGGCTTGGCCAGCTGGGTTCGGGGCAAGTGTCTGAGATGACGTATGGGGCCTCGGTGGGCAAGTCAAAAGCGTACTCGCAAATTCTCTCCACCGAGTTCATTTCGTTCTCCACTTGGGTGTACATCCTCACCAACATGGACAACTGGCCTGCAATCTGCAAGACATACGACAACAACAAACCAACCGACGCAGCGCTGATGTTGAACACCCGGAACACACAGAGCAACGAGACAATGACGGCGAACAAGGTGGCCACTATGTCCAAGTGAATGGCCAACCACCGCTGGTTGGCAATGGTGATGTAGTAACTTTCGTTCATGTGGTCAATGTAGGTGCAGTTCTTGGTAGTAAACAAGTCTTCCTTTTTGTATGCCTTGATGGTGTCCATACCGTTCAATATCTCACTGAAATTGTTGTAGACGAGGGATCTTTGAGTGGCCTCCAAACGCTTGACCTCTCTTGCTGATGCTTGATAGAAATTGGAGATAGCCACGAAGATAGCCACGATCCCTGGCACGGCAATCGCGAACCAAGGGAGGTAGATGATACAAAGCACAATCACCCCAATAATGTTGGCCAAGAAGAAAAAGAGCATGCGGATCTCGTTGCCGATCTCGTTGTCCAAGGTGTCTGTATCCTTTGTGAACCGGTTAAGGATTCTTCCCATTGGCGTAGTATCCATAAATGACATTGGCACGTGTAGAATCTGTTGGACGGCCTTGACATTCAACACAGTCGAAGCCTCATTCGTCAGGTAAGCAACAAT